>KE372173.1:1142886-1161031 GCA_000418225.1 Zizania latifolia
GACATCTTAGTTTATGTATCAATCATGATGTATCAGATGCGTGGTTTAGATCAAATGTATTAATCTGAGGCTTCATCGTTTGAGTTCGATATCTTAGTTTATGTATTTGATTTATGTCACGTATCGTTCATCTGGATGAAATATGTCCTGATTTGTTTTAATATTATGATTTATTATGGCTTTGCGACTGTCTTGGTTCGGTCCAATCTTGCGGCCATAGTGAAGAGTAATGCAGATACCGATCTGGTATACTACAGCCAGATTCTATCGGAGTATAAGCCGATAGGTTATCTCTCTGTGTTTTATCGGCATCGGCGTCAGAATCGGGCAGTCCATATCGGCCTAGCGTTATTACGTCCTGGTTTTATGTATCGATATCGGTTCCGATACTAGTTGATTTTACGGGTCAGATGGTTCAGGCCGATAACTTTATCCTGATAGGTTACGCGGTAAATCTATTCTTCATGATATGTCACGTCATTTCTACTATGCCATCATTGCAATTCATTTAATGCCTTGGTGTACGTTAAGACCGTCAGCTCGATAGCCGATAGGCGTTACTGCTTATATTTTTTGTTTATCTTATCAGTTGCAGGATCAAACTGATTGGCACGCCACGAACCGCAAATTTAGGACCTGCACTAGAGTTAAGCAGATCTCTCAGACCACGCGTGTGACCAAAAACTTCACCAACACCTCCGTAGCAGCATTAGTGAGAGGCCCCTTGAAGAGCTCCAGATAATGCTCCATAGACTTCTCTGTTGGCTCTTCATTGGGTTGGATGATGCCCATCTTGCGCATGAGATGAAGCTAGGCTTTTTGCATGGAGTCCATAGCGGGCTTGGCCGCGAGCCGACCGCTTCTTCGCTTGGCCTGCACCGGGGAAGGAGTCAGGTTCGGCGGTAAAGGAGTCTCTAGGATTGGTGGAGGGGCCTGTAAGAAACAGTTATCTAAGAAGGGGGTTAGCTACAATCACAATGTGGAAGGCTGCGATGGGGCTGACTCTGAGAGCATCTCTGATTCTAGGAGCACCTGCACTGGTGAGCTGGAGTCCGGTGAGGGGGTAGGCGCCAAAGGTGAAACCCGCAAGACATCAATAGAAGAACATACTGCCAGCCTTAGGCTGGGCAAAATAGGCAGCAGGGAGAGATGCGAGGATGGAAGACCACCTGGACTGGCACCTAGACTAGCAGCAAACAGCTCATCTAGCATGGGATCCTTGCCGCAAGAAACCTGAGGGCTCGACCGAAACAACAACCCGAGGTTTGAGGAGATGACGTCCTCCTCACTAGTGCAGTAGAGAGCTCCCCTGAATCGCAGAGGCGGAGAGCGGGAACGTGAGCGCCAGGAATCCTTCGAGCTACTGTGGCTGAGCGAGGAAAGACTGTTGAGCACCCGATTCGGAGCGATGTCGGTCCCTGCCGTGGCACTCATCCCGACGGTCTGAGCGACGATGGGATCCCTCAACGTGGCGCACCTCGCCACCTCTGCTGGAGAGACTGACACGGCCACCGTGGTGGCGAGACCCTCCATCCCGACACGGCGACCGACCGTGAGACCGATCTCTGGACCGAGAGCGGTCCCTACGGCCGCCCAAACGATCACGCACCGGCAATCGGCTTGACACAGCCGTGCCATCCACCCTCCTGAGCTCCCAAGCGAAGGAAGACTTTCGCGAAACATCGTTCTCTGATGACATAGGGGAGTTGAGGCCGCTTATGGCACTGTAGGGGTTGTATTTGAAGAACGACTCCCCCTCGGCAGCCAGAGGAGAGAAATCCCAGAGCTGATCGAGATGGATGAGCACGTTGTAGAGCAAGAAAAGAGGGTATTTGCATAGAAGGATGATGGGTCGTATAGGACTTTGGAGGAGATTGTGAAATATTTGCTGTCAGTCAACACGGTCTTATTGTTGTCTACTGTCATGATTTCTTTGTATTTTTTTCAAGCTCACAATTCTACTAAGGTATTCTTACGAATATCGTATGCAATTAGTCGTTTAAGAGCTTCTGAACCCAGGCTGCCATGGTTTCTAAACCATGAACAATGCAAACCTCACAGTACATGCGTTAAATTTTGTTATCATGTCCAAGGATAAGCTTTAGATATTTTGGGTGCTCTTTAGTTCTTAGGAATTACGCTGACTAATATTAGCATAGTTCTAGAATCTCTTTCCCAAATTTCTGTGCTTGTTGGTGCATCTTGCTATGCTTTCTAGCAAGAGACTGAGATGTGCAATAATCTTCTTTCAGATCATATGCCATATGCATACAAGATGAATTATGCTATTCCAACAGTGCAAGAGACTAGGATCCAACGGTGTGGAGTGAGGGTTCATAGCGTTTGGAGTTCACTACGCAGTGATCGAAGATAAGACTTCGTGATGGTTGGTGGATCCCAGCCATCCTACTCAGATTCCGATTGCCTCCTGACGTCGACCTTCCCGACATGAGAGGAGCTGATTCCCAAACAGAGAGCCCTTGTATGGGAAGCATAGGCACAAATAAGTTCATTCAAAAGATGGAATTTTTATTAAGATTACATTCTAAACTCCAAAATTAAAAGTTGGGAGATACACTTAATACTGTATTTGAGCATGATAGATGTGTGTACACTAGCTAGTGCCTAGTTGCAGAACAACACTAGTTAGAGTAGGTGCAGGAGAGCAGAGGTCAGTGATCGTCGGCGGCGTTGTTGCTCCTGCAGGCCGCCTGCTGCTGCTGCACGACGAGGATGGAGACCTTGGAGGCGAACTCGGCGGAGGCGAGCATGTCGCCCAGCACGCCCAGCTCCGGGAACTCGCTCCACTCCGACAGCCCGCTCGTCAGCGCCGACCCCTCCAGGTCGTCGTCGCTCTCCCCACGCCGACCCACCACCAGCAGGTCGAACTTGTCGCTCATGGCGCGCACCACCGACGCCGTGCCCTCCCCGTCCTCCACCGTCTTCTCCAGGTATGCCACACGCTCCCCGCCGTCCCTGCTGCTGTACCTCTGCCAGAACTCCTGCAGCGCCTCCTCGTCCCTCATCTCGTCCCTCCCGCCCATCCCCACCCAGTTCCGCAGCTTCAGCCGAACCACCGTCACCGACAGGCTGCCGCCATCCGCGCCACGTACGCCAGCGCCTCGCGGTCGTCGGCCCCGCCCAGGAAGTACATGGCCACCCGCTGCAGCATGCTGTTCGCCACCGTCGCGCACGCCGACCCGGAGGCGAGGCCGTGGTCCACCAGGATGGCCACCGAGCACGGCGCGTACTGCAGCACCGACCGGTTGATGGAGCGGATGGCGTTGTTGGCCGTGCTGCGCGCGCCGTCCGACGACTTGTGGAAGGGCAGCAGGATGAGGTTCGCCTTGCGGCTGTGCGCCAGCAAGCACACGTCGTGGTGCATGCTGCTGAACGGCGACGCCGCCACGTACGGGGTCACGGTCACCGCGCCGGGGGGCGCCTGCTGCTCGAAGTAGCGGAACGCGTTGACGATGCGGTCGGAGGGCGTCGGGTTGCCGCCGCTGCTCCGGGACTTCTTGTGGGGCTTGAGCACGGACGCGGCGTGGCCGACGAGCTCGGTGAGGTGGAGCACGATGAACGAGACGGGGTTATCGCGAGAGGGGCCGGACGCCTCGACGAGGTCGAGCAGCGGCGCGGCGTGGTCCTCGCTGAAGAGGCAGGCCAGCACGCGCATCTCCGAGTTGGGCCGCGCGCCCTCCAGCGTCCGCCGCTTGGCCCGCGCGAACCTCCCCGACGGGTCGTAGAGCAGCTTGATAAGCGGCGTCGCCACCGCCGTGATGAGCACCATGGACAGCGTCAGGGTCGAGTAGTGCTCCGCCGACGCCTTCATGGTGTCACCCCAGTTGTTGATGGCGGCCACCTCGACGATGCCGCGGATGTTGAGCATGAGCGCCAGCACCGTGGCCTCACGGATCGGCATGGCGAAGAAGAGCCCAGCGGAGATGCATCCCACCATCTTGCCGGAGACGCCGAGCGCCACGAACAACTGCAGCGCGCACCACTTCTCCTCGTGTTGGTGGTGTTCGTGTTCGGGGCCACCGCCCAGGCCCAGCTCCGACAGGTCGGTGCGGTAGCCAGCCAGCGCTATGTAGACGGGCAGGAAGAGCGCGATGAAGAAGGAGTCGAGCCGCTCCGTCATGGTGGCGCCGATGGGCATGCCGCCGGGGAGCGCCAGGCCCAGCATCATGGGCCCGATCATGTACTTGAACCCGATGGCGTCCGTCACCAGCGCCGACAGCAGCGCCGCGATCACCACCACCACGAAGGAGCCCTCCGAGAGGAGGTCCCCTGCCGGTGTTCGCTTCTGCGCGATGTAGCGGCCGGCGGGGCGTGCGACGAAGGCGACGAAGAGGACGAAGGCGGCGAAGGAGGCGAGGACCTGGGCCGTGAAAACGGGTGACTTGGCCTCCATGACGAGGAAGGCCGCGGCGAAGAAGGCGCGGAGGAACCAGGAGGTGACGTCGGTGATGAGCGAGGCGGTGAGCGCGACGCGGCCAAGCTCGGAGTTGAGGAGGTCGAGCTCCGCGAGCGCGTCGGCGACGACGGGGAAGGAGGAGAGGGAGAGGCGGATGGCGAGCTCGGTGATGAGCGACGAGCCGCGCAGGTCGTCGGGGAGGGTGGAGCGGAGGGTGTGGAAGACAGCGAGGGTGACGACGAGCGGGACGAGGGAGCCAGCGAGGCCGACGGCGACGGCGCGGGCGGTGGGGCGGCGGAGCAGCGTGAGGTCGGTCTTGACGGCCATGGAGAATAGGAAGAGGATGAGAGCCACGAGGGAGACGCTCTCGAGGATGTAGGTGCCGCGGTCGGAGAAGAGCGCGCCGCGGAGGTCGGGGTTGCGGCCAAGCACAGAGGGGCCGAGGAGGATGCCGACGAGCATGTGGGTGACGAAGCGGCACTGGCCGAGGCGGCGGAGAATGTGGTGGGCAGCGGCGGAGAGGATGAGGATGAGGGAGACCTGGATGAGGAGGAGCGGGAGGGAGAAGCGCAGCGGCTGGTCGCCGAGGAACATGCCCTGCGAGTTGACAAGGTTGTTGTCGTAGCACGCCGCCAGCGGCTTCACCGTCGCCGCCGCACCCGCCGTCGTCGACATGTTGGTGTCCTCCATCGTATCGTTCCTTCCTCCCTCCCTCCCTCCTTCCTTCGATGCACCAATTGCCGTCGTCAACGTTATATATGCTTTGCTTGTTCAATTCATCTTCTTTCTTCTTTCTGTACGTACGGGCGAGCAAGAGCATCTGCATGCAGCCATGCACGCATGCATCATCAGCCATGGCTGCTGTCGACCTAATTTTAGGATCCACAACTCCAGGCGACCTCCGCCATTGTCTCTCCAATCGATGGACGTACGTAGTAACCCACACATCTCGCCACTCGCCAGCAATCGATCATGAACCAACAATCCCAACAAAACACTATGAAATATGAATCAATGTCAGGAATCACAACAAAGCGACGCCACTGCATCCATCACACAGCAGTATCAGTCACTATCAACCTCAACAACCTGAATCTGACATACACGTCGATCGGTCAATCAACTTCTAAATCCGGTGGTTTTTTCTCTTTGCCGTTTAAAGTCTGCAATCAACACGTATATGATCACGTACGTTTTCCGTCCACGAAAGCGAGACACAATCAATCCTCGTCGTCTTCCTCCAGCGACGCCGACCGTCTCCGCCAGCTCAGCACGGCGCCCATCCGCGGCAGCCTCACCACCGAGTTCACCCGTGCCACCCCCTCCAGAGCCTTCCACACCGTCGTCCCCTCCTCCGCCTCGCCGCCGCCGCCGCCGCGCAGGGCCTTCCGGAAGCTGCCCGTGAACGACTCGGCCTGAGGCTTCCCGCCGTCTCCAGGGGCAGCGCCAGCGCCAGTGCTGCTCTCCTCCGACGGATCCGGCTTCAAGAAGAGGCAGACCACGGCGCAGTCGTCCACCATCGACGTCGGGAACTTGCGCCGCCACGCGCGCACCGCCCGCTCCACGACCTGCTTCGCCGCCTTGGACTGGTCAGCGGCCGACGACACGATCCTCATCACCTCCTTGTTGGATAGCACGTCCCATATCTACGCCCACAAATTAATTGATTCAGGCAAACGTATTCATCAACACACATGCATATCTGTTTCAGTTAACAGCTGCTTTTCTGATTAAAACCACAAGGATTTGCACTTTCATCTGGGGAGAAAAGGACTCCTTTTGATTAAAAAGGGATGTCGAATGAATGAAATGGAAGCTGCCATCGGATAAAAATCCTTTCTTTTTCTTACTCCGTCGGTAGCGAGCACCAAGAACTCATCTTTCTCAGATAGCTTCCTGTAATAGACTTCTGGTGTACAGATAAGTCCATGACTCTTGAGGCAGAAGTCTCCAAAGGCCCTTGCCATGGCGAGGCCCGGCGCATCCTGGTCTGGTAGCCACAGCCTTGGCACGTCCGGCTCGTCGTCCATGGCGAAAACTCGCCCCTTGCAGCTCAGGATCCTCTCCGCTTCACCTGTCACAAGCCCATATGAATGGCAAGTGCAAGTATGAATCTAGACATCTCTGAAATATGAGAAATTCAGAAGCTCACTTGGAAGATCTGGTTTCAAGTCAGTGGTGAGTTGGACTGGAATTGGGTGGTCCTTGCTGTCCCGGGTGCAAAGAACAGCACGCGAATCGCCCAAATTTGCAATCATCAGGTGATCACCCTATGCTTAACAACAGTAGTTAAGAAACAGAATGATTCAAGAGTTCTGTATTTAGCCATGAAAACCACTAACTGTAACACACACACTCAAAGCCAACAAGTTCGGTTTGCAGTATCTCAAGATTTGAAAAGCTTAGAATTTGGCAGAAACAGTGCAGCTCTAGTACATGAACAAGACTATTGACAGTATTTTTTTTTTTGCAAGTTTTGTGGTTGTAACACTAGTACCTGCCTAACGACAGTGACAGCAGTTGTGCCACTACAAATGCAGTCAATTCCGGAATGTTGCCTCAGCTCCTCATCCACATCCTCAAATGTCTTGACAAATATGTTCTTCCAGGTGGATAACAATTGCTTCTCATCGCTCGTATCACTGAATGAGGTGCAATCTGACTTGTCAGAGGAATTCAAATCTGTATTGCTGGAGGGATCTTGCTCAGCTTTCAGTGTCAAAGAGGATGATAGTTTCGTTGGCAGAGCGTCGCGGACATGGCGAGCAACTTCCCTTCCAAGGGGGCCATGCCCATCAAAAACTCCACAAAATATCTGACCCTTGTGTCCAGCAAAGTCCTACAACTTGACACAGGTAGCACATGATTTATCTTATATATCAAGTGAATTGTGAATCAGGAGGAAAAGGTAAATAAATGTACTTGCATTCGAGGTGCTAGGCTGGAGAGATTCAGGTAGAGTTGAAGTTAAATACAGGTTATTACAGAAAGAAATGCAGGTACATTTCAGGCTGCAAAATTTCGATTTCAGCAAAGCAGTGATGGATCTAGTGCATGGTGCTCAAACCGTGCTCGGAATTCAGCTTGTAGTGGGCAAACAATGACACTTAATAGTACCAAAAATGTGGAAAAAAATTGTACAGACAGGAAGCCAAGCAGCACTGGAGCAGACATGCAAGCAAAGTAGAGGAGGTTCTTTACTTCTCTGATCGATCCGAGCTGTGGAGAGCTTACCTGGCAGGTTGTCATGGCGTCCTGGTTGGCGCCCTTCCATCCTTGCTTGGTGTGCATGGAGACGCCGGCGCTCCAGAGCTGCTGGTGGAAGAAGACGTCGTGCTTCCATGGGAAGCCCTCTTCCTCGAGCTCCTCATCTCCCTTGCTGCAGCAGATCCCCATTGCTGCAGCTGCTCCACCTAGAGAAGAACTAGCTCCCCAAGAATGGAGTGAGAGTATTGGGCATCTCAGAGTTTAATGCATGCAGATTTGTTTGTGCCATTAATGGTGATGTTGTGCGTTGGGGGTGAGGTGAGGCACCCGATCGGCATTAATGAGGACGAATATGATGGCCGGCTGTATCGGTGGCCAAGACCTACTGCTCCATTAAACAATTTGTACAAGTAGAAGCACTTGTCCATGAAAATCAAAGTAAACGTTTTTACTGTTGATCGCTTACTCCCTGTGTGCTGGTCTATTCTAGGAGTACTAGACAGTAGAAGAAACGGCACAGCAAATTCGATGCATCATGAAGCCAAGCGATACGAGGTTTTTCTGAAGATGGAGTGAGTGAGTGAGTTGAGTGAATTCTGATCCTGTCAAGGAGGCAATGAAGCATGGAGAACTGGGATCCCTGGGCTCGACGGGTGGTACAGTGCAGAAGTAGGTAGACGCACAAGGACGTTGTTCATCATAATGGCAACTGTTGAGGTTGGGTACACCAGCTGCCATTTATAATTTTTTTCAGGTCACTCGCTCGTCTGCATCTGCAGTTCTGCACTGCCCTGCCCTGCCCATCCGGCCATGCCCTTCTTCACATGCTTCATCACCCTTGACGATTCTAACATCCCTCATGTGATTGAAACTAGCATAAACACTGGGAAGAGCAAACGATCTATTTCACCAAATGATATAGTGGAAAGAAATGCACTATACGACCCAAAACAATATCTTTGCTTCGTATTTGTGCTTTACAAGTTACAACAAAAATACCACCTCCATTCACTTGCATACACAGGCAAAATACAATGAACTCCAACAACATTTTTCTGGCAAAGCTACCAGTAGGTCAGCAATTCAGCACACTACATCGCCCATTATGCCACAGAACTTTTGGAGCTCATCCTGTACGTCTGGTTGAGG
Source organism: Zizania latifolia (assembly GCA_000418225.1). Classification (NCBI taxonomy): domain Eukaryota; kingdom Viridiplantae; phylum Streptophyta; class Magnoliopsida; order Poales; family Poaceae; genus Zizania; species Zizania latifolia. Next base: position 1,151,660 of record KE372173.1, read on the forward strand.
ATAGTAGCCAAGATGCTAGTATTGAGGTATTAAACACCACAACTCACGCCCGTGTTTTCCACAACTTCTGTATTTGAAACATTTCACTGTACAAGCAAATCCTGTGATTGTTGCTTCCATAGGTCACACGGTTGTAGCGCAACCTGCCAAGACAACTCCTGTTATTAGGAACTGCTTTATTACACACTGCATACCAGTTAATGAAACATAAACACATGGGTGCACTACTTTGTACTTTAGTTCTTCTGGACAAATCAGTTCAAGACTGGCACAAAATAGAACAGTTCTCTAAATTTGGCTAATCTGTGTTTCTAATAAATTCAATATCCGGAGCAATCGGCATAGAAAATATATTTGCACAAGGAAATGATTCGATATCACCAAAAGCTGTTTATACAACCACAAGAGAAATATAGAATACCTGGTAGGGTTTATTAATCCACTGGAAAACACAACCGCGGGCCTCAACAACTTTGACCATATGTAGGGGCACCATCGATTTGAATGCTTCATGAAGCTTCACTTTTCTCAGACCACAGACCATAAGAGCGGCTATCAATCCGTTAGGTGTAACACCCGCTAAATGTACAATAGTCATGTTCTGCAAGCCACATATGCTTGAAAGGGAGATAAGTCCAATGTCGCTGACCGAACAATACGATAAGTTAATCTGTGGTGATGAGGGCATGTTATTAACACAATTGTGAAACATGGTATTGCTACTATTACATTTACAGAAGAAAGGGTTAATACCTGCCGGAGGCTGTGAGAGAATTGAGAAAGGAAAATCATTCCCAAGTCATTGATCTCAAAGCATTTCTTGATATCAAGCTTGGAAAGTAACCTGCATCCGGTTGCTATTTCTGAGAGACCAGCAGATGAAACCATGGGGCAGCCACGGATCTCCAATGTGTTCAGCTTTATGCATTTTGAAAGTGATCTCAATGAATGGTCTGTTAATTTTGTGCAGTAGGACAAATTTATAGACTCCAACATTGGGCAGCCTTGAGCTATATGAGTAACCCCTTCATCACTGATGCCCCCACACCTGAAGCAGAGACTATTAGTTAGTCCTACGCTCCTACCACAAAAGTAAAGGAAACCAACAGTGCAACGTGTAGTGAATAACCTGTACAAATCGATTTCTCGGAGATCAGAGCAAGACTTGCTAATGTGGCTAAGGCCTTCATCACTTATCCTCAAGCATATGCCAATTTTTAAGCTTGAAAGTTTTCTGCATCCAGAGAGAGCTTTCAGACCTGAACAGGGAAAAAAAATCAAAGTTAATTTTATGTAACTTACAAAATAATTTTTCTATGGTCAGTTCAGCAGAAAAACCTTCTTACCTTCATCATCCAAATCGTTGTCAGTAAGGTCCAATTCCTCCAAGTGACTACAGCGCTTTCCAATCAGTTGGAGGCCTACACTAGAAACAAGACTACAAGACTCCATTCTCAGAGAGATGAGGGAGGGGCATGAGCTTGTGATGGCAGCTAATGAAACATCAGTGATTTTGCGACAACAAGTGATGTCTAGCTTCAGCAAATTCTTCAGTCTTGACACGGCAAAAGAAAGATCTGTGTCTGTCACTCCAGAACACTTGCTAAGGCTCAACTCCCTTAAAGAAACACAGGATTTTCCTATGGATTTCAGTCCATCGGCCATGAATTGGCAACCATCCAACTTCAAGGTCTGCAATTTATGAATCATTTTGAAGCTGCTTGACATAGAAGGAGTAACCTGCCACAAGAACAGTGTAAATAAACTGGAGCTCAAGCTATGTCCAGGTGATACAACTAGATGTCAGGATACTTACAGGACAGCAGTATGATAGATTCAGTTCCAACAGATTTGGCATTGCATTCACAACGGACAGAACACCAACATGAGTGACATTGTAAGAGTTTGACATATCAAGCACCTGCAAGTGTACAGGCATAATTTCCACGGTCAGTGACAAGAATTTCTGATACTCTTACTGTTGAAGGCAAACATATGATTTATTCCAGCTTGTTAAAATGAATATGCTCCAGCAGAAGACGCTAAACAAGTGCATTTATCAGATTCAAATTTATGAGAACAATATGGGTTGATGATTACCTGTAGTGATTTACTGCATTCTTGATCAAGACTAGTAAGGGCATCATCGTCAATTCCATTGCATCCCACCAGTATTAGCACTTCTAGATTTTGTAGCTTCATGATGGCCGGAAAGCAATTTTTTACAATCTGCACGGCAATTTTTTCTTCCTGTGAGAAGTATGACTAGTACATCAACAAGATTACAAGGTAAATTAATCTATAACCACAAGATGCTGATAAAACAACTGAACAGGAGAAGATGGAAATTGGGTAGCTACTGCTGGTTCTGACACTTGAAAAGGTGAGGCAAAGATCATTTTTGCTATATAAGAGCATCTGCTGATCAAAAACAGTCCAATTTCATAAGCGCTTCTGCCCTTATCGAAACAAACCCACGGAGCCATAAAGATTAAAGCCTAGCAAGTAGCAAAACACCTACCATGTACAGACAGCGACGCTAAAAACATCAAACGCGTGTAAGTTGAAGTGCAACTCAAAATGAGGAAAATTACTGAAAAAGTCAAAGAAAAATCCCACTATATAGTAATTTTCTTTTGTTGCGACATTCACATCAGCTCCAAAGATCAAGAAAACAGCAGATTAACAAACAACAACAAAAAAGCTTTGATTTTCCTTAAAAAATGACTATGAAATCAAGAAACACATGGAAATAAAAAGGGAAAAAATATAAATGAAATGAAACGAAACGAAGAAATCTAGAAGCGAGGGATCACCATGGTGTAGGAGAGATCCAGGATCTTGAGCTTCTTGCACTTGAGGGCAAGGAGATCGAGCCCCATATGAGTGACCCCGATGCACCACTTTAGCGAGAGCTCCCGCAGGTCCGGGCAGCCGACGGCGATGCAGCCGAGCCCCATGTCCGTAAGTTGCTTGCAGCGCGAGAGCGACAGCCTCTGGAGGCGGCGCGCCTTTGCCACCTCCGCAGCCCCCGCGTCGGTGAAATCGAGCCCATTGGACAGGTCGAGGTCCGTGAGGTTGGGGCAGGCGGCGACGAGCGCGGCGAGGCCGGCGGCGCCGAAGCCCCGGGAGCGGGAGAGGTCGACGGCGCTGACGGATGGCGCCGTTGAGAGCGCAGCGAGGGCGGCGTCGGTGACGCGTGGACAGAGGGAGAGATCGAGGCGAGAGACGGCCGAGTAGCGGGCGAGCGCGGCGGGGAGGAGGTCGGCGCGGAACGCGCGGAGGAGGCGTCGATGGCGCGCCTCGGCGGCGTGGCAGGCGCGGGAGGCGAGGGCGAAGGACTTGAGGGCGCGCGGGTCATCAGCGGCGACGCGGTCGAGGATGACGAAGAGGAGCTCGTCCGCCAGGTCATGGAGGAGCGGAGAGAGGCGGCGGCGCTTGTGGTGTTGGGTTGGCGTGGCCATGGCCGGCGATGGTCGATCAATGTATGGTCTTTGTTGCAAGAAGGGAATTAATGGGGTTGGGTGGAGAAAGCAATAATGGTCGTGTGGCGACGGAGGGATATGGAGTGGCCGGAAGAAGCGGGGAGATGACGAGACTACCCCGGCGGTGCCTTGTTCTGGGGGAGGCGAGTTGCGGCGCTCGGTTACCGTACTACCCCTCCCTAGTCCCTCCCCTCATCAAAGGCTCAAAGCAGATCTGCGTAGGGAGCAAATGGTCATTGCGGACAGGGAAGGTACGGTACGGAGCGGTACAGGCTGGGGCAGAAGCGGTTTTCTTCTTTTCAACGCGAGATGAGATGAGATGCGCAGCGGGGAAAGCGAGAGAGAGAGAGAGGAGGACCGAGGAAGACGACGAGGAGTCGGCAAGTGGATCGTACAGCTTGCGAGTGCGGACTCGTACGAAACCCCATTACTAAACCTACCTCTGCACACTTGTTTACCCCTCGTCCCCTCCCCACGGAGGCACGGATGGCCTGTACTCCATAAAAATTTGATCGGATGGCCTCTACTCCATAAAAATTCGAGCTTTGTGGTTGTACTCCATAAAAATTCGATCTTTGTGGTTGTACTCCATAAAAATTCGATTTTTATGGAAAATTCGAATTTTTTTTGGTGTATTTAAGTTTTTTTCAATTTCTTTTTTCAGTTTTTGTGGATCCTTGCGAATAGAAATAGAAATTTTTTATCATGAAGTATTTTTAGTTCCAAAAAATATCTTATTTTCGAACATAAAAAAGCAGGGCCTAGCTAGCAAAGTGTGTAGGAAATGACGCGCGAACCTGCGACCTGTCTGTCCAGAGTAGGTGTTGACTGGTCCCGTACACCCCAGGGACGGTGATTCAACACAAAAGTGTACCAGTCTCCCTCCTCTTATTTACAATTCTCAAAGATGATAAATCTGACTCTTTCCTACGCAAGATGGGGTCAAATTTGATTTTAAAATTCAATAGTATTATACAGCACACTAGGTCTTTTTGAGAAAGAAATTGTTGTACACAACATTAGGGGCTCTTTGGATTGAATGAATTTTATAGGAATTTTAAGTATTCAAATCCTTTGGAATTTTTTTATCTAGGTTGTTTGGAACGTAAGATTGGAACTTGAAAAATTCATATGGATTGCTTTCCTCCACCCCATACCATAAGAAATTAGAACATGAGCTTAAACCTCGCTTTATTTTCTTCTTTTGAGAAGTCTAATGCATTTTATCTCTTTTCTCTTTTCTCTTACTATAAATTCTTATGATTATTTCCTATGAGTCATCCAAACATATTATTTTTAAAATTCATGTGCTTTAGATTACGGTAGAATTCAACTGTATAGAGTATTATAATTCTGTGTTTTTCATATTCCTATATTTCTTAAATCCTGCTTTTTAAAGAAGCCCTAGTTTTTTTTTTTCATATTATTGTGGGCGATTCAACGGTTTTCATGTAAGCTGGAAATCACTACATCTAAGAACTGGTTTTAGCATTTTGTTTCGTGGTGTGTGGTGATTATTCTCTCACGGCAAAAGACGATCGATTATTATTTATTCATGTCGAAAAGGAAAAAAAATGCTGGTAGTTGAGGTTAAAAGAGTGGAAGGAGCAGCATATTAGTTAGGTATTTGGTGATTGAAGTGACCCAGGTAGAGCCCTCCACTGGAATATAAAGCATAAAACTAAGCATTTCCATCATGCATGCAGTCAGTTGCTAGGTTGGGCATCCAGAAAAAAGTGATACTCCAGCCTTGACATATGCTTATACCTAAAAGCATCTCTCGCCGTCAGAACGAAGCGGCCGGTGAGATGAATTGAGAAAGAAAAAAAAGGGTTGAGATGGCAGCACAGTTGATGGCCTTATATAATCTACATTTACTTCCACCGTAACTTTATTACTAACATGTAGATCCGATAGTATCTGAAACTATGGTCTCGTTTGATACAACTCTAGATCTATAATTTTTTTGGCTAGTTTAACCTAGCTTTAAGAAATCTTGCATCTGGAGCGGTGGATGAATAGAGGATATTTAATTGAGTAATCTAAATTTTATTTTTAACTAAAAGTAAAAGTTTAAACTACTTTATTAAATCTCAAAATTTAAGTACCAGATAAGCCCTACATATCAGACTTTTCCCTGAGCTGGAGACGACAGAAGCATTAGTCTGGTTGTGGGCAGCCACGTGGAGAGAATTGAAGGGGAAAAGAAGAAAAGAAAACGGGTTAGGTTATGATAGTGGAGTGGAGTGGCGTGCCGTACCCAGAAAGGACAGGAGCGGTTCCGTTCCGTTCCGTCGTGGTACTTGGATCCCGTCCCCAGTACTGACCTGTCCCTGATAAGCACTCGCTCGCAAACCACCACCACCGGACGCCTTTGCCTCTCAAGTCTCACCCTTATCATCCATCTGCTGGCTGCTGCTACCGGACTGGCCAAGCTACAAATTAAGGGGACGTTTATACTCTACGTCATATCAAATGTTTGGACGGACTAAACGTAAATTAATTATAAAAATAATTATAGAATTAGAGGATTATTCGCGAAACGAATCTATTAAACCTAATTAATTCATAATTAGCAAATATTTACTATAGCATCACGTTGTCAAATCATGACGTAATTAGACTCATTAGATTCGTCTCGTGAATAATCCACCGATTATGAATGGGTTTTATAAATAGTCTACATTTAATACTCCAAAATAGTATCTAAACATTTGATGTGAGAGTGACTAAAGTTTAGTCCATGTAACCAAACGGAGCCTAATAAAACCGTTGTCTGCCTGTCCATACTAACAACTTTTATTAAATAAATCAAACCAACCAAACTATTATTTTGAGCTTTTCATTCTGATAAGTAACTTGACAGTATTTAGTTTGTGAGAATCAAAAGAAACCTGTGTTTCTTAGTTTTCGGATTCATATTTATTTTTAGATTTTGGAGTTATTGAGTTTCACAATTTGATTCAGAATCAGAACTGTTTGGAGAGTTTTAGAATTGAAAAATAGCTGCAGCTATCAAAAGCTTTTTAAATATGTCCTATTACTCATTTGCTTTGGATTGCTCCACTTTGTATAATACTCATTCTGTCCGATTTTGATATGTGTCTAACGAAAAAGAAAGAATTTAACTTTGATCTGTGTATTACTCCATCAATTTGTCAATACATATATAACTATTTATATTTCGCACGACTCCTCAATGCATCATTATTCCTAAACCAGTTTTTAGAGGAAAACGAAGCAATCGTGGGCTACAGTAAGGAAAACAAAGCAATATGTGTATATTTTTGCACCGATCGATGACAGAAATTATAGTTTCTTGATCTTAGTACATACTCTTTTGCACGTATTATACATGGATGGGACGGAGGGAGTATAATCTATCGAATCTACTTAGGGCTCGTTTGTAACCCATGATTTTTATAGGATTTTAAAATGAGACTTGAATTCTGTTTAGTTTGGTCCGAATCTAGTTTGATGATGATCTTTTTCGACGAAATTTCTACCGAGGTTGATTAGCTTTCATTCATCTAAAATTAATGTATCACCAAGAAATTTCGAGTGAAAAAATTTACCAAATTTCAATCTTCAGAAATTTTGGAGAGGAAGCAAAATTCCAGATATTTCCGAGCACGACTGTTAAGCCCTGCAACGAATCACGCGGCTTACTCAATTAATTGCAGTCACCAAAAGGGTGGAACTTTCTGGGCGACGTGCAACTGGGGGTACTCCAACTGGTACATTATTATCCAACTTAATTCCTTTCAGATCTACCTATATAAAGTTTCTCCAGCAACTTAAATGATAAAATAAATAAATGTTAGAATCTAGTTTTAGACTTTTAGGGTATTATTTAAAGTTTTTTTTATCAATTATTTAGGTAGTGTTTGGTTTTAGAGCATAGATCGAATATAGTCATTTATGAATTTAGGGATAGAATGATACACGTTAATTGTTTGGTTAGATGGATGAGATGAGATTGTTTTTTTATTAGATGAATATAACTTAAATATGACAAATATAAATTTAATGGGTCCACTTGTCATATATATATATACTAAAAATATAATTATATGGGATTATGTTTTGTAGATTAAATTGTAATGAATACAACGGTGTAATTAGATTATAAATTGGATAAATGATTTATGACAAAAATCATTTAAATATTTATAAAAAATATATCCTAACCGATTAAAAGATGACACATCATCTCATCAAATATTAGATGACTTATTCAACAAATTTTCCCAGATCCCTCTATTCTTGAAGGATTATTTCTTTACGTGGCTATCCAATACATTTTTGTCCTCCAACCTAATAACTGAGAATAGCTCTATTCTATCTAGAGATATCCAAACAACTAAAACATTAACTTACTGAATATAAATATACAAATTTAAAAAATGTTTTCCGCTGCGAACATATCCAATGCCAACTCTTTTAGACGGGTTAAAAGCATAACCAAGCAGCACCGTAGTTTGATGCTAATTAAGCTGCCAAATGACGACTGATAAATTAATTGATTACTAGTGTAGGACGGACAAAAGTACGTACTACGGTACTAGCTAGTGCTTGTCTAGTACAGTCCGTGCAACATGATGCCTCCACCGGTAAACAACCAACGCATCTCATGAAAAAAAAAATAGCATTAGAGTAAACAATTAATTAACGTCATTGTTAAGCAAGCTGGGGGTAAATTATGCCATGCTTGAAGATTCCGCTACACATGTCAGCGGCTGCCAGCAGAAACGCAGTTAGATGCTTAATTATTCCGTTGGTCTATTTGGCATGGATTTATGTTCAAGATTTATTTTTAGTATAATATTTTTATAATAAGATCCATTGGTTTAAACTTTCATTTATAGTTTAAAATATAAATAAGACAACTCAGCTAAATACTCAATGATTAAAAAAATTTAAATAGTAAAGAAATCTTGTATTTTAAGCTAGGCCAAACAGATGTTAAATAACCACTGTTTAAATTCGTTATACTATGAAATATCACATCCGATCTTAGGTTGTTATATTATAGGATGGAGAAAATGATGGTTTAGAGTTTGTTCAAATAAATAAAAAGGAGAGAAAAAGAACGCCGCGATTAGATTAACACGTAGGTACTACATGGAGTAGAGATAAGAGCGAGTACGTGTTGCGAGGTACTCCACATATAAGCGCTAGAGGGTTGACTTCTCATCACTAGATTGTTAATCCATACCGTACGAACGTGCTACGGCGTTGAACCGAGTAGCGGTCAACTTTGTCATCCGTACGAACTTGATATATTATGGACTATTCTATTAATAAAGCTATATATATATACGTTGTAGTAGCAGTATTTGAATGGGTTGATTTAGTAGGAATTAAGCCTCCATCAGCTACAGCTTGCACAGTATTATACAAATTAGGCCCATTCCACTTCCTCATTACCTTCCTTCCTTCATTTGCTGTAGTAATTACCACAGAACCACTTAAAAGTAGCGTCATATTAGTGCCGGCTATCTTCAAACTGACACTGAAGCAGTATCACTGCCGGTTTAAAAAACGGAAGCCGTTAAATTTTTCGAACCGAAACGGAACAGACATTGAAAGTGGTGAAACAGTGCCGGCTACATTTACGAACCGACACTGATATATCAGCGTCGGTTCGTGTCATGAACCGGAACTATTGTGACGCTATAAATCTTTCCCGTGTTGCAACAATTTGTATTTCGTTTGATCAACGGTTTACGGTTTAGACTTTAGGGTTTAGCATTTTTTAATAACAAATAATAAATGTTAAAAATACAAAGGTGAGGAGCCATGGTGTATACCATGGGGATGATGAGTGATTGTCAACGGGGTGAAAAAGAGAAGAGATGAAGAAGCCTCGACCGTGATGGAGTTC
>KE372173.1:1183139-1195801 GCA_000418225.1 Zizania latifolia
GTGTGATTCATTCTAATATTTAAGCACTCGAGTTCATAGCAAGCAAGTCATCTATTGTGTTTGTTACTCTTAGAGATTGAAATCTCCTAGACGGCTAGGCGTCGATCCGTGAGCACCCAAAGGATTATGGGTGACCAGACAAGTTTGTGCAAGGCTTTGCCTCGTCTTCAAAGAAGTAACCAAGTAAAAATCAAGGCTTACGGATGTGAGCGCTTAGTGAGGATTAGTGTTGAAAGAGACTCGGTCCTTTGGGGTTCCCTCAACGGAGACGTAGGATCTGTGGATCCGAACTTCGGGAAACAAATCATGAGTCTCATTTGTTTATTTTCATGTTTCTTTATGTTCATGAGTTAGCTTACCATATTCATATGTGTTTTAGCCCGATCTATGTGCTCGTGCTTGTTTGATTACAATTGATGAATGTGATAGCTTCAAAATATCTATTAGAACTTGCAAGAACAATTGATTTAAACTAGAGCTCATTAGAGGCTCCTAGATCTAAAGTTTATCGATTAATTATGTTTATTACTTATTTTAGCCTGATCTCTAAATCTACCATATGGATCTAGTTTTTCTTGCATAGACATACTCTTAATAACTTGTGCTTACTTTCTATTCTTATAGAATTGCTATAAAAATTCTTGAAGGATCGACTTTTTATTTCTTGTTGTTCTCGTAATATCCGGTTGGAACCTGAAGTTTCGGGCCCCGGAACTTCTGACTCAACCCGGACCATCCGAACCCTAGATGTTTCGGAGTAAACTGGATATTCCGAGAGATTTAATATTTCTATTTAAATAATTTTTTAGGAACGCCTATTCACCCCCTCTCTAGGCGACATCGGTGTCCTTTTACCGTCGCCTGTCCGGACTCCCGCCCCACGTTCCGTCCCCCGCGTAGCGCCCCCCACATGCCACGTGTTGTGCTTTGCGTTGCCCTGACAGCCGCAGTGCCCTACCACCCCTCCCTACCGCATGCTAGGCTAGGGCCTGCGAAACGGAGAGAAGAAGGAAAGGGAGAGGAAGAGGGAGAAAGGAGAAAAGAAAGAAAAAAGAAAGAAATTAAAAAAAAGAAAAAAAATGACATATTACCTCTCTTGAGAGAGTAATAGATCATTTTATTTAAATCTAGGCCATTGGATCACAAAAAATAAACAGTCTATAATCATTTGAGGTACCATAAAATTCTCCACACACACACACACATATATATATATATATATATATAACACTCTCTTGCTTACTTATTTAATTCAGATAATTGAATATGCAAGTAAGGACATATATACAAGTACTATTTACATCCAGTTGAACGGCTGATGATCCTGTTAAACTCCACGTACACCTTCCTGCGTGACAATAATGTTACACTTGGCAGATGAATCACGAGTGATGCATGATGATCTACGTATGCGGATAATCAACACTAATTAATGAGTTGTTTCACGCAAGGGATATATGTAATTGAGTTATCGTTGTTTTGATGCGTGCCCAAGTAGTTGGGGTTGAATCTAGCTAGATATATATTTTTACTGTTATATGTATGTGTATATAGATAGATAAGTCATGTTTGTTTCAGCCAAAGATTTTTAGTAGTTAGTTGGTCTGAGTATTTAGCTCACTATTCTAAGTAGCCAGATAATCTAAGTATTTAGCTGGTAAGAATTTTGAGAAGCCGATGTTTTTCGGTTTCTGTATTTTAGTTTATTTTTATATTGAGTATATACTTATTTTTATAATCTGGGTCCATAATCTGAACTGTTTATTTTAGCTTCGTATTCTTGAAATAATAGTAACGGCTATAAACTGAAATAAATAGATCATACGTAGGTAGATAGATAGATATAGACGGGCACAACTTTTTGGATGAACACGGATGTGTATATAATTCTAGCCACGCCGGATGCATGGCGGCAATGACCTAACCATCTTGTTACCACGGTTTTCCATAAACGAACAATAAGTTTAAAATTTGATCCATAATCACTCTTTCAGTTATCCCCGGTAACATATACTCAACTGATTTTGGAACCCTAAATCCCTAATCGATCTTGGACACAAGCAATTTGAACTGCAATTACACGATGAATGTGAGATTTGATAACTTTATCTTATATATTCCCTCCAGTTTTATAAAGCAAGTCGTTTTAAACTTGTATTAAGACTTGTTTAAAACAAGTTGTTTTGTATTTTATTGTGCATTTTAGACATCTATATCCTTCATGGTGTACTACTTCATCTTCATCATCGGCGCTGTTTTTACTCTCACACTGTATTTAATAGGAGAAAAAGAAAAGTACACACTAATTAATCATTTTTTAAGTATCTGAAATTATATCTAAAATGTCTTATTTTTAGGAACCGAATGAAGTATATAATATATGTAAGACCAATTATTATATATTTAAAGTGTAACAAAAGAATAAACGCTACTCAACGTAAGACAAAATAGCAAAAACTTATCAGCAAACTACTAAGCCTGTACTATAACGGGCGGGCCTGCCCGGAAGGCCCGTAGACCACCAACCTTAGAAGGCTTAAAAATCTAACCGTCCATCCAGAGTGAACTGATGGTTCAAATTACTAGGTTTCGTCCGTTGCTCTCCTCTATGGAAATCTCGGTCAGCATTGTGGCCCACATGTCTGTCAGTCAGTTAGTCAGAGGGTGTCCTCCATTAATCATCTGTCTCATCGACCGATCATGTGGATGAACCTACACGTGCTCCTCCGTGTGCCTCTCAAATTTCTTTCTACATTTCACCTGGAGGCCAAAGCCGCAGCTGTAGGTATTGGCTGGTTTTATTTTATATCATTTTCGAGCCAAATACTTTCTAAACTTGTAGGCGTGTTTGGTTGTTTTTAGAGGTTGGATCGTATATCTGGATAAGGAGAAACTGGATAAACGAATTCGTATTTCGAGTTGTATCTGAGACCGTATGAGCGGATACATGTATGTTAAATTTCTGTTTGGTATGTTGAATCTAAAGCTGTGTGAGCTGATGCAAGTTGATTTTAGGGTGGCTGATAAGTGGGTCCCGTGTTATCGTAGTCAAATCCCACCGTTCTAGATATGAGTGAAGCCCAATTTAAACGTATCCGTGTAGCTAGGCTGAGGCCGTATTTTTCAATCCACCGATACAGACTAAGCCTACTCGTGTGAGTAACTAAACACCTAAATCTGCTATAGTATTTGAATCCCATAAAACTGTATCATGTATTCATGCATGGATTCAACTAACAAACACATCCATAAGGAATTGAAGCCGGCAAACCAATCTGAGGTCAAATTCTCGGGAGGGTACGAAAAATAATATGTAGAATGCAGGCAGAATTCTCTTGTTTCAGCATCTGAACAACGTTGAAGACAACGTACGTTTCTGAATGAATCAAATGATACATGCTGCGGTTAAATTTATAATCAGCTAGCGTACGTGAATAAGACAGGTAATTATTTAAGCAGAAAGTGATCAATTTGATCATCAGCAGGGCGGCAGGTCGGGCGGAGGTGCCTCCAGCGACTGCAGCTCCCCGACACCGTCGTCGACGAGGAAGGCCATGGCGAGGCCCCAGGTGATGTGCACGTCGAGATGGCAGTGCACCAGCCACACTCCCGGGTTGTCCGCCACGAACCGGATCACCGCCCACCCGTTCACCGCCACGCCCACCGTGTTCCTCATCGGCGGGTCGTCCAGGTTGAACTTCGCCGTGTCGGTGGCCGCGTTGAAGTTACCCAACCCCTCGGCGAGGATGTAGAAGTCGTAGCCGTGGATGTGGATCGGGTGGTTCTCGCCGGCGAAGACGTTGGTGCCCTGGAGGACCACCTGCACGACCGACCCGTACTTGAGCTTGTACACCTTCGTCCCCTGCACCGGCTGCCAGAGCGCGCGGCTCACGTTCTGCGCCGTGTAGTCGAACTGCACCGGCGGGTTGGCCGGGAAGTCGGCGGTGAACACGCCGCTCGGCGCGCCGTGGTAGTGCGCCTGCAGGATGGAGGCGGCGGAGGGGAGCACGAAGGAGACGTTGTTGATGCTCGCCGCCAACCGAGTACCGTTGGGCCCGCCGCAGAGTTGCCCCTTGGAGCAGCTGAACAGGCCGACGCCGACGGTGAAGAAGAGGCTCTCGTCCACGCGCGACGGGAGCTCTGCCTTGCGGAGGCCGCGGAGACTCGTCGTGAAGGAGGTGGCCGTGGCTGTGTCGTTGTACGCCGGCAGGGTCGGCATTGCGGGGCTGGAGCTGGCGACGCCGTCGCCGTAGTCGAAGATGGCAGTGGTGGTGGTGTTGTCGAAGGGCACGCCCTGCGCGCTGGCGTAGGCGCGGGCGGCGAGATAGTAGCGGCCGGGCGGCTGGTCGAAGGTGACGAGGACGTCGGTGGTCTGTCCGGGGCCCAGCAGGAGGACGGGGGTGGTGTAGGGCTTAGTGTACGAGGCGTCGGCGCCGACGACGGTCATGTTGTGGCCGGCGAGGGAGACGAAGAGCTCCGTGTTGAGGGCAGCGTTGACGAAGCGCAGCAGGTTGGTCTCGCCGGACTTGACCGAGAAGACGGCCGTGTCCTGGGAGGAGCAGCTGTAGAGGTCGCCGGGCTGGCCGTTGACGGTGAGGGCGTCGGAGATGTTGGGGGCGGCGCCGGTGCTCGTGGCGGCGCGCACCACGTCGACGGGATTCATGTCCCACCATTCCCCTGCATACGTCGTACCAAACACGCGCACGTTTCAGTGGTCATTAAATCAGTAATTGTGTAATTGACAGGTAATTAAATGATACAAATACATAACAACATATGGTTTTATTTTAGAAAATGTAATGGCCCTGCTGATACAGTGACACAGATATTCTTTATTGATTTCTTATATAATCTGTTTTAAAATTGTTTACAGTAATTAAGAAATCAACAAAAATACTATTATTTATTTGTAAGCGTATAGTATATATTTAACAAGGACAAATATAAAATAAAAAAATAAAAAATCACTAGAAAGTTCTAAAATAACTTATATTTTATATTTAGAAAATAGTTGAGAAATCTAAAATGACTTGTAAAAAATCGGATATAGTATTTAACAACGCACCGAGATGTGCTATGATTTTTAGCATCAATTTTGTATTTCTGTTATCTTTGGGTAACTAAAGCAGTAAGAAATTTCAAAATTTACATCAGAAATATGGTAGCGTCTCAAGTATAACAAAATCACTCTTCTTCTAATTGTACCATGTGATTAATTACCAGAGTAGACATATATTTGCAACATGGAAATCTTTGGCCTTAGCACTAACTTCTCTACTCGACAGACTTGTGTAATGTACCAACCTTAAAATGATTTTGCCTTTTCTTTTTCTTAAGTTATTCCTCTGTCTACATACACTAGCATAGCGATGTCTTTTCCATTCATTCAAAGGGCTAAAGCAGTAATACTCCATATTCCACACTTGATAAATTAAGATGCAACAAGAAAAAGTTAGGCTCATATATTGTGGCATGTTGGGCACAAGCACACAAGGACATCCTGAATAAATGGCCGAATTATGCGATTTTGAATACATCTTTCTCCAAAAGCTACTTTGATTGTTTTTTATGGAATAGTGATACTTTACTTCTATTTTACTTCTGTTTTTTCTACTTTGCTAAAAAAACTTCATTTTACCTCCTTAACTTCTAAGGGTTCGTAAATAGTTTCATTTTTTTGATACATCTTACCTATCATAGTGTAATACTGTTTTCTTATTAATAAGTGACACTTTTGTCTTTATTCTCACTAATAATTTATGAACTTTATCTCAAAAGTAAAATCGAAGAAGGTACTAATGTTTGTACATTGAGATTCCAAATAAAAGAAAATGAAAGTTTTTTATGCAACCCTATTTTGTTAGGAAGAAAAAAAGGCATGCATTAACATGCAAAACTGCAACCTTGCATTGCACATTGATTCAGGGCATTTTCTTAATTACTTGGGATCAAACTTTTGAGACGACCTCAAGTGAGTTTATGAGAGAAACATGATGAAGTCTTAGTTCTTAAGGCTCAAGAACATGCATGTAGGAGCATAAAATGTTTACAAGAAGAATGAGCATGCTTTCAGCATCAATTCTGCAAAGATGGTAGCATGTGGATGCTTAGGTGTGGGGCTCACACGTCTGAGTGATGAGTAAAGAAGGATCTCAGAAGCATGCACAATGATAATCTTTTGATCCATAAACATGATTAGTTAGCTTTCTCTTGCGATGGATCATGTAAATGTGTCTCCTTGGAATGATATGATGCTTGCTTAACTTGCTTGGTAACCCTGATCTGCCCGGACTCATGCATGTTTGACTTTGGGCTAGGTAATAAGCAGGTTGTAAGTTGGTACCAACCAAGCTAAGGCTAGAAAGATGATGACAATGCAATGATAATGGTCGTTAACACGCGTGAAAAAGCAGCTAAATTACGATTTCTTTCATGGCTAGCTGCTACTCGATCCTGATCGATCATGACGAAATTCAGAGAAAGGAGAAGAGCATTATGCAGCAGCTGCTTCTTCTTCTTCTTTGGCTTTATCGATCTTTTGCATTTCGGCCAATATAGATATACTTTTGACCTGTAAGTGATTGGCCACGAGAAATTCTGATGATATGATATGGAAATGAGATCATCCGTCTTCAGGGAAGCCGACGGTAGAACGCAGTCGACGGATACTAACTATCCTTCTGGAATCTCCGTCGCGTACGTCGCCGCCCACCTCAGCCACCTCCGTCTCCATCACGTGCCTGCCACCGCCGCCACCCACCTCAGCCGTCTCCGTCACACGCGTCGCCGCTGTCGCTGCCCGCCACCGCTGCCAGCCACCTCCGTCGCGCACGCCGCCGCTGCCGCCGCCGATACCCTTCCCGTGCCAGGATGAGAGTGAGAAATGGTGCTTGCCTTGAGATTGGTGAAAAACGTGAAGTGTCGGAATCTGAACTGGGGCCTCACAAGATGGGGTGTGAGTCCCTTCCATATAATTTTTTTTCCCTAATGAGATGGCTAGAATTTTGACTATTTCTTAATGTCGGGAGCTCTCTCCGATGTTGGAGAAGTCGGTTCCTATGATTCCTATGATACGATGATGGTTGTACAATTTAATTTGCCGGTTGGTTTTGTAGCAGTGATGAACAGTACAGTTAAGCGGGAGAAGAGGAGTAGATACCGAGCAGGATGGGGGCGAGCTCCCTGGCCGGCTGGCCGTCGAATGGGTAGGCGGCGTCGGCGCGGGGGCGGATGAGGAGCGCGCCGTAGACGGTGGCGCGGAGCCAGGAGGAGTGGGCGTGCCACCACAGGGTGCCCTCCTGCGCCGCCACCGTGAAGCGGTACCGGTAGCTCTGCCCCGGCCGGACGGGGCACTGCGTCACGTACTCCGGCCCGTCCGACCACCCCGTCCTCATCTGGCGGACGCCGTGCCAGTGCACGCTCACGTTGTACCTCCCGCGGTTGACGACGTCGACGACGAGCGTGTCGCCCTCCTCCGCCTCCAGCGTCGGCCCCGGGAACTGCCCGTTCACCGTCATCACGTCGTGGCTCCTGCACAGCCTCTCCACCGGCACCTCCCTTATCTACGCAATACGCATCCAACTTTCATCAAGCTAGCTGCAGAGCATAATATGAATGAAGAACACGTACGTACGTATCTATGCTTGTACTCACCACAAACTCATGGTACTGCTCCTTGGCGGCTATCAGGTTGCAGCACAGGAGTGGCAAGAGCCACCATGCACACCCAATACTACCTGACATGATCTCTGAAACTGACTGCAACTCGCTCGATCAATCGATCAGAATGCTTGCGATCAGCAAGACAGCAACCAACCACCTAGCTAGATGTCAGCTTGCAAGACCTGGTTTTTTTTTAATGCAGCATATATTTGTTGTAAGGCTCACCCTTCGTTTATATAGGGGCAGCCTGGCCGGCCGACCAGCATCCATGACACACACAATGACAAGAGAATGGGAGATATTACACATTGGTGGCTTTGTTGTTGGAAAGATTAGGTCTCCAGCACTCGATTCTCTCTTTGTTGATTTCACACTTACATTTGCTTCCTTAATCTCAAACACTCAATTGAGTCCATCCGTTCCATTTCATTCTACAAGAGTAACAAACAATATGCACTGCATTTTGCTATCTGTTTGTGTTGAGGAGAAGTATTTCCACCATTATTCTGACAGGATTTTCACACCCTGAAAGTATTCGGAGGACCTCCAAAACATGAAGCCTCCCAAGCGTCCCGCGGGGTTAGGCTCGTCGTTCGGCGAGCCGAAGTAAGCTCTATGCTCTAAAGCCCTACTTCGTTATAGGTTTTCGAAGGTCATAAAACCATATTAAGGAGAGGACCAAAACTAGAGCTCCCATCCCTCCAATAAGACAAGCATTCAATGTAAAGTGCCTCAAAGATTAGGAATGAAGACTCCATTGAATATGCAATGAGTGCTTTTGTGTTTATGCGGTGTATTACCGTATAACCCATGGGTAACTTTATAAACAATACTGATATAATCGGTTGTAAGTAGGGGATATATTAATATTACCCTGTTTACTATTACCTATAAATATTGACCCCCTTATAAGGAGTATGGACATCGAATACTTAATATTCACGCTAGAAAAGAACAACTCATTGGACGTATGACTGTTATTTGATTTGGAGGCCCGAACCAGTATAACGCTTCGTGTCTTCTGCTCTTAGAAGCACACTAGAATTCTGTTATCAATTTCCATTGCTACAACAGTTTGGTTACCAACTGATGCCAGGGGATATTTGGCATTCAGGTAACTCCTGTGATCATGCGTCTATCACAAGTTAAAGTCTTCCACAGGACAACTTGGCCGGCGGCCACAATCATCAGAGCCCCTATAACATTAATGTATGCACACTCCAAGATACTTTTCCCAAACTCGAGCAAACGAGACATGATCTTACAGCGCTGCATGATGGATTCCTGCGACCTTGATCGATTTGCACCGCGAGTGTTGATTTTTATAGGTGTGGTCCATGGAGGTCGATCCTACCGTCTGTCCTGGAATGAAGAATAAACGGACCTACACGCATCAACTTCACCTAGTGCTATCTATGACGATTGACAATTTTCATCCTATCAAATCATCCTTCACTTTCACAAAACAGAGAAAACAAAAGTGCATGGAACTGACTAACTATTTAATTAGCATGTCCATTTGTAAGTCCACTTCTTAAAAAATGGTGCTTAGAGGTATGGATTGCAGTATTTCTACGTGACAAATTTTAAGTTACATCAAACTAATAAGCACCATTTATTTTTAAAGATTTAATTGTTACGATTAAAAGATATCGATATCTTACCTCTTATAAAGTAATAAATCACTCTGATTTAATGACTACGATTAAAAAAGGATTCTTTTACGGTACATCTTTTACCTCTTCAAAAGGTAAGCGATAGAATTAATCTCAGTCATTAGTTAGAAAAAAACAAAATAAGCTATTACCTTTTAGGAGGTAAGACATCGATTTTTTTAATCATGACCATTAGATCAGGGTGATCTATTACCTCTTAGGAGGTAAGACATTGATATCTTTTAATTATAGCCGTTAGATTTATAAAAATAAACGATGCTTATTAATTTAATGTAACTTAAAATTTGCCTTAAAAAATCAATGTCTTACTTTCTTCTAAGAGGTAATAGGTCACTTTATTTTTTTCTAACCAATGATTAAGATTAATTCTATCTCTTACCCCTTAAAGAGGTAATCTTACCCTTGAATAGGTAAAAGATGTATAAAAGAGCTCTTTTATGTTGCATGTGCATGACCGGCCAGTTCTCTATATCAACCAATTCTGATCTCAAATTATGCTGAGACTTTTCCCGTTTCAGGTGAATCATCAGGCATGAATTAATCAATAATCGCCGGTGGAGCCACTAGGCCAACATATGTCTCCACTGGCCAAAAAAAGGATCTTTAGCTTCTGCTTCATTTTGTTTAGAACCAAAGACTACATTTGGCTAAGTTCAGAGAACAAAATTATGATTTCATTCTTGTTTTTTTAACAGCATGAGACTTCTCCATATCACTATGGCCCACATGTTTGTATGGTGTTTACTACTGTTTGACCACACACCATTCCCATTTGCTAGAGACCAAATGTACATCTCTAGATGATCTACCTTTTGTTGCTTATACCAGTGGGCCAACTCCTTACTTCAATTAAATTTCATCAAAATGCTATAAAACATTTTAATTTTTTTAACATCGTACATTAATTTTTTTAAATAATTAGTTAAGGATAGTTAGCTTAGCTATAGACATGATATATTTTTAACTCTACCTCTGGTTTTCTACTTGTGTGGTATAGAGATCAAACATTATTAGAACTATAAATTTTGGCTAAAGGAAAATTTTATAATCTTTAGGAGATACTAAGAGGTACCATAATTTTTAGTGTTAATTTTGGTACCCGCTACTAAGAGATACTAAAATTAATACTAAATTTATGATACCTCTCGGTATCTTTTTAAAACTATCAAATCACTCGTACCTAAATATTAAATTCTCGCAATGCATATACTCTTTTGGGTAGCGAAATAAAGTATAGTTCAGACTATGGATGAATGTTAAAGGATTTTGCTCTTCAACAAAAAAGAAAAAAAAGGCTTACCACTGGTCGAAAATATTTCTTCAAACTCAGTTGGAATCTGCAAAATGGTCAAATCCTTGTTCCATCAAATGGTTCATTTCCACCAGCTCTGATTGGCAAAAGTACAGCAAGAAACGCAGTCGCAACGACTGTTCATAGCTTCAGTAGGCAAGCATCCAATGCCCTGTAGCTTCGTTTGGTTTCTTGAAACTAAAGGCAATTTAAAGCCAAAATGTTAACGCTAGGAACAATCTTGACTGTGAAAGGAGCATGCTGCTGGCTTGGAAAGGCTGGTTTTCTTGGTCGGAAAATATTTTAGGCTGAGGCTGAGATATTGATTGATTCTAATTCGGAGGTATTTAACAACCCTGGTGCTCCACTACTCGTCTTTTTATAATTGAAAGGATGTTTCACGTGTCGTTATCATAATTTTTAGTATTAATTTTGATACTCTTAGTATCATAATTTTTAGTGTTAGTTTTGGTACCTCTTCAAAGATTGTAAAATCACTCTTTATCTTATTTACGAGGCATTGTAACTTGTAAGTTTAACAGCGCAAATAAGCCGCCGTCGTCAAAAAACAATAAGAATTTTGTTGTCCTGTTTTAAATGGTTTCTGAAACACGAGCTTATTATCTGTACATGTGAAAATGTTGTATTTCCCTTGAACTTGTTTTATTTGATTTTTTTTTATATTAGGTGAAATAGAGATCCAAATAAACTCAGAAAACCTCAAAATGTGAGCTTTTTTTCATCAACGGGACCTAACATAGGCTTATGTCTTATTGAACCATAAGTTTTGTCTTCTAAAAACCATAAGCTGTCTAGTAGGAAGCCATTGTATAATTTCTTAACTTATTTCCTCTATCTAGAAATTCTTTACTTTTACTTTTAACTCTTCAAATTTATCCAAAATTCTTTATTTTTTCTCCTTAACTTTACTTGTAGGGGATATGATCCGGGGTATTTCTTGAGAGCATTTATGGTGATCGGACGAAACACGGGGTCAGAAAGACAAAGCATTAAATACGACCTGGAGGGGGTCGAACCTGCATGCATCCTGGAAGCAGTCAGCCAAAGGGAGGAGTCCCGACCGCTAGAACTCGGGAGGACACCCCGACCGCTAGGACTCGGGAGGTCCGTTCAACGGTTGGTCCACACCATCAATGATAATTAACTCCAGGACGCAATTGCCAAGTTAATACAACAAATAATGCTGTACTTATTAGCCCATGATCCCTGGTGATTTAAACCGCTGTAAAAGGGATTAACTGGCCGGTTAAAGCCTAAACGGTAACCCCTAATCCCTGCAGTATATAAAGGGGTCGGGGGTATCTCTTACAGGCATGCTTACATATGCGCACTCACGCTTAAGATCCTTTTTAGGCTCTTTCGATTATACTCTAATACACAGGACTAGGGTTATTATCCTCCAGGAGGCCCGAACCTGTTTAAAATTCCCTTGTCTCACATTCTTTGAGGCAACTATCGAATTCCGAACACAGAGATTCCCATACACCTCAACCAAAACACCTCTGTGAGTAACCACATCGAGGACTACCGCACTTACGTAGCGACAGTTGGCGCGCCAGGTAGGGGACCCACTCTGTGAATTTCCATTTGGATTCAATGGCCGTTGTTTGCAAGGTTAACACCACGGTTTCCATTGGCTCTGTCATTACCCTCGGGAGCCTCACGTTTGTTGGCGATTCTATGCGTCAACTTGTCCTCTCCAACGTCTCCATCAATCAAGCAAGGACATCGTGCACACCCACTATGCGCCCAACCGCTCAGAGCGCGGCTTGTCACTATAATAAAGTGGCTTCAGCACCCAAGCGTGCAGCTCCACCGACCACTCGCTGACCCATCTCCATCGACTCTCCCGCCGACTACGTCATCTTCTCTACCTCGAGTGGGCGTATCGTTCAACGACGTTAACTTGACGAGGTCGTCTCGGCGTGATCCAAGAAGAGAAGCACGCCGATTAGGCCAATGGCACCACCGCCGAATGCTGTCATGGTGCTGATGGTGCCTATCTCCGACGA
>KE372173.1:1196196-1207282 GCA_000418225.1 Zizania latifolia
AGCTCTTACTCGGGAGATGCCTGGGAGATTCTCAACCAAGTGCGCGACGAGCGCAACATCATTTCTCGCCACCGAGGACAACACGAGCATGGTGAGATTCACCGCCGGGAACGGTTCGACCGGAGCCATGGCACTCCGGGGATTGACCGACGGGATGATCTTGATGCTCGTCATAATGGGTTCTCGGCCTTCACCGAGCGACTTCACCGTGTGGTCTAGCCCAGAGGTTTTCGCATGTTAGGCATTGAGCCCTACGACGGCAAGACCGACCCCTCACAGTGGCTTTGGCTATATTACACGGCCATCTGAGCGGCAAACGGGGACCACAACGTGATGGCGAATTATCTTCCCGTCATGCTCTCGTTGGCTGCCATCAGTTGGTTGGCCGGACTCCCGGAGAATTCCATCGACTCCTGGGACTAGCTATACGATGTCTTCATCGCCAACTACCAAGGCACATGGCAAAGGTCGGCCTCTCGGCATGACCTGCGCCAGATACGTCAGAAAAGCGACGAGTCCCTCAGGACTACATCCGTCGGTTCTCCGAGCGGAGGAATACCGTCACCAGCACCTCCAACGCCGACATCATCTCCATCTTTCAGGATAAATTGCGGAAGTCGTCGGAGCTATTCTGCCATCTGGTGATGAATGAGCCGGCGACACTAGGCGAGATGATCACCATCGCCAAGTAGTACGCCAACGCCGAGGACACCGAGCGGGAGCAAATGCACTCGACTACTCGGGAGTCTCGCAAGGACAAGAAGCGCTCGGACGAGAATCGCCGATCACCTCGACACGTTGACCGTGACAAGCCCGAGTACTCCCGATCTAGAAGTCGGAAGAGGAAATCCGAGCACGCATGGTGACAGAAGAGAAGCCCAAGTCCAAAGGCCGAGGGCACTCGGCGATGCAGGAGATGCTAGATAAGCCCGGCATCTTCTATCCAAATAGCAGCCACACCACCCGCCGGTGTTATCAGCTACAAAACCAGATGGTCAAAGAGGTGGAAGAAAACCTCCGGTAAGACAAGCGACGTCGGGATGACAAAAAGAAGAAGTCTCGCCGAGAAGACAAAGAGGCCGATAGCCCGGTCGACAATGACTTCCAGGAGCCCGCTCGAACGGTCTCCATGATCTTTAGCGGGGCGATCACCGTGGAGTCTAAGCGCCAGCAGAAGCTCCTCACCCGTCACGTCAACGCTATCAGCGGAAAGGAGCCTAAGCACCTCCGCTGGTCGGAATTCCAGATAACTTTCAGTCGGGATAATCAGTGGACTGACGTCCCCAAGCCCGGTCGGTTCCTCTGGTGATGAACCCGGTGATCCTGATGGTGCACCTCAAGAGGGTGCTTATCGATAGAGGGAGCAGCATCGACGTGCTGTTCAGAGGGACCCTCTCGGTGCTCGGCATCGACATTTCAGCGTGGAGAAGACGGTCACTCTCTTCTATGGGATTATACCAGGGAAGGTCTCTATGTCGCTCGGCACGCTCACGCTACCAGTGACTTTTGGTACTTGGGACAACTACAGAACTGAGCATGTTAAATTCTACGTCGTCGACTTCGAGACCGTCTACCACGCTGTGCTTGGTCGGCCCTTCCTCGCCAAGTTCATGGCGGTGCCCCACTACACGTACCTGGTTCTTAAAATTCTAGGACCAGAGAGTGTTTTTTCCGTCAAGAGAGATGTGGCCTCCTCTCACGCCTGCGAACGCGACAGTCTCACCTTGGGAGAAGCAGTGGACATATCCGTCTGAATGGAGGAGACCGTCCAGGCGGCCAAGACCATGCTGACCGCCAACGTCGACATCTCGACCGCCATGCCATTGACATCGGGCATGTCATCCTCGCCGGCTGAGTTCAAAGCTATTCAGCTATCGGACACCAACCCCTCCAAGACAGTGCTGATCGGGATAGCGCTGGATCCTAAATAGGAAGACATGCTTGTCAGCTTCCTACGCGTCAACATCGACATCTTCGTCTGGCAACTCTCCGACATGCCGGGCGTACCAAGGGAGTTGATCGAGCACGAACTCCATACGTATCCGACCGCTAAGCCGATTAAATAAAAGATGCGTCGATTCGTCCAAGAGCGTAAAGAGACCATCAAAGAAGAGGTCACCCGACTACTAGCAGTCGAGTTTATTAAAGAGATGTATCATCTCGACTGGATAGCAAACCCAGTCCTTGTAAAAAAGAAAAATAAGAAATAGAGAATATGTATTGACTACACCGATCTTAATAAGCGATGCCCAAACGATCATTTCCCGCTGCCGCGCATTGATCAAGTGGTCGACTCCACTATCGACAGTTCCCTCCTCTGCTTCCTAGATTGCCACTCGGGCTATCATCAAATCAGCCTGAAGGAGGAATATCAGGAGAAGACGTCATTCATTACTCCATTCGGCGCTTATTGTTATACATCAATGCCCTTTGGGCTCAAAAATGCTAGGGCTACATATCAACGTGCCATACAACGTTGTCTCGCCCACCAGATTGGACGCAACGTGGAGGCTTACGTGGATGATGTCGTCATCAAGTCCAGGCATCTAGAGGATTTAATTCCCGACATCCAAGAGCCTGTAGACAATCTCCGCAAATTTTGATGGCGACTCAACCCGAAGAAATGTGTATTCGGGGTGTCGACCGGGAAGCTGCTCAGTTTCGTTGTCAACTGTTGGGGAATCGAGGCCAATCTAGACAAGATCTCAGCGATCATCAATATGGCCAAGCTGACTAGCGTAAAGAACATTCAACGTCTCATGGGTTGCATGACGGCACTCAGGCGTTTCATATCTCGACTCGGCGAATGGGGGATGCCATTCTTCAAATTGCTGAAAAAAGAGGGGAATTTTAATTGGACTTCGGAAGCAGACCAGGCGTTCGTCGACCTCAAAAAATTTCTCACCACGTCGCCTGTTCTGGTTACGCCAACCCCTGGAGAAACTTTGCTCCTCTACATCTCTGCCATGACCAACGTGGTCAGTACCGCCATGATCGCCGAGCGCCTAGAGGAGGGCCACGCCTACCCGGTACAACGACCGATATATTTTATATCTGAGGTACTTAGGCCATCAAAAATCCGATACACTCAGATTCAGAAGCTCCTTTATGCCGTGCTCATCACCGCTCGAAAGCTTAAGCACTACTTTCAAGCGTACTCGGTGGATGTCATCACAGAATTTCCACTTGGCGACATTCTTCACAATCGGGACGCCATCGGTCGGATTGTCAAGTGGGCCATTGAGTTGAGAGAATATACCCTTGACTTTAAGCCCTGAACAACCATCAAGTCTCAAGCTCTCACCGACTTCATCGCCGAATGGACAAAAATTCAACTCCCACCGATAGCCGAGACCCCGGAGCATTAGGTCATGTATTTTAACGGCTCCCTCAGCATTGATGGAGCGGGTGCTGGAGTACTTCTGATATCCCCCTAAGGTGAATGCCTGAAATACACCCTTCAACTTTTATTTATGGCGTCAAACAATGCAGCCGAGTATGAAGTACTCGTCAACGGCTTGCGAATTGCTATCTCCCATGGAGTTAAGCGCATGATGGTCTATGGAGATTCAAAGTTGGTTATCAGCCAAGTAAACAAAGATTGGTCTTGCACTAATGATAAAATAGATGCATATTGCAAGGAGGTTCGAAAGTTAGAAGGCAAATTCTATGGCCTCGAGTTCCATCACGTCCCCTGGGACGAGAACTCGGCTGCCGACCTCCTCGCCATGCTGGGATCTTCTCGAGCTTCGGTGCCGAGTGCCGTATTTCTCCAAGAGCTCCACAAGCTGTCGGTCCAGATTGAAGAAGTGCAACCCTTGGACACCAAGGAGACGCCTTCTGTCCTGGTTATCACCAACGATGCTGAAGATTAGCGTCGACCCTTCATCGACTTCATCCTCATCGACAAGCCTCCTGAAGACAAGGACTCAGCCATCCGTCTCGCCCGCCGAAGCAAGCAATACGTCATCGTGGAGATGGAATTATATAAAAGGGCTGCGTCGACCCAAGTGCTCCTGAAATGTGTTAGCCGATCTAAGAGGTTAGCCATATTGAAAGAAGTGCACTCAGGATTGTGCGAAAATCATGCTGGTGCACGAGCTTTGGTGGGCAAAGCTTTTTGGTCAGGCTTTTATTGGCCGGCTGCCAACGAGGATGCCAAACTACTTGTCAGAAGCTGTCAAGGATGCTAATTTTTGCAAAACAGAATCATCTCCCTACACAATCCCTTCAAACAATTTCGCTTTCGTGGCCGTTTGCTTACTGGAGGTTCGATATGGTCGGCCCATTTCAGAAGGCTCCTTAGGGATATGATCTTCTCTTTGTTGTCATCGATAAGTTCATAAAGTGGATTGAAGTCATACCGCTCAGGACTTGCACCACCAAAAAAGCCACAGAGTTTATTCACGGAATTATTTATCGGTATGGCGTCCCTAATCAGATCATCACAGATCTTAGGACTCAATTTACTGCCAATGACTTCTGGAAATTTTGTGAACACCGGTGTATTGAAGTCAAATACGCCTCAGTTGCACATCTAAGGATAAATGGTCAATGTGAAAGAGCCAATGGCATGATCCTCAAAGGTTTGAAAGCCAGAGTTTTCGATCCCCTCGATAAATATGGTGGTCGGTGGATGAAAGAACTACTGGCTATTTTATGGGGACTCCACACTCAGCTAAGCCGAGTGACCGGTCAGACTCCTTTTTTCCTGGTATACGGGTCGGAAGCCATTTTACCGGTAGATATGCTCTATGAGTCCCCCAAAATTCAACATTATGAAGAGGGAGCCGTTGAACAAACAAGATAAGAGGATATTGACAGCCTTGAAGAAGCTCGATTGGCCGCAGCAATCCAATCCGACCAGTACCAGTAAGTACTTTATCGGTACCATGATCGCAACGTCCGCGGTCGGTCATTCTAAGTTGGAGATTTGGTTCTTCACCGAGTATAGTCTGCGGTCTGCGCCTACAAGCTATCGGCTCCATGGGAAGGACCTTTCATCATCACAGAAGTCACTCGGCCAGGGTCCTATCGACTGACCCGCGAAGACGGTCAACGTGTTCCTAATTCTTGGAACATCGAGCATCTTCGCCGATTTTATCCATGATGTCTCAAAGCTATGTACTTTTATTTTGGGTTAATAATAATAATAATGCTTTTTTCTCCAATATTTTGTCTCCCCTGACCCCAAGTGCTAACACCTTTCATCACTTTACCCTAGAGTCTATGATCTGCTCTAGCTCTGGCGATTGGTTAGATGATGCTCCGGTCAGTCACCCCGAGTTGGCATTTGTTCCGCTCTACAGGGCGGTATTGTCGATACATTACTTGTACGCTGGTGGTGCGAGTGGTTTCAAACTGAACAGATGCCATGCCTTGCGATAGCACACCACGCACTGGCAATGGCGGCCGAAGCGATGGGGAGCCAGCAAAAAAGAAGGCGGGCGCAAGGAAGACGAAGACAAGGGGCTCAGAAGCAAATGAGAAGGCTTGCGGCGGAAGAAGCACGAAGGGGATTATTTATAATCGGTGAAGCGATGCCTCGATCCCTTCGGCACGTCAAAACTGCCTCGGTAACTGCTCCGAGTGGATCACGCGTCATCACCAGTGCCGGATTGCTTCCCCCAAACTGCTCCATCTCGCCGTTCAAATTAAAACCGACGGTCAAAGAAGGGAGGCGAACCGACGCCCATGCTCCACCGGACACCTGTCCACCAAATCCCTTGAAGATTCGCACGCCCCCTAATTACGCCTAACACCAATTCGACTCCGCTGGACGCCCAAGACTTAAATGTCTCTCGATCCCCCTAACGCCAATCAGACTCCGCTGGACGCCCGAGACTTAAATGTCTCTCGACGCCGCCCGACGCCAATCCGACTCCGCTAGACGCCCGAGACTTAAATGTCTCTCGATTCCGACAGACGCCAATCCGACTCCGCTTGACGCCCGAGACTTAAATGTCTCTCGACTCCAACAGACGCCTACTCGCCAACACACCTGAGACTTAAATGTCTCTCGACTCCAACAGACGCCCGATCGCTAAAACGCCCAAGGGCTCGGACGCTCCTCGCCCCGACAAACATTACGCGAGATTTTGGACCTTGAAGCTTGTTCTTCTAACAACCTTCAAGCTCAGGGGCTACACCCGGCAGGTGCACCTAACCGGTGCCCCTGCTAGGTAAATAAAAAGAAATCCATCAAGTTGGTGCTCCTTACAGCTTATCGACTCCATTCGAACGAACATTGCCTCTCTGCCGCAAACAGCTTGGGGGCTCCTGTCAGGGATATGACCTCAGGGTATTTCCCGAGAGCATTTATGGTGATCAGACGGAATACGGGGTTAGAAAGACAAAGCATTAAATACAACCTAGAGGGGGTCGGACCTGCATGCATCCTGGAAGCAGTCAGCTAAAGGGAGGAGTCCCGACCACTAGGACTCGGGAGGACACTCCGACCGCTAGGACTCGGGAGGACACCCCGACCGCTGGAACTCGGGATGCCCGTTCAACGGTTGGTCTACACCATCAATGGTAATTAACTCTAGGACGTAACTGTAAAGGGGATTAATGGGTCGGTTAAAGCCTTAACGGTAACTTCTAATCCCTGTAGTATATAAAAGGGTCGGGGGTACCTCTTACAGGCATGCTTACATACGCGCACTCACGTTTAAGATCTTTTTCAGGCTCTTTCGCTTATACTCTAACACATAGGATTAGGGTTATTATCCTCCGGAAGACCCAAACCTGTTTAAAATTCCTCTGTCTCACATTCTTTAAGACAACCATCGAATTCCAAACACAGAGATCCCCATACACCTAAACCAAAACACCTCTGTGAGTAACCTCATCAAGGACTGCTGCACTTACGCAACGACGTTACTAATTTATCAATTTTATCTAATAGAGAAGAATGTTTTATGGGACAGTGGGGGTATGTTATTAAGGCCCTATTTGTTTCAGTTTAGAATTATAGTAATCCAGCTTATAGAAAAAAGCTAGGTTGGGCCAGTTTATTGAATTGTTATAATCTACACTCTGAATTATAATAAGTTAGCATAATAAGCTAACCTGTTTGTTTCAGCTTATAAAAATAAACTGGATTATTATAATCCTAAGCTGAAACGAACGAACCCTAACTGCCCAGCCATATTCTGACCAGCCATATTCTGAATCTGAATAGATATGGCTGCGTTGTGAGGGGACAAGATGTGAGACAAATCTCAGACAGAAAATATTAATGTTTATGAAAATGGTTGATTGAATTGGCACCACAGTAGTAGTAGTTGAAACACCTGAATAAAACCTAAAGTTACGACAAAACTCATGGTTAGCGTGTAGCTGGGAGCTAAATGAGTGTGCAGTTGTCCAACCAACAATATTTTAATCGTTAATAATCTTCTATTAGATTAATGATTATTACAACAGAAAAGCCACAACAACGTCTTAAACAACATTCAAATAACAGATTGTCACACGTTTGTTGCCCAAAGCTAATACTACAATGATAACAATTACTTTTGCGATCACCCATCAAGTTTTCGTGGCGTATATAGTAGCATTGACGATAACGACGATAACAACAATAACAAAACATTTCAATCGTAGCCAAGTTAAGGTAGGCATGTAGTGGCATCGACACCAGAAAACAATTGCATTGTCATCGGCTCATTGCAAAGCTGCACACAGTTTCTATTTTTCAACTAATTTACTCTGGGCTGGTCATTCAGAGCACCTAACTGAATCTTCGTTAATCAGAAGTGAACAGGAACATGTAGCTATGAAATGGCAGGACGACAGTTTCGATCAGTGTGCAGCTTTCGATGCAGCGAGAGTAGCTGACACGACTGAAGCTGTGCATTTCGACAAAACAGTGGAGGCTCAGATTGTTTCATGTTACGGCCTTGCCCTGAATAAAGGCCGGGCAGGCACATTCAGAGGCTTGATCGCTTCACCTTTTGCTTCTTCTTCCTTCGTCTCCGAGGAGCATCTCACTTTCTTTCTGTTTGCGTGCTTCCATAGATAAGCCTACTAATTAAACAACCAGACAGAGCTTAACATCGTGCTCTTTTGTATGCTTTTCATATTATATGAACCAATTAAGAACTAGAACTTCTGGAAGCAAAATTAAGGATACCTTCAGACATCCATACCGATGAAATGCTGAATGAATGCCTGTTTCTTCCAAGGAAATGTGGAATGCTGAGCAATGAGTGGTGTGTGTCTGTAATAGTTGTTTCTTGGAAACTAATCTTAGGAGCAGTGTGTTGTCGTGTTAGAATATTAAGTGAATTATCTGTCTTTTCTCATTAACTTCAACTTTTGGATTAAATTAATTGATGCATATAACTTAATATAGTATTAGAGTTAGAGTTCTCAAGTTCAAACACGAGAGTTGATGCGTAAGTCACGCACACACGCAGAAATTCTCCGTCTGTTACTTGCAAAAAAAACATGAAGCTCAGCTATGATTAAACACAATCAGGCCTAGAAATTGTCGAATCCTGCTATCACCACCGTGTATGTTAATATGTTAATAGTTTGTACACGTTAACTATCTCCATCAGCCGCAGAGCCTCGGTTATGAACACTGTCAATTCTCTGGTAGTTGGTTGAGTTTTGAGTAGGTGAGTTGTTAATGTCAAGTAGTATAATCGTGTCAGCAGCGATTTTTTTATTCATGTCCAGTTAAAAATACTTTCCAAAATCTCTATAATCGTCCAGTATTTTACCTAGAGCATGATGGCGATCTAGCTTCGGAATTGATGCCCTTGATTCTTCATGTTTTTTCTTTTCTTTTTCAGGGCTCATTTGGAACACATGATTTTTATAGAAAATAAATTAAATCATCCCAAATTCCTTTGAAAATACTCCATTCCAAATGAGCCCTTAGTAGGTCTTGGCTATGTACATATGTTGGTGTAATAACTTATTATACAATAGGTTCAATAAGCCTCGAAGGGCTTAAGACTCAGTCTAGGTGCTTTGATCTAGGAGTAGGTTTTCGAATGGAGTAATACCGCGCGTCCCCGAGTATGTGTATTTCTGTAAGTGAAACAGTTCGTGATCCCCTCCTCAGCAGTAAAAATGGAGTATTTATAGACATAATTTATAGAGAGTAATATGTTATTACTCTCTACTTACAACCAATTATACCTGTAATACATAGTACAAATACACATAGGGGTAGCATAGTAAAAGCCGTAAGTAGTGCTGTAAAGTATACGTCCCATCAAAAAGGAATGCATACCCCCAGTATTAATATAGGACCTCGATGCGGTATCAGCCCTTTGAGCTAGTATTTTCAAAGTCTCTATCGCAGAGGGCTTCAGGAGTCTTGACTCTGACCGCTGATCGCTTCCAAGGGCTTCGGGGAGTTGCTTAGGCTTCGAACGTCTTCGAGGGCTTCGAATGTCTTTGAGAGCTTCGGGGAGCCGAAGCCTCTGAATCATCGAAGGGGTGTCAAGCTCTTTAATTAATTCTTGATAGTTTCTCTAAGTATGGCGGAAGACAATTCCCCCGACAGCGTCTTAGCTATACAGAGGCCGAGAGTGTTTTTAGAATAATCGTATCTTCTCGATATAATTATCTAAGTTTAATAAATGCTTCTATTATTAAAAAAATTCGTGGTTTGAGAAACAGTTGATACTCCCTTCAATTTTAAAAAACTAGTCGTTTTGGATATGATTTCAGATATCAAGGAGTGATTAATTAATATGTATTTTTCTTATTTATCCCTATTAAATAATATGAGAGTAAAGACAACACGGGAGACGAGAAAGAAATAGTACAACATCAATGTATAGATGTCTAAAATACACAATAAAATACAAAACGACTTGTTTTAGACAACTCTTAATACAAGTCTAAAATGACTTGTTTTATGGAATTGGAGGAGTACTAATCTCAGTCACGGTTAGCTAAAAAAAAGTGCGCTAATTTTACACTTGGTTCTTATTGAAACGAGTTAACTTTACACTTTGCAATGCATGCATTTTGGTGGTGTGACCTTGAGTTAACGGGTAGTTAGGTGCATTCTGCCGACCTGAAACTCTGAATTCTGAAAGTTCATGCCAGCACGCATTGATTAACATTTGCGTGATTTGGCTATTGACTCTCGAAGATGAGAACGAATCCAGAAACTAACATTGATTCGCAGTAGCTTAGCATCGTCTGAGATGGAAAAAAGACACGGTTAATCAGTGAGGTATTACTACTTGATATATTATTCTGATAGAGTGATTCAGTTGAGCAAATTCAATTATTTACCATTCTGAAGAATGTCACGTGTTTAAATACTATCCTTCATGTTACAATTAATTTTTTATCACGTTACAATTAATTTTTTTTCGCTCTTTAACGTTTCGTCTTTTTTTTTATTCTGTAATCCACACGTGTAATCTTACCGCCCGCGAGACCAAATGAGGTGATTTTACCGTTTTGCCTACGATGCTATCTGCATTCTGCAAGCTTTGAAGGATGCTTGTTGATCCTCTCCCATCCGTAAACCCCATCTCATGTCGTTCAACGGCAGCGTCTTCCTCGTCACCGTCGCCGTCGCTGTCGCCGGCCACGCCGCGGGATTCTTCATTCTTGGCTTTCCGGTCCGGCCTGCTCGGCTGCCCACCGGCGCACGTGGAGGAGGAATCCGCGAATGGTGTGCTGCTGTGAAACTGCGAATTGCTGCTCAAGTCTGAGTCCGATGAGCACGAGGCTCAGCATGTTGGCTAGCAGGTGGACGACGCCTGCGTGCAGCCATCAGTGGCGCCTGGAAGCTCTTGGCGATTCCGTGATTTTTGAAGTACATGTCTTCCGTGCTTTAATATGTTTCTATATAGCGTTTGAAAGTGAGTGTTTGATTCAAACGAACAAATTTAATGTTAAAAATTGCTGTTTGAAAAACGTAACGCCCGAAAATCCGTGTGAATTATCCGCCCAAATCGTGGTTGCAAATGAGGCCTTAGCTTTCTTAGTTTTACAATTGATACATACATGTATTGGAGGATTCAAATCGTCAAATGTCTAAAAATAGTTTCCCAGGTTTCCCAGAGTCAGAATTTGGTATTCGAGCGATTCATGTGTCCCG
>KE372173.1:1219589-1237933 GCA_000418225.1 Zizania latifolia
TGAGCTGGAGGAGAAAGGAGATGGAAAGGGGGAAAAAGCTAAGGTTTTAGGGTACGTGGAGTACGTGCATGGGCATAGCTAAGATGATAAAAACACGCCGTTCTCTTACGCTGGATGCTAACTTGGCATGTGATGTGGCGTGTTTGGACTGTAAAATGATAAATACTTAAAGTTTACATGATAAAAATGACAAATAGTTAAAGACGACGAAGTGGATGACCTTTAAATAAGTGCTATTCTTTCTTTAGAGTGGTAAATAGTTAAATTTTTTTCTAATCCTCATCTACCACCACCATTTTTTAAGCGATAAATAGTAAAATTTTAAGCTGCCATCGTTATTCGTTCTTTACAGCGATAAATAGTTAAATTTCTCCTCGGTCTCATCTGCCGCCGCCACCGCCGCTTCGCGGACTAGAGGTGGTTTGCTCCCGACTACCGTTACCTTCTGAAGACGGAAAGGTACCATCGGTGATCTCTCCCTCCCCCCGGCTCTAATTGATTGGCTATTGTGATATGTGGATGCGTCAGGCCAGAAACCTGCACGAATAGAGCGGAGTGCTAGAGAATTTACTCGCGTTCGCTTCGTGTCGCGTTGCAGCCCGAGGGAAGAGGGTATGAGGTTCCTGGGCTGGTACCTCAAGATCGCGGCCGGCGGTGTGGTCATAGGCGCCATCATGGAGCTCTTCATGATCCACACCGGTTTCTGTGCGTCCCTGCTCCAATCCCTGCCAAAAAAAAGTATTTTTTGTGTTGCTTGTGTTCATCGCTACATGCTAATGTCGAACTCTATTCTCTATTTGGTTCTGTTATACAGATGAGAAGGTAACTGTGTCGGAGTCAGAAAAAAGAGCTTGGCAAAGCAGCCCAGAGGCTCAAGCTATGAGAGAAGCCTTGAATCCATGGAGGAATCATGATGAACAAGAGAAAAATAGTCCTAGACTCGTGAGCATCTTGATTCGACAAAGGGCATCCTCTCCTTTCAATTGTAACCCTTGAATGAGGTAACCTGGAAATAGCATTTTTTGCAGTAGGGAAACAATCGTTTGTACTTCTCTCAAACTGCTGGATGGTAGCTTCTACAGATGTTTTAGAAGAGTATGTGTATTACTTTGTTCCAACATGCTTACGCGCAGATGGCATGCCATTTCTATCTGTTAATTTCCAAAGATAACAAGGAGATTATTGGCTTGGAGAGGTCAAACATGTCTATTTCTTACTTTTTTGTGTTACTCCTGTCTTATTTCATGGGTTTGCTGGTACTGAAGCTGTGTGTGGACTGTGAAGTATACGTTTTTGTGATTATCCGATTGCTGATGTTGCCCAGCTGTGTTCCTTGCTGAATTTTAGGTTTTTTTCATTGAACAAGCTTGTTTTCTTAGCTCTGAGCTTAGGTACTAACCCAGCATGTTAGGCAGATCCAATTTCAGAACTCTGTCATGTGCAAAGTACTAAATTCCAAGACTAATTTATTAGTTCTTCGGTGTCAACATCAATGTCGTGTAAATGGAGTTTTTAACCTTCTCGTGCAAACTGCTAAGATGTTAATTTGCCTCCTATTTATGACTATTTATGGTGATTTTCTTTACATGTATGCTATCTAACTTTCTAACCCTTAGCTATAACTCAATCAAAACTCATACAGTTGTACAAACTACAAACTAGCGACGATTTCAGAGCAGTAAGGAACAGATCTTGGAGTTCCATCAACTCGAAACTTGGCTAAGGTGCTTACAACTAGACTGACCAGCAACAGCAGCATAAGCTGTTCTTGTTCTCAAGAATAGGATTATGCTTGACACCAACCCCAGCAATGTTATACAACCCCACACGAAGAATGTGGTTGAGTAGCACTTTGCACCCATGCAGACCACCATAGTGTCGATCATGCCATTGCGGTCCAGTACTGACATCTTTAAGCCATTTGCATCATATACAAGGGCGGCAATTTGACCGTAGAGAAGTGATCCGAGAGGAATGTTGGTGATGAGGATGTTGTGGTTCACGCCAATGCTGTTTGGTCCAAAGAGCTCAGAGGTTATTGACACTGCTGCAGCAAAGATGAAACCTGAGCTCAGGCTAATTAGCGCTGTTCCTGCTACCAGAGTGTTTATATCGTGCAATTTCCACATCAAGAAGAACGCTACTGGCATGGGCACCAATGCAGCTGCAAGCCACCCTGTCCGAGCAAACGAAACCTTCCTGCATGCAGATTTCATATATTGTTAGTTTAGAGTCTAATTAATGAGCATTAAGATGCATGATTGTATATACAGAACAAGACAGATGGACCTGTGAAGGAAGTCTGGAAGTGCAGAGAGAAGGCGGCCAAAGAAGGAGCAGGACGAGTAGATGGCGAGAAGCATATTGAGCTGAGATTGCCGGTGAAATGATTGTGCAATTTGCCCCAAATTGTTGCTGTACACTAGGCCAACAGTGGCACCACAGAAGTAGGCTGTGTAGTAGAGCCAGAAGTCGATACACTGGATGAGCTTCTTTGCACTATGCTCCTCACCAAGAACCATCATGCATCCCTTCTCCAGTATTGCCCCAGAGCAACATCCCTGCATCTGCTGTTCCACTGATTTCTGAATCATGGCATTGGACTCTCTCCTGTGATCATTATTGAGCAAAAGTGGTTTTTGTGGATCGTCATGGTTGAGTGGAAGTGCAGGATCTGGGGAATGCATATCCACATGTGAACAACTGGAGGAGGCAGGGATGATGAGAGGAAGGGCGAGAAGGGCCATGGCGCCTGTCAGGACCACCCATGCAGCGGAGTTGGTTGTGGTGAAAGAGCCAAAGATCAGTAGATATATGCCGGTGATGAATGCAAGAATATAGAGGCCGAGAAAGACGTGTTTGTCATGCTTGGGCATGTTGTGGAGGTGGCCGTCATGTGGGTGGCAGAGGAGAATTGCTGGCAGTGCAACAATTGATACGACCAGAGGGACAATGGCATTGAGGAGGAGGTAGACAGATGGGGAAAAGGGAGAGAGGGCATTGGCGAAGAGGGTGTAGAAGGCAGCGCTCAGCCCATTGAAGCTTATGGAGAGGGAGAGGGCCAGTGGGCGATTACTTGAGGAGAAGTTGCGTATGCAGAGCACAAAGCATACTGTGTTGAACCAGCAGATACTGCAACCTGCTACCAGACAGATCAAGAACACCTGCAATGCAATACAAGATTCTAGTTAAATTACTCAATCAATTGGTTAGCTCAGTTTACTGATTATATACAGTTTAAAAACCAGTTGTTCATACATCTCAGTTTTAATACACTTGATGAAAGTTAAAGGACAACCTGCCTACCAGTGAAGTTGTGCACAAATGATCAGTTCATACATCTAGGTTCTGTGTATTGAAGACTTCTCTCTTCACCTTTGGCCACAATCCTTTGTTTGCTAGACTTTTATGCCCCTATGACTCATGTGTCCTAACTGATTGTGCCATATTACTGTATTACCCCATCTGAGTCTCTTCTATGGCCAAAGGGGTAAGAAAGCTGTTGCATTACCTATAGGCCCACTGTACAACAAAGTGATAAATCTTGATTTGCTGCTTCAAATAGCATATTGAATTCCCAGTGTTATGTTAAGGTTGCAGAAAAACTGTAATGGCATGGTCTTTTGGTTATAAATTATGTGATATAATTCTTTTTGTGTGTGTATATCAGGATGTTGTGCTTGTTGCTGCTGTTGAATTATTTGCCCAAGTAAAAAAATATGTGAAGCAGGAGCAGGTTGATGATGCTATTCTGGGAGAATTCAATGCAAAAGCGGGTGTGATATTGCAGTGGTCATCACTTATCTGGCTGACGCACTAGCAATGTTTTTGTGTCAGGACCTTTGTTCTAGGCTGCCAAGGGTTTGCAAGGACATTGCCTTCTGAAAGGCATGTTGTTTTGGTTTCAGAAAAGAAACTGGGACAGTTGGACCTGTCTGTGTGCTCGGCAGTATGAAAGAATTTCTAGCAGAATCACCTTGTCGGCCTTGTTTAGGCAGACTGTTTAGTTTCAGGAAAGAATGCAGGGTGGCTTATGTCTGTGACTTCCACAGTCTAAAAAGATTTACTAATTACTACTGCAATACAAGTATATGATGGCAGATGGCAGAGAAACTTGGTGAACTCACTGCTTGATTTATCAGTAATACCTGCTTCCTACTGTTTGTTTACTGTAACAAAAAGGAGAGGGGGTTAATCTGTTGTTTCTTTCTTGATACTGTTTATGATGGACAAGTTAAGAAAGGAGGAGGTTTGGCATTGGCTCCTACCAGTCAGAAAGAAATAAAATAAAGGGTGATAAAATGTAGTCTGATGATGATCTTTTTGTAAGAAGAGTTTTGTGCTGAAGAATGGTAGCTGGCTGCTGGCACATTGCTAGTCAAAGCTGCAGTGAAGCTGAAACTGATAGCTGGGCAAGAAGTCTTTGCAAGCTGCAAGTAATACAGCAAGAGGTGCTTGACTCACTGGTACCGGCATTTTGATAGTGAGTGTAACTGTAACTGAAGGCAGAGAGCTTCCTGGATGCTCTGTTTAGAAAGGATTGCAAAGAATGATACTTGAGGGAATTCATGGATTTTAGTTTTGCAGGTCAAGGGCACTGGAGCTCGGGAGTCCAGTCAGATCTGAATGCTTTAGTTAATATAAGACAAAAACATGATGAGTTAATTAAGCTTGATCTTACATGTATATTGGAGGAGGACCTGATTTGCTTGTAGTAGTTAGCACTAGCATACCTATATTTAATTATTTATAATTTT
Source organism: Zizania latifolia (assembly GCA_000418225.1). Classification (NCBI taxonomy): domain Eukaryota; kingdom Viridiplantae; phylum Streptophyta; class Magnoliopsida; order Poales; family Poaceae; genus Zizania; species Zizania latifolia. The sequence goes on from KE372173.1 coordinate 1,224,347, forward strand.
TGTAGGCCATTTTGAAGCGAGACTTGTGAGCATTTGTTGGACGATTTGATCCTTCCTTATATCTTGTGTGTTTTTTTTCTTTTTGGTTCTTCATCTTTTGGAAAAGCTACCCAGAAAGGAGATGAAGAAAGCAAGTAAAGTAAGCACAATTTCATGCAGGCTGCTTGACTGAATGCATGGTCTAATCAGTCATCTTTTACTTTAATAAAATGGAGAATGGAATCTGCTGGCTAGTTGAGCCATTCGTGGTTCATGCATGCATGTGCTGATGTGCTCGCTTAATAGTTTTTAAATAAAACGGGAATTGAGTCAGTTTGCAGGTTGATTGTAGGTAGTTGATCGATGAATTCAACTAATTAAGTAATTAATGAATCCAGAATATTAACTTATTAATTACTGCTGGATATTGCTATAGCTACAGCTACGTATTCTCTCAGCCCCATGATACTGTAACATAAGATCGATTTTATATTTTATAGTATAATGAATCTGAATTATCAGCATTAGTTCTTAATATTATACTTTTTCTGTCCAATAATACGATAATCTAGTATCGTATGAGATATTTCATAGTACAACGAATCTAGACAGTGACCCTATCCAGATTCATTATACTATGAAATATTCCATTCGATACTAGATTGCTATATTATATAATGGAGAGAGTAGAACAAAGGGAGTAGTAATTAGTCATGTTAATTTTGCCAATTGGTGGAATATATCTATTGGCAATCAGTCTTTTTACATTAGTAAAAACCACAGAAAAACGAGAGGCCACAGGGCGGTCGCTGCGACGAATGGACAGTGAAAAAACAGTATATTATACGTATCGCTCCTGCTATACTACATACGTATATTCCGCTAGCTTCGCAATCGCAATCGTGAATGCAACGGCCGTAATAGTGTGAAATCTCCAGCTGATTGATGAAACGAACAAATGCTTGAGTGGGACGTGTGATTGCCACGCAATTGTCTGAGCCCCGTATACTACGATTCGTATAGTACAGTGGCCGCCGGATGGCTCACGTACATCCACGTACCGTAGGACTAACCATTTACTAATTACTAGAACGTCGTACGTAATTATGATTAATTGATTACGTTGATTTATGCTGCTGCACTTCTAATTGATTAATTACCATAGGTTAATGGAAGAACACGTACGTAATTACTAATTAATTAATTTCTTGGTGAAGAGAGCTAACTAGGTAGCTAGAAATTAAGCAAGCAAAGTGATGAGCTGAGAGAGAGAGTGAGAGTGAGAGAGAGGACGTACGAGTGGGTAGGGGAGCTGCAGGAGGTTGAGGATGATGGCGTACTGGAGAGCGTAGGCGGCGAGGCCGAAGGCGGCGGAGAGGAGGAGGACGGCGGGGAGAGGGAGGTAGAGGAGGGCGAGGCCGGAGGACCAGCCGAGCACCTTGCCGAGGTCGGAGGCGGTGGCCAGGTAGTTGAGCGCCTCCTGCGACACGCCCAGCGCCGACTTGAGCGCCGACGAGTAGGCCGAGAAGTCGAAGTTGGTCCCCGTCACCGCCTGGATCCACACCGTCGCCACCAGCACCGCCCACCGCCGCCATGACGACGACCCCCCGTACGCTGCGTGCGTATGCCTCCTCCGCCCAGTAGCCGCCTCCGTTGTCGACGACGACGACGACGACGACGACATCGACCTAGCTACCTACCTTTCGCACCTAGCTCGCTTTCTTCTTGCTGAATTAGATTATTCCTCCTCCTCTCCCTCCTCTTGCGGCCCCGTTTGTATGTATATATCTTCTGGCTTCTGCTCTATATATGTCGTCTCGTCCTGCCTGTCACATGTATTTATAGAAGAAACAAACACGTCTCCCTCGCTCACTTGAACACCCTGCAATTTACTTAATTAATTTGCATTGCCACCTAGGCTGCCAGATTAAGCCTAGTCTCAACTCTCCGTAAGCGTGTAATTGTCCATAGCATTAATTAGACCGTTAACTAAGAAAAATTTTACTCCTTTCATCCCAAAATACAATCAATTTTATTGTTTAAATTTTGTCTCAAATATTACAATTTCTACAACTTTCTTCCCTAAATCTTCCTATTTTACCCCTGGAGTACTAATTGCATGTGGTACTAGTTACCTCTACTGTTTACATTTATGAGGAGTAATTTAGGTTTTTTTCATGTATCTTAATAGACACATCAAAATATAAAAATAACTATATAATTTGAGACAGAAAAAGTATATAGCATAGGAATTAAAAAAGTAGAGAAGAAAAACCAAGAAACCGTGTCTTATACGTAAAACTAATAGACGGTGAAACCAATACACAAGAAATGTTTCTTCACTCATTCTCCTGGTCTTCCTGATCCACTGTGAGTCTGTGACCACCTCATTCCGCCACCATGCTCTCCCGAATCCTATTCGGCCTCATTTTTCCCATCACTCATCATGCATCTCAAATATCTCTCCCGGCAGCCTGCAATTTGCCAAATTCAATTCATCCCCAATAGCACATCCCTGAGGAAAAAAAATCATCCATAGGCTCTGCAGAAGAATAAAGCATCAATCAAGATCCAAACAGGCCACCGGTGAATCGGTTGCCTGATCCAGCCGTCGGTGTTTCAGGAGCTAGCGGATCGAGGTCCAAACATCTATCGGTGTTGCCAACTGTGGTGCTGCTTCAGGAGCTGGTGGTCCTCTAGCCATTAGAGGTTTAGCCCCCTTGTGTTGTAACCACCAATGAATATTCACCTGGTTGTACTTCTACAATTCAGTATTAATAACAGTAGATTTCAATATCTTATTGAAATCATGATGATCAGATTCAACTGATGCACATTACATGTGTTGACGTGCTTGTGCGCTGCTCATCAACAGCATACATGGACGCCCCTAATATACCTCCGTACCTTCTTCCTTTACTTAATTATCATCTAAGACACCAATATATATATATATACACATATATGTGTATACTGTTTCTTCTTACTTGTCATTTAGGACCAACAGATGATCTCATCTTTGACAATTAATTAATTACTGTTGTCTAAAAAAATTGCCTTTATGTCTAGTTTAGCAGGCTAGGATCCCGACCCATTCCACATGGATGGACCGAGATTTTAGTTTAAAATCTCGGTCATCCACGTGGAATAGGTCGAAATCCCAACCTTCCAAGCTAGCCCATTCTTCCTTTCATCTCTGCTCCACTGTTCTAAGCGTATTGTGCTGTCGAGACTATATCGGCCTTCTATTTGGCGTGCACCGGATTAGAAGGAGAGCGGGATCTCTGAATCTTTGCCGTAGAGAACACCTGCACGGGGCGGCAATCAGGTTTCTGGGCAGCGCTTGTGCGTGACTGCTCATGTGAACCTCGACGTCGACTACTTCCTCTATGCGCTGCCTAGTACTACTTTCACCTTTCTGTAAGTAGTTCATATGTGTTTTGGTATCATGTATTTTCTGAAGTACGTAAAATGACTGCTAGTGTTTCTGTATGCGTTGTTGTTCATCTATGATCTTTTTCTCCTAATAAAATTTGGAATTAAAATATTGTATATATTTCCTTCGCTTTGTACGCTAGCTTATACACACTGCCGATACATCAGTGGTACGTGTGACTAGATGACCAAACAAAACTGGCATCGATCTAGAGTTGAAAAACCAGCAGCAGCAAAGGAAACACGTGTGCCTGTCTCTCTAAGTGTACCCTCCATTCTAAATACACGCCTGTAATTTCATAAAATTAATATTTATAACATTTGACTAATAATTATTTTAACGATCACATATTTAGTTTAATATCATTAGATTTATATTTAAAAATAATTTTATATAATGTTAATATTATGGTTGTTGATAATATACTATAGAAAAACCATGGTTGAAGTGTAATTTTGAAGAAAAGACGAGGAGACAGGGAGTACCTGGTAGCTTAGCTGGGTCACTGTTGGGTCAGATGCGCCTACGTACGTGTGTCAGCCTCTCTCTGCCTGTCATGGGAATCCGATGGACTCTAGAGTCTAGTCCTTCCATTCATTGATTATATTCTCCCTTGATTAATTAATTCTATTATTTATTCTGCAGATCTTTTCTGTTTCCTGAGCCATTCTTCCGACTTGTTATAAACAAACATGTAAACAATAAAAATACCAAAAGTATAGATAAAAATTACTCCACCCGTTCTAAAATATAGTAATAAAAAAAATCCAAACTACTCCTCAACTAGCATTTGAAGTAATTAGTACTACATGTAACTAGTACTCCAGATAGGGGTAAAATAGGAAGATTTATGAGAAAATCGTAGAAATTGTAATATTTAGGACAAAATTTGAATGATAGAAATGGTTGTATTTTGAGACGGATGAAGTATTATTATACCCTTTCTACCGGTGCTATAGTAAGGGTAGTACTGGGATGAAAACATATCGAATAGTATCTATCCGGAGTACTTGAAAATAGATACGGATAGTATCAGATCGGATAATTTACGGATAGTTTTGGATACAGATATAGGTATAATTTTTTCTAGGTATGGATATATATACAACATGAGTGATATCCGATAGATATGGATTCATATTTAAATAATTAAGATAACTTATATTCAGATTATCCAAATTAAAAGACCCTTTAAACAAATTTCTATAGATGTCTGATTGCTTTAGGATTCGTGCTAGGGTTTATGCTCTGGCTCCAATGCAGAGACTTGCTCGACACCCCTGCCTCCAGCCCTCTCCCCACAACCTCTTGCCGCTGCCTCTCCACGTTGCCTTTTATCTATTAGAGCCCGACTCGCTGCACCATGGGTTGGCTCGCTCAGGTCGAATCGGCACTGCTCACACGCAGGTCTAATCGGAGCCATAACTTAAATTCTAGGCCTGCTCAACCAAAAAGACTAGTCTGATAGGTAAGAATTGCCCTTCTATTTAAGTTGTGTTTTCTCACCATCGACGCTCGATGTGAGACTAAATCCAACAATCTCCCCCATCACTAGGGGTGGGCAAAAATTAACCAAAAACCGAAAACCGAACTGAACCGAATCGAACCAAACCGAAAAACAGTGATTCGGTTTTTCCAAAAAAATTGGTTTTAGTTTTTACATACTTCGATTTTCGGTTTTCGGTTCGGTTTTTATTCCTGAAAACCAAAAAACCCGAAAAACCCGAAAAACCAAAGTCCATATGAAAATGACCTGCCTGCGCGTGTGAGGGTGGCCTGACTAGCTACTGGGCCTACGTGTGGCCTGCATGGGCTTCCTGCGGCCTGTCTGGCCAGAAGCCTCCCCTCACTCCCTGTCTCCCTCACCCTTAAGGCCACAATGGCTCAACCCATGTGGCCATGCCTGTGGCTTGCCCTAGTTTGCCACCGTCGCTGTCGCTCGCTTGCCCTCGTCGCGTGGACGCGGCCACCGCCCCTCCCTCCCGCTCGCAACCGTCTCATGGAGCACCGATGCGACCATCACCGCTCACCAGCCAGCCTGCCCACATCGCCCCAATGCGGCTGCCTGAGTCGCCGCTCGCCCGTCCCCGTTGAAGCAGTCGCCACCGCCGCCGCTCGCCCACCGCTGTCGTGACACCAATGTCGACACCGCCAGCTCGCTCATTCACCATGGTGCCGATGTGGCGATCACGCTCCTCTCTGCTTGCGTTGTTGGCAGCTTGGTGCTCTACTCTGCGATGCTATTCGGTAAAAACCGAAAACCGAAAAAACCAAACCAAAATATTTAAATTGTGATAGTTGCCCCTCTATTTAAATTATGCTCCACCACCATGGATGCTCGATGTGGGACTAAACCTAACATCATCATCGGCTCATCGCCCCACCTAGCCGCCTTTCATCGCCGCCGCACCTAGTCGCCTTGTGCCGCCGCCCCTCCTAGCCCCGACACGCCGTCTTGCGCTGCCGCACCATATTTGTTCTGATTCATATTCAATCCGTATTGATATTCGATAGTATCTGTTTTCGTATCCATATTCGAAGTATCTATTTTTCCATATCTGGAGTATCCTTTTTTGAATTTGAATCCAAAAAATAAAACAAATATGTTATCATCATTAGTATCCGTTCGTATACGATCCGTTTTCACCTCTAAAGAGCACTATGGAGGTTTTCAACTAATAAAATGGCATTATGCCATGTATACAGTATGTTTGGTTTAATTTTTTCAACTAGCTTCTCGGTTAGAAAGATAAAAACTAAACTAAACATGTATTAGATGAAACTAGTTTTTTAAACTGCAATAATTTTTTATTAGTATAAAGTGAAAGTTGCAATCTTCTAGATTCTACGACTTCACGATTTATGTTGTTCGATCTATTTACCAGTTTACATAAGTTTATTATATTCACTATTAATTGAGATATGTAATAGTCATGTTCTGTTGCTAAGCTTCATAGAAGTTTTTCAGAACTCATAACTCATAATAGTTTTTTTAAATCTATAGCTCAACCAAATACACATATAATCTATCAAGTCCTAAAAGATATGTTATTAAATCACCTTCATATATAATTGCATAGCCATATATCTACAATCGTATGATTATAAGTTAAAATATAATTATCTTCATATTACAACAAATAGTTTTTCCACGCTAGCCCTCGCAAGTGCAATGGAGATGCCTTTATTATTCTTACCACCTTTCACATGCTTAGATTGATTTGGAGCAGACATGTGTGTGTGTGTATATATATATATATATATAGATATTCTATACAGCGCGAGCAATGATTACTACCGACGTAAAAAATTTACGCGCACTTTTATAATGGGTCGTAAAATTTTTACGGTCCTCTCGCGCTGAATAATAAACAACGCGCCTCGCGCTGTATAGCGCTATCGTATATATATATATATAAGTATAAGAATTTTATAGCGAATATCTTTATTTTATTTGCAAACTGAATATATATATATATATATACGATAGCGTTATACAGCGCGAGGTGCGCTGTTTAGCTATTCAGCGCGCGAAGGTCAAACTCACGTCAACCACCGCACCGCTCCACCATCCACTGTACTATATGCAGTGTAATTTTTTTACTACCAATCTAATAATTTTACCACCAATCTAATATGTGAAGTGTAATTTATATGTGTTATAAATCTTTTACCACATTCGGTCTATTTCTATACTATATGCTGAGTACGAACAAAACTAATAGATAGGTTGTAATTGTTTTATACTCCAAACAAACCAGTAGAGAAACAGACCGAAGGTGGTAAAAGATTTACAACACATATAAACGAACTATTAGAGAAACTGACCAAAGGTGGTAAAAGATTTACAACACATACAAAATTACACTTCGTATATTAGATTGGTAGTAAAAAAATTACACTGCATATAGTACAGAAATAGACCGAATGTGGTAAAAGATTTACAACCCATACAAAATTACACTTCGCATATTAGATTGGTGGTAAAATTATTAGATTGATAGTAAAAAAATTACACTGTATATAGTATAGAAATAGACCGAATGTGGTAAAAGATTTACAACCCATATAAATTACACTTCGCATATTAGATTGATGGTAAAATTATTAGATTGGTAGTAAAAAAATTACACTGCATATAGTACAGTGGATGGTGAAGCGGTGCGGTGGGTTGACGTGGGTTTGACCTCCACGTGCTGAATAGCTATACAGCACGCTACGCGCTATATAGAATATCTATTTATCTATCTATCTATATATATATATATATATATATATATAATCACTAGTACAGTTCGCTTGTTTGTGATAGGCGGTAAAAATACACATCTATGTTGGGTACTGTTTACTGGTCAATGATGTGGAGGGTTTATCTTTGACGGGTAAATAATCGATAATGATGAGTTATCTATGAAAGATTGCAACTACGGTGATCATTATCTATATTTAAGACATGTTACATATGCTATTTTAATTATTTAAAAAATAATTTATTTTAGAGATAATTTCTTATATATCATTGAAGGTCTACCTATTCCCGTCACTCACTCTCTCACTGACATATGGGTAAATTTCTAGTGACATATAAGGAACTTTTCCTTTATTTTACTAGTTTACTTTAGGTATGCTATTATATATGCCCTCTCCAAAAATGGCAAAATGCAGGCAAAATATACAAAATCATATGTATATATACTTAAAATGAGTAAATCATGTTTTTAGTATCCAACATGTAAATTTACCGTATTTAGATTGAGCAAATATAGAATCTGCTCATTGCATATCTCTAGAAAAGAACATTTGCATGTAAACCTTAGTTTTTCCTCCATAGATGAGTACTTTTGTCGTAATTACCACCTATCACACAAATGAATACTTCACATCTGTGATGGTAGTGACAGTTATAATCCGTTTGTGGATGTAATCATTAGTACAAAATATCAAATAGGGACATCTTTGTGTATGTCAGTTCATCTAAACCGATAGAAATAAACGATATCGGATAAAGATTTGGTCTATATGAAAGTTCTAGAGCTCGATGAGATTCATAATTTTGTAGTTGATGACTTTTTTATTTAAAATTATTTAGAGTATAAAATATAAATTACAAGTTTTAGAAAAATGCAGTGTCAAGAAAATAGCTTACTCTATTCCACCAGAAACTGTGTTGATGCAAGATGATAGAAAGACAAGTATGAAGGCAAAGGTCATATGTTCGAAAACTAGTTCTTGTTAATAACTAGCCCATATACTTCTCTCATGTAGCCACTGGGTCTCATCTAAAAAGATACTTTTAATGATACATTAGAGATGTGATCATCTTGGATTGCAATAACCTGTAATAGATAGATGATTCTGAAAATATTCACCTATCTAGTCGTCCAGCGAAGGAATTAAGGTATGACAGTACAATTTTGGCACTTCAAACTCAAATTAAGTTTAATCAAACTTCAGACAACTGCATGCTGAATGCGTTAATCATCATTGTCCCTGGTTTTTCCATGGAGGATTATGCTTTACAACGAGCATATACACGCGGGTTTCATTCCGAATGTTTATATGCATGCGTGCGATAGCGGATAACTAATCATGCATGTAATCACACATGGACATATTTTTAAGGTATATAAATAATCACACGTCAATATCCTGTGGCTGTTGCTATCCGGCAGCGTACAAAGATATTTCAGAGCTTTCTTTTACAGGCAACACTCTCTTTGCTTACCAGGGATTAGTTAATTGTAAAAACCTCTGTCGATCGCCAAATTAAGGAAAATATAAAAAGAGAGAGAGATAATATCCTCGTGTTCGATCGACGACGACCAAAACGTTGCGTGGCTACAAAATTAGGTCATATATTCTTAACATGTGTTGAGTATGTGCGTCTGAATTGTACTCCAAATAATAGATTTGGGCTAGAACTGAGGACCCCGGCAGTTGGATTGTTGTAGTTGGGCTTAGTGCATCGTCATCGGCTATTCTTCTTTGAGAGATTTAAGAATTTATTACTCTTAAGAATCTTAGGTGGCTTCATATTTTTACTATTTAGATTTATATTCATTAATACAGACGGTTCTATATATTAATCTTAAGAGTGATATCATAACTAAGGGAGACGTCTAGAGACTGACAAATAATTAAATTTTTCATTCTTAAATCTTGTCGAATTGAACAGCTTCTTTCATATTGATTATTCGGTCGGATTGCCATGCCCTGAGCCCATTGATTCCATAGTAATAGTCCACGTGCGCGTATGTTAAACGGCACAGGGCATCGGAAGACGAACTTCGATCAAAATTTGCTACTTTGTTATGTTTTATCAGTACCAGCTCTAGCCAGAAAGACAGAAAAATGAAAAACAGTGGGCACATGTTAAAAAATTCTGATCCCCAAGCAAGAGAGGCATGCTCAAGTTCAGAGAAATTCTAATCCCCAAGCAAGAGATTCATGTCCAAGTTCAAATTTTAATTAATATCTTTGCAAGCCAAGTTCACATTGCAATGCCAAGGTTATAATAATCATATCCCGGTCTGTCATCTACATGGCACGAAGAAGTTGAGATGCATGTCAGACTTCAGATTCTGACCAGGGATTTTGCAAGGCCAACTTCACTACTTCAGTACTGTATAATTCATCATAATTTTGAAATTGACAAGTTGACTGAATATTTCATCCGAACTTTCATCAGTACAAATATTGTACTAAAAAACGAGAATAACTTGGCTTTCACCACAACGTAATTTTAGCTATGGAACAAACAAAGAACTGGGAAATTCATAAATGCTTAACTTTAACCAGAATATTTAAGGGAACTAAAGATGCAAATTACAGCAGGTAATGTTTAGTCACTCTTTAAGACAGAAGTCACAAATGGCGTGCTAATTGACAAATGTATGGTAATATAAATTCTGTATAGATGAAAGTTATCCCACAGCCATGCTTCTCTTATTGAGCATACAGTTTTGATGTATCTTCATTAAAGTTTGAAGGTAATTGCTTGATTCTGAATCATTTTCATCAGAAGTAGAGCAGAGTTTCTACATGGATTTCTCTAAAAGATGCGAACGAATATATTTCCCAAATTCAGATCACTGCAGATTCACATAAAAACATTTTAAACTATATGACGATTTGATACTCAAAATAAGTAGTTGTTTGATGCAGATCATGGAGATGCTCCAGTCCATTTTAGGCGAATGGACAATGTTCTAGGATCAGCTACTCCACCTAGATTTGTTGATCGTCAACTATATGAAGAGCTACTGATGGTGGCAGGAGAGGAACTAGCCACATTTACTCAAGCTGAGAAGCATGAAGAATGGCGTGGTACAATGTTGGAGGAAGTTACTTCAATAGAGGAAAATCAGACCTGGGATCTAATAAGTTTACCTCAAGGACATCGGCCAATTGGGCTGAAATGGGTGTTCAAACTTAAAAAAGATGCTCAAGGTGTAGTACTGAAATATAAAGCATGGCTAGTAGCCAAAGGATATGTGTAGCGAGTAGGAGTTGATTTTGATGAGGTCTTTGCTCCAGTGGCATGACTTGACTCAGTACGTTTGTTGCTTGCTCTAACTGCTCAACAAGGCTGGAAGGTGAATCACATGGATGTAAAATCAGCATTCCTCAATGGTAATCTTATTAAAGAACTATATGTGGAACAGCCTCCTGGGTTCATTCTAGAAGGTGAAGAAAACAAGGTGTATAGATTGAGGAAAGCACTGTACGGGTTGAGACAAGCACCAAGAGCTTGGAATGTGAAGTTAGATAAAACACTGAAGAATATGGGATTTAGTCAGAGTTCTCTTGAACATGGACTTTATGTTCGTGGTGTTGATGGTAATCGCATTTTAGTTGGAGTATATGTTGATGATCTTGTTATTGCCGGCTGCAGTGACAGTGCAATCAGCAAGTTCAAGGAACAAATGAAGGATGAATTCAAGATGAGTGATCTTGGATACTTAAGTTTCTATCTTAGGATTGAGGTTCATCAAGCAGCAGGAAAAATAACGCTGAATTAGGCTGCATATGCTTCACTCATTGTAGAGAGAGCTGGACTGCTGGAATGTAATCCCTGTTCAACTCCCATGGAATCATGGCTGAAACTTAGCAAGATGGGCAAGGGGTCACCAGTGGATGAAACTAAATTTTGAAGCTTGGTGGGCAGCCTTCGTTACCTAGTGAACACAAGGCCAGATCTTGCATTTACAGTTGGGTATGCCAATCTTTTTATAGAGAAACCAACTGAAGAACACTTAGCTGCAGTGAAGAGAATAATTAGGTATATGGCAGGAACTATTCAATATGGATGCCAATACACTAACGAGAATAAAAGAGGACTGCAGGGGTACTGTGATAGTGGCATGGCTGGCAATGTGGATACTCGTAAAAGTACTACTGGTGTGATGTATTTTCTTGGATCCAATCCGATCAGCTGGCGGTCCCAAAAATAGAAGGTTGTGGCTTTGTCTACCTGCAAATCAGAGTATATTGCTACAGCTACAGCAGCTTGCCAAGGGATTTGGCTTGCTCGGCTACTTGGTGATTTGAGAAATGTGAAGCAAGAAGCTGTTGAAGTCAAGATTGATAATAAGTCAGCTTTGGCTCTGATCAAGAATCCTGTATTCCATAACATGAGCAAACACATTCAGACCAGGTTTCATTTCATAAGAGAAGCTATAGAGAATGGGGAGATTCAACCGGAGTTCATCAGGACCGAAGAACAGGTTGCTGACATCTTAACTAAGGCCTTGCCGAAGACTCTTTTCAGGAGCTTCGAAACAAGATTGGTATGTGTTCAATTCCATAGGCATCAAGATTTAGGGGGAGTTTTGTCAGAAATAAACTTGGTCCTATGGATCGGCAAGTCTTTTTTGTTTGTTCGAATAAGACTGCATGAGCCCGTGTGTTGTATGGCAGCCGTGCAGTAGTATGGAGTCTGTTTGTGATCCTATTTTGTAGTAGCCATGATCAGTCATGCGTAGCAAGTGGCAGGAATTGGCTGCGTGTGAATCGGTCATTGTAGTTCAGAGTCGTTTGTATTCAGCATGCACTTTATATTGCTAATACCAGGAAAATAGCTGCAATCGTTGTGCAGCACCAAACCTCTGTTCTCCGAGTGTTCTTGTCAGATGAACTACAGCACACAAAAACACTGAACTGTTTGTTCTGCTGAGTGAGATTCCGAGGGAACTCCCTGACAAATATGAAATTCTACAGTGTTCGGAACAGTAAGATCACTGATACCTAAGTAAATTTGCTAATATACATTGAAAAGTATATATATATATATATATATTTCTTTTCACCGTGATAATAGCAACTCTTCACATACATTGAAAAATAGAGTATGATAACAGCTACGCATCGACTACCCTAAGCATGTACTCCTTACAGTGGATGTAAACAATCCACCTGTTCACCATACATGCATGACACCAACCATTATATAGCATTGCGCATATTTATAGTATAAACATCAACGGATCAACCAAATATATATTTACACTATTCGAACTGATATATGCTTGTATGTAGTTAGAAAATACCTCATTGTTCAGGGCACCATCTGAACTTCAAACTTGCGATAAACACAAACTATAATATTCCAACATCCACCGGGAACGACAACAACATCCAGACAATACATGTGATTTACGAATGCTCTGTGCCTCTGTGGCGCTTCACCCTCATGTCTAATATTAATTGTATGGAACCTAAAAGATCCTCATGTATAAGGATGTATATGTATTGAATATATATATGCATACACATATGAAAAATACATACTATATATTGCCACAATAAATGCCATTATAATCCCACGGCCATAAATTAGGATTATAGTTCATGCACATTAATTAAAAAATGATTTCAATTACTCACATTCAAACATTCAAGATATAAAGTTTATAGTTTTTATTGGTCCATTTAAATATGCTAGAAAATTACCGTTTTTGCAAACTGTAACGACCCGTCCGGATTTCGGAAATATCGTCGAAATGGACAAATCGATACGTTATCGAAGACGAACGAATTTTAGAATAAAATCGTTCCATTCGACAGTAGTTTCATTGCAGACCTGCTTATTACAACACATAGAGTCTCACACTGCTGCATTAGGAGGCATACCTCGCAGCGGCAGGCAAATACAACATTCAAGCTTACAAAAC
>KE372173.1:1308762-1345222 GCA_000418225.1 Zizania latifolia
ACTTAAGCTTTTTGATTGAAGTGCATGCAACTTAATATTTTCATCTGCCTTAACAGCAAACCGCTCTATGATGAGACAGTTTTATAAATTTTATTTATGGCTTATTTGCTTGTTGTTCTTCCATGCTCATGTCACTAAAACATGATCTTTAATCAGATTGCTGAAACACAAAGATATGCAGACATGGCAGCAAAGCAGGCAGTGGTTGAATATAGCACAGATGATTTGAAGCCACCAATCTTAACAGTGGAACAAGCCGTGCAAAACAATAGCTATTTCACAGTCCCCCCTAATTGGTATCCCAAGCAAGTTGGTGATTTTTCAAAGGGAATGGCAGAAGCTGATCACAAGATCATGTCCGCAAAAGTATGTTAGTTTATCCTTCTGTGTGACTCTTCACAAATTTATCTGTCAGTTATTGAATGATGGTTGGGAGTTATGAGATAATCTTCTACTTTACCGGTTGGAAGTTAAATATCCTGTTAGTTTTGATTTTGTAGAGATTATGACATGTATCAGTTTTGAGAAAATATGTCAGATCAGAAAAGGTATCAGTTTTGAACAATCAAAAGTAAAGTTAGACCAGTGGATAAAAAAACAACTATTTCAATCTTCTTATGACACTGTTGAAGTCATGAAGTGGATGATACTTTTACTTTTCAGATATCAACATATAGTCATAATAATTTTCTTATATTATGAAAAAATTACTGTATTTTTAGTTGACTTGTCCCTTGAAGCTAATTTTGACAGGTACCAGCTAGTTAATTTACAAACAGCCATCACAATTTTATACTACTGGCTAGTGAAATGTTACTGTATGTTACAGTTTGCAATTGAATATTTGACCAATTTTCCTTAAGCTATGTAGTAAGACTTATGTAAGCCAATAGAAGATAACTTGTCTCATACATAATACACGATTTTTATGTGGGCTTACCTTTTAAAGAAGTAAGAGATATGATTAATTTCAGTCATCGGTTAGAAAAAATAAGATAACATATTATTTCTTGGGAGGTAAGGCATCGACTTCTTTTAATCGTGGCTGTTAGATTATAATAATCTATTACCTTCCAGGTAAGACATTGAGTTCTTTTAATCATGACCATTATATCTATAAAAATGAATAATCTATATTAATTCAATATATTGTAAAATTTACGTACGTTCTATGTATGATTGCAGGTAAAACTTGCTTCTCAGTACTACTTCTACATGGAAACACAGACGGCGCTTGCAATTCCAGACGAAGATAATACCATTACAGTATACAGTTCATCACAATACCCTGAGCTTGCACAGAATGTCATAGCAAAGTGCCTTGGCATTCCATTCAGCAGTGTGCGTGTCATTACAAGAAGGGTTGGAGGTGGCTTCGGTGGAAAGGCAGTCAGATCATTCCATGTGAGAATCTAACTTGCTATGTTTTACTCTCAAGGAAGGTGAATTTGTATTTCTTTTACAGTTTCCATATGAGTTCACATTTGTAGCTTCTTCGGAAACTCTAAACCCTAAACCGCCCCACCCTTGTTTCAACCTAAAAGGTTAGGCTCAAACTCGAGACTTCTGATAGCACATTGAGTTACATGCACCGACTAATTCGATAAAAAACTTAAACTAATAGAAAGAACGGTCAATTCACTTTATATTCCAACACTTCTAACTGATCCATATGCTTTTGTAGATTGCGACAGCAGCCGCGCTCTGTGCGCACAAGTTACGCCGACCCGTGCGGATCTATCTCAATCGCAACACTGACATGATCATGGTTGGGGGTCGGCACCCGATGAAAGTTCGTTACTCCGTTGGTTTCAAGTCTGATGGGAAAATCACAGCACTGCATCTCGACATACTGATAAACGCTGGAATATCCACAGATGCGAGCCCTGTGATACCAGGCACTGTGATATCAGGTTTGAAGAAGTACAACTGGGGTGCTCTCTCGTTTGACATCAAGCTCTGCAGAACAAACACCACATCCAAATCAGTGATGCGTGCTCCTGGAGACACGCAGGGATCTTTCATTGCTGATGCTGTCATTGAGCACGTCGCTTCTGTGCTCTCGCTCGATGCAAACACTGTCAGGGAGAAGAACTTCCACAGCTACGACAGCCTCGTTGTGTTCTACCCGGACAGTGCAGGAGAGCCTTCGACGTACACGTTGCACTCTATTTTCAGCAGGTTGGCTTCGACCTCGAGCTACCTGCGTCGTGCTGAATCCGTCAGGCGGTTCAACAGCTGCAGCAAGTGGCGAAAGCGAGGCATCTCCTGTGTGCCCGTCGTTTTCAAGGTGGAGCCAAGGCCGGCACCTGGAAGGGTCTCTGTGCTCGGTGATGGCTCCATTGTCGTCGAGGTTGGAGGAGTAGAGATCGGGCAAGGGCTGTGGACCAAAGTGCAGCAGATGACGGCTTTTGCTCTGGGGCAGCTGTGGCCTGACGGGTGTGAAGGCCTTCTTGAGAGAGTCCGTGTTCTTCAGACTGATACACTGAGCTTAATCCAAGGTGGTCTCACTGCTGGTAGCACCACATCTGAATCTAGCTGTGCAGCGACACTTCAGGCGTGCAACATGCTGGTTGACAGATTGAAGCCAGTCAAGGAGAGGCTGCAGTTGCAGTCATGCACAGTCTCATGGGATGCCTTGATTTCCCAGGTGATTCTTGTTTCCTGCAGTTTCTCTGGTATCAGGGAAGAACTGGAAAAAAATGATTTTTTTGTGGGTATACATAACATGATAACAATTTCCTGTCTGTTAATATGCCAACATTTGGGCATCATGTGATTACAACTTCACACGCAGGCTTCTCAGGAGAATGTCGATTTGTCAGCAAGTGCATACTGGGTACCTATTAAAGATACCAACTTGTATCTGAATTATGGAGCTGGTGCAAGTGAGGTGCGTCCATTCTTGTACTGAATGTCTCGTACTTGCAGTTCAATTATGACAAAATCTTCTATATGAAATACATTTATATGTTCAAAATTTCCTGAAATGCAGGTGGAGATTGATCTCCTTACAGGAGCAATTACTTTGCTAAGGAGTGATCTTATCTATGACTGTGGAAAGAGCTTGAATCCTGCTGTAGACTTGGGCCAGGTTTGCTATGTTTTTCCAATTGAACTTTCTCAAGCAACTCAAAATATTATAATATGTAGTAGACAAAAATGTGGTCAATATAACAAATTACTCCTCCCTTTTATAATGTAGATCGTTTGACTTTTTTAAAGTTAAACTTCACTAATTTTATGAAAAAATATAGTAACAATTGCAACATCAAATTAGTTTCATTAAATCAACCATTAAATATGTTTTAATAGTGTATTTATTTGATATTGCTAATGTTAATATATTTTTACTTAAACTGAGTTAAAATTGAAAAAGTTTGATTTTGAAAAAAGTCATACGACTTATACAGAGATAGTACTATACATATATTCTGTCAATGAATCACTATCTTGTCTGTGTACTGTGTTCAGTAAATTCTGTAGGATACAAACCAGTGCTAGAACGGAGAAGAACTTTCTAACTCAACCAGAATAACTGCATCACACAGTTTTCTGTCTGAGAAGTTACAGTCTAACATTTTTCAACTTTTGTTTTTGGGGATTACTACATTCCAGTCCAACAAGTAGCTCTAGCTCAGTGCATGCACATGTTGGTGCATCATGTTTGATCTCTATCATGAACATTGCAGATTGAAGGCTCCTTTATACAAGGAATCGGTTTCTTCATATATGAAGAACACCAGACAAACAAAGACGGCCTGGTTATTAGCAACAGCACCTGGGACTACAAGATCCCAAGCGTGGACACCATCCCCAAGCAATTCAACGCCGAGGTGCTGAACACTGGATACCACAAGAACCGTGTGCTCTCTTCAAAAGGTAGCAATGCGATCTCACAAGATTCTCTCTCGTATATATGCTTCTTTCTGCCAACTGAAGCTAAGATTGGTTGAAATCAAATAATTTTAACTAGCTTCCGGGGAACCTGCCGTCGTGCTTGCATCATCCGTTCACTGCGCGCTGAGAGAAGCGATCCGAGCAGCGAGGATGGAGTTTGCAAGTGGTGGTGGATCTGGGAGTTCATCGCTCCAATTTCAGCTTGATGTGCCTGCACCAATGACAGTGGTGAAGGAACTGTGTGGCTTGGATATTGTCGACAAGTACCTGGAAGATCTAGCTAGCCGTGAAGTTACAACTAAGTAAACCAGAAAAGTTCAGATGTTTGTGATATTTATTTTTTTGCTTCAGCACATTTTGAATACCCAAAGAAAATGATCTGTGGTCATAAATCCTTATTGGACCTGATTGGAGGTGTCTTTATGTGTATAAAAGACAGGCAAGTTTGTTGAACCTATGATGGTACTGAGCCACCTGAACTTTTGTCATGTTTGTTGAAACATGACAAGTATTTTTGCGATTAAACTGAAGACGCACACGCGCGTGCACACGCCACCACTCGGTGCACACCGCACGCATACATCCACGATTGTGCTCCCCTTTAGTATACGCTTTAAAGATGGAGGTCAGTGATACAGTGAACCTCACTAAAAACAACTTTTGGTGATGTAGAACTAGTTTTCCCTTGTTTCCAAGGTCTGATCCAATCCAATTGAAACCCTGCAGCAGTAAAGACAGAGTAGTAGTATTAGACACCAGTGCACCATGGGTCATGGCACCTGCTTAGCGGCAGTTTGGCCTCACGTGCATGGTCGTATCTTGCTCTGACGCTCTCGTGCGCCTTGACAAGCAATCGCTGCTTGACTGCTTCACAGTTCGCACACAGGCATCACCGGCGGTGTCTCTTTGAATTACATGCAAAGCAACCTTTCATCATGCATAACATTTGATCAATAAAGAACAAGGAGATTTATTCTTGCTCGCTGTGTCTATGTTACAATCTTGATTTTTAACATCCGCTACAGGCATCGATGCACGTGCAAAACGGCAGGACGACGAGTCAAAAGCTAGAAAGAAAAGGTTATACTCCTTTGTCCCAAAATGCCAAAACTTATTTATTAAAGAAAACAAAAAAGATCATAATATCTTTTTAGTTGAGTAATAAGTAATAAAGTTTAAGAAAAATCTGAAATTTTAAATATTCATACTTATTTATGATAAATTTTCAATTAATAATACTTCATTTAGTACGTCCTAGATTTGAAAAAATTCAAATGACGTTTCAACACTTAATGAAAAATATTTCATCATGTTATCAAAAAAATATTTTGAATAGATGTAGCATTTAGCGATATTGTTTGTAACATAAAAAAACAACTATATATAACACTCTTATTGTTATGTTTCAGTAGTTAAAAAAACTTAATGTTTAATATATAGAAGTAAAATATTTCAGCTTAGATTTGATCGTGTTTTATTTTATTTATTTTATTAAACCATTTTCTATCCACTGATAAAACATTGTGTCGAAACGCCGTCTGATTTTTTTTAAAAAAATCTTAAAATATCTGTACACCAGTATCATCCATTTTTAACTTAAAAACGATATATTTTTGGATGAAGGTAGCATGTCAGACCGTGTCAACACCTTCACGCCCTCACGCCGTCACGCGCGCGTTAGGTAACGACGATTTCCGGGGGCGCGGGGTTAGACAACGAAAAATCCCCTGACGAGAGGAGCGGAACGAACAGGCCAAGTCGCCGCGCTCCTTTTCCCGCGGGCTTGCCTTGCACGGTTGCACCCCTCTTCCCCAAACCCCTCTCTCGGGGAACCTCCAGGCCATCGGGGAGATCCATCCATTGCGCCGGGCTAGCTAGTCGCGGTCGGTCGGTCGGGAGCTACAGCGGCGACCGACTTGTGCCTCGCGCGCCATGGACGACGAGTACGACGTGATCGTTCTGGGCACGGGGCTCAAGGAATGCATCCTCAGCGGCCTCCTCTCCGTCGACCGCCTCAAGGTTCCCGCATTTCTCGTCTTCCTCTAGCTCGAATCGATCTGGGCACGCCATCGCGGCATCGGGGGGTTTGATTCACTGCATTTCCTGCTTGATCCATCCCCATCTCTTTTAACTGAATGTCGTTTCCTCATTTGTGATATCATAGTTGCGTTTTTTTTTCTTTGTTGAAATAATCGAGATACGGCAGATCTGATCGCCAATCCAATTGTGACCTGATCTGATTAGACTGTTCTTGGATAGTCAGTAACAGTCGCAATGATGTGAAAACTAACGAGCACTTTTCTGTTCTCTCCGAGAGATCTCGAACATGCGTTAATTTTGTCAAGAGAAATACTACTCTATATATCCATTTTGTGTGTCATCAGGTGCTACACATGGATAGGAACGACTACTATGGTGGAGACAGCACATCACTCCACCTGAATCAGGTGAAAATCCTTAATTCACTTACCGTAGACAAAATTTACCAACTTTATCTCATCTCTGCGGCAATTTTTGGGCATTTTAAGGAATTCCAAAGTTTTCCTCATCAGTGTTAGACTTAGTTTCCACTTCTTTTGTCAGTGTACCTGTCTAATGGAATTATCTGAACTCATTGTCTGTGTACATGTCTAATGGAATTAGCTGTGGAAAAGGTTCAAGGGTGAAGAGACACCCCCGGTGCACATAGGGGCCGGCAGAGACTACAATGTAGATATGGTTCCAAAGGTCAGGCCTGGCTCTAATTTATAGATTGGAACTAAGTTTTGTTTTACTGTTGCACAGTTAAACATGTATAGGATATTCTCCTTAGAATTGTGCACTGATGAGTTTGAACTCACCCCCTTATCAGTTACTGATATATAATGAATGCTATTCTGACTAGTTTATGATGGCTAATGGTGCTTTGGTCCGTGTACTTATTCATACTGGTGTTACCAAGTACTTGTCCTTCAAAGCTGTCGATGGAAGCTACGTCTTCAATAAGGGAAAGGTTGGATTCCCATTATAATGCGTGCACACTCCATAATACAATTGGGACATGTCATCTAAAACAAATTATAAGTATGTTATTTGGGTCACAGATTCACAAGGTTCCCTCTACTGATATGGAAGCTCTCAAGTCTCCATTGATGGGATTGTTTGAGAAACGAAGAGCAGGGAAATTCTTCCTTTATGTCCAAGATTACAAGGAAAATGACCCAAGTACCCATAAGGGATATGACCTTACAAAGATGACCACTAAAGAACTTATCTCGTGAGTACCCGTTTTTACTGCTCCCTTTCTAGCCAATTTGTTTTTCTCGAGACAGAAAAGTATGTAGTTTTATTTTCAGATGAAAAATATCTGATTTAATTTGTTTGTGAAATTTGTATTTGGGTCCCACATGGTTGCTGTACAGTTGTATCTTTAGTGTACATTTGCCAAGTATAAAAATATAATTCCTAAATGGCCCATGCAAAAGACATTGTGTGATTTTTATTTGTTTATAAATTAGAATCAATTAAGGACCTCAAATGCTTTCTTTGTTTGCTCTGTTCAATAAAGCTGCAAAATGATACTCTGTTTGGGATCTATAGGCATCCATGTCATCCCATACAGATACATCAATTAGATTCGAAAATTTTCATAATGTCCATGCACTTGTATAATGCATAGTTCCACTCCATTGAAAGATAAAGTTTTAAGACTAGTTGCACACCTGCACCTGTTTTATCATCACAAGGTCATCCTTATATGGTACACTCCTTTAGTTGCCGTTTACAGATAAGCATATGAAGTAGGTGAATTTTGTTCATAAGCTATAAATTGATACATCAAGCTTTATTCACTAATTCCAATTTTCTATGCCTATGTTTCATGTTTTTGTCTGATCTTTTCGTTTAACATACTATTTTAGGAATCTCAAGTTACAGTGATTCTTAATGTTTCAATTTATTGAAACCTCTGTATGACCATTTTGTTTTTCAGAAAATATGGTTTGGATAATAATACAATAGACTTTATTGGCCATGCAGTGGCTCTTCATACAGATGATAACTACCTGTCGGAACCTGCAATTGACACTGTGAAGCGGATGAAGGCAAGTCTTTATAGTCTTTGATCTTCTAAATATAAGAAATATGTTTAGATCAAAACTTTTTTCTCAAACACATAAGAGAGCTGTGTATCATTATATTAAATAGCTTAGATCAAAACTAGTCCTGGTAATCTGATGAAATTCATCACGCCCAGATCACATCACACTTTAGTGTACAAAAAAACCAAAAGAACATCAGGCTGGGTTATATGTGAACAAGACTAAAGCCATGGTAATCAAACAGTTTATGGCTGAGAATTACAACACTGCTTCTTGCCAATTGTAGTCACAAGACTAAAGCCATGGTAATCAAACAGTTATGGCATGTGTTACTTCCAGCCAACTAAAGTGCTTCTTGCTTAGGAACACTTGTCGCTATAGTTTACCATTGAGTATACACTAGATTTTTTTTATCACATCAGGTCACTTTGCTTCTACCCATATATTTCCGTTGTTATCTAACACTTATTTGAACTATTGCAGCTTTATGCAGAATCAGTGGCTCGCTTTCAAGGAGGGTCCCCATATATTTATCCTTTGTATGGCTTAGGAGAGCTGCCACAGGTTTACTCTTACACTGTGTCATCTGATTCTAGCAATTACAGGGATTGTAATGGGTAAATTTCTAATTTATTTTTCTTTGATCCAGGGTTTTGCAAGGCTTAGTGCTGTCTATGGTGGGACATACATGTTGAATAAGCCAGAGTGCAAGGTACAATTTGTATTATAACTAGTTGAACAGAATCCAGGAAAGTTCCACTCTTATATTTGATTACCTGACTTCTACGGTAGATGCTAGTAAATTTTGGCATGGAAAATTAGTAATTGTTTCTACTTTTTAGGAAAAGTAGTAGCACCACTTCTTTACAACGAAAAACAGTTTAAGGGTAAGATTTTCATATTTCTATTCGTAATGGTCATAAAGACAAAGTTGCGAAAAAATGACAACAAAACCATCACTTAATATTCAAAATTAGGTTCAAAAATTTAAAATTTACTACTACTTTTTAGGAGAATGAAAAACAAAAACTTGAAGCAAAGTGCTACATCTGTTTTTATGCTATACACTGAAATCATATGTGGTTTTCTATCAAACATGTGGGGGCCTATTCAGGTAGAATTTGACGGTGAAGGGAAAGTTTGTGGTGTTACATCAGAAGGGGAGACTGCAAAATGTAAGAAGGTTGTCTGTGATCCATCATACGTACCTGATAAGGTAAAACCCATCTGTTTTTTCCTTCATTTGAACACATAGGTGCATTACAAACGTGTATTACCTCCATGATTACCTTCCAATTACTTAAATTATGCCATATTTTTCTTAAGATTGTTTGACCAAGGAGACCAAGTATATCCGATATAAATATTTTCTTGTTGCACTTATAATTCATTTATTACATCTTCGGAAGCAAACAGAACCAAGATACTCTACCTGATCCAGAATGAGTTGTTTTAACCTCCTCAACTGTGCTCTAAATATAAGTCGTCCTAGAACTTTGAGGTACTTTTGCCTCTCTCTTTTTCACTTTTGCCCTGTATATAAAAAGGAACGAGATCCTCTGACGTCAGGCTTCCCCGACATCATAGGGAATTCGCGATCCCAGCCATTGACGGTGCGTAGGCTGGGCGCTGGGCCGCCCTGCTACCGCCTGTTCTGGCCAGCGCCGCCATCCGTCCTGCCTGCCGCCAGACACTGGACGCCACCCTGCTCGTCCCTGCACCGGCCGCCGCCACCACGAAGCCCCGCCCCAACCTGTGCACCGTCGGATCCTAACCGAACGGCTGGTATCGCGACTTCCCTCAGACGTCGGGGAAGCCGACGTCAGAGGATCCTGCTCCATATAAAAATGCTACTGCTCTCATGGATGATAACTTATCTTTTTTCATAGTGAATATAAATGAAGGGCATCAAAGTTCTTTATTTAGCTACTTTATTAATTCCCATGCACAAGTCTAAAACAACTTATATCAAGGATCAGGGGTAGAAATACATTGATGTTTAACAAAGAAAAAGTGGAATATTTATGAAAATGTTCGACTGATGAGAATTATCTGTTCTTATACCAGGTTAGAAAAGTTGGAAATGTTTTTCAGGCCATCGCCATCATGAGCCATGCCATCCCAAATACTGCTGAATCTCATTCAGTGCAGATCATAATACCACAAAAGCAACTTGGTCGCAAATCAGACATGCAAGTATTCTATATATCACCTCCCGTTTTTATCCAATACTGACACCTACAGATTATTCTTGATCTACTTGTCCTTTTTATTATGGTAACAAGAAATGTTCACTGGTGAATACCAGGTATGTTTTCTGTTGTTCCTACTCTCACAATGTTGCATCAAAGGGGAAGTTCATCGCATTCGTGTCAGCACAAGCAGAGAGTGAAAATCCAGAGATGGAATTGAAGCCAGGTGTTGATCTTCTTGGGGAAGTGGATGAGTTATTTATTGACACATACGACAGATATGAACCTTCTAATGACCCATCTTCTGACAATTGTTTCATCTCAACTGTAAGTCGTGGCAGAAGTGACAAGAGTGTTTTGAAATATGAACAAATAAATGCATTTTTAAAGAAAAATTAATTCAATTTGTTTTCCAGAGTTATGATGCCACAACACACTTTGAGTCCACTGTGATGGATGTTCTTTCCCTCTATACAAAGATCACCGGAAAGGTACGTTATTCTTCTGTTCAACCTTTAACGGCTACATCGACCGTTTGAATTCAATCATATCAGCTCTAAAATTCAACAATATTTGCATTGGTGCTATAATAATCTAACGTTCCACGTAGCAACTAGTCTATCAACTCCATCATGAATAGGAATTGGGCTTTTGAATTCTACAGACAAATATTTCATAGCAACATCGAAAACAATTCTGTAAAAATATCAGTATATATAACTCTTACCATCGTATTCAGGCTGTAAGAATCAGAGTAACTTTTAGCATCATATTCCAGGACTGCAAAGTGATAATTAATTGAACTAATATCGTATTTCTCATGGTCTGGTATTAGCATAAAAAACATTTGTATGTTAAATGTTTTACATTTCCTTTGCTTGACGGTGATTCCAGAGTTATTTTGTACTAATCCACGTGCCGTTTTATCCAGATGGTTGATCTCAGTGTGGATTTAAGCGCTGCAAGTTCTGCGGAAGATGATTTCTAATACTTATTGGACTGTTGTTTGATGCACTAAGGAAAAACGATTCGTGTTTTGCCATTCACATTAGGTTTATATATCTGTTTAATCTCTTTATTCCAAACTGTAGTAACTGCGTTTTAATTTATAATACGACAATTCCTTGTATTATAATTTCATAGTGATTTTTTCAGAGCTGCTAAGCTATGTTTGGCCTTTGAGTAAACTTTGTTTCTCTTGTTCAGTTTACTTAATTTTCTCTCCCACGTGTTGAGGAAAGTGCTAATGAGCACTGAATCGATACCCTTTCATTATTTCCTACAAACTGATGAATATACCTTGTAACTTGTAAGCTTACACAATGATGTGACTCTTATTTTTCAGATGCAATAATGTACTATGTACCAACGTACGAGCGTTGATAATCATGTTTAGGATGGCGCAAAAGCCATGGGGCCATGGTATCAAATGAAAACTATAATATCTGTACGGAATTTACCATGTGCTCGACTAACTTGCGCTTGCGCCAAATTGACGCCGACGTCGTCCCTCGAGTCCCCCTTGTCCGCATACATCATCAGTTCCAGCTGTTCTCTCACTCCATTTTATATTACAAATTGTTATTTTTTTATAAGTTGAACTTACTCTAATTTTTACATATTTTATAGAAAAAATATATCAATGACTAAATATCAAATTAGTTTTATTAAATCTACCATTAAACATATTTTAATAGTATATTTATTTAATATTGTAGATACTTTTTTTAAGCCAATTGGCATGGTGTATTAATTAGAGAGGAACAAAGTTACAGGTTACAAGATCTAAGAAGAAGACAGGTTGCTAGAAAAAAACAGAAAAGGAACATGAGAAAGAGAAAAGAGAAGAAGGAAACACTACAAAAGAAAACAACAAAACGACCTCAAGACAGAGCTATGTCAAAATACTAACGAGATGCTTCACTTCTTCTGCATGCCACATTCCTAATTCATCCGTAATGTGGTCAACTAGAGCCGTTGGCGTGGATTCAATACTCTAGAAAGTATGTCTATTTCTTTTTTTCCAGAGTTTCCAAGTAATTAAGATAAAGGCCGTTTTTGCTCTCTTCCTAGCCTCGCCATGGAACTTATTAGTGCCGATACTCCACAATTGAAGGACCGTTGACTCCAAAGTCCTCTGATTCCTTCCCAAGGGAGCTTAAGTGAAGTGGTTCCTAAGCCTGGACCAAACCTCGAATGTGGAAGGATATTCCATGAAGAGGTGGTGTGTTGTTTTCAAATTCTAAAGGCAAAGCTGATAGAAATAGTTGTTAGGCCATCTATGAAGCTGAAGGCGATCTGAAGTCCAAAGTCCTTACATATTTTTTAAACTAGATCAAAGTTAGAGAAATTATTTTAAAAAAGTCAAACGTTTTATAACACGAAAGAAACGAAGTATCTGGAAAGCTCGAAATATAAAGCATGCAGCTTGGTAATTTGGTTCTTTAATTTCAACATTTGGCGTGGCTGTGGAGTTGGTGTCAGGGTTCCCTAACTGAACCCTGGCACTCCGCTCTCAAATTCTGACGTACGTCCATAATTGAATGGTTGGCATAGAGATCGAATGTTATTTCCATTAATTATAAAAAGTATAAAAATTTAGAATGTGTCAGTTCACCGGTCTGCATTCCGGTGGTATGTTTGGATCATTGCACATATATTGTTTGGACTTTAGATCATCGCTGATATGAACCAGCGTTCACCTAGTCGTTGGTCCACACTCCATAGTCTCGGTGACGCACTGGCTCATGACCGGACCAACTATGTGGCGAGTGGCGACTAATAGGTAGCTCTAACATTACTGCCAATAAAATTGTGCAAACAATTACACCTTTCATTTCATAATTTAATAAGTTGTAGAGTTTAAAATTTATCCTAAATATAAAACCTAGTACTTGTGAAAAATAATTGCAAGAAACTGAGACCGAAGCACCAAATATCACACGTTTTCTTCCCCAAAGACGTTAATCTCATCGCATGTGGCTGGATCAGCGCAATGCTGTGCGCCATTGGCTCTGGGAGCTTGAGGACTCGATGGGCTGGCACCTTGCTCTTTGCTTGATGAGCCTCCAAAGTGGAAGGTCGATGAACTGGCCGAATGTGCTTTGCTCGGAAGCTCTGCTCTCGCCAGCTTCTCTGCCAAGGTCTCCATCCCCATGTAATGCAGCAGCAGCCACACATAGCTCAGGAACTCCACGCCGGTGCCGACTGCCGAGACCCTTGGCGTGCAAGTACCCCCTGCATCTGGCAGCGGAGAAGCAGAGCATCTCCACCCACACGCCTTCGATCACCCTCCACATCTTGTCGTCGTCTCGTAAATCCAGGAGCACTTGAGCAATAGACCATGCATCGTCAATGAGCCCCCCTTCCTTGGCTGCTGGCTCGTCTTCCTCGTGAGGCTGCTGCTGCTGCTGCTGCATCTTGGCAGTTATTCTCTGTGCAATCTCTCTTTCATCCAATGGTGGCTGATTTTCCTTGAAAAGGCCTTCGAGCTGGCTGTAAGCATCTGTCAGCAGGTTTCGCATGGTGCCTGGCATTAGCATCTCAGGATTCACAAACAGTAGGTACACCATGTAGTTGGACATTTCCCGGCACTGGACGGCCCTTTTGTGATGAAGCGATCCTTCACACCAGACAAGACATTCGCTATCCGGACTAGAGGAACCTTGCTTGCAACATCCTTCAGCATGCTGTCCACTGGGAGAACTACTCCCATTGTAGCACAGGTCTGTGGCGAGGAGCCAGAGAAGGACGCTCTCATCGAACGCCCCGTCTAAGCTCCAACCCAAACCATGGCTGCATCCTTCTGTTTGGAGAGTCCATTGCCCTCTGCTGTCGTTGAGCATCCAGTAGCTGGAAGGATCTTTTATGTGATCCCTCCACCAGAGCTTGACGCGCTCAAGAACTAGTTTTGTGATGCCACGTGATGAGAAGCATGACTTCATTCGCCACCGCTGGTCGAGGTAGCCCTTGCACTGGAAAAATCCTGCAATTCTCATGGCAATGTAATGCTTCTTGTTACGGATGAAATATCCGACGAGGTTGTACTGGTAAACCATGTCATCCCTCAATGGCCTTCTTGGCCTTGGAATTGGCTTGGAATCCATGTTTGGCTTGTTCGTTGGAGCTTGTTTCACTGAAGTCATAAGGTTCACAAGCCCTGGGTTAAACACCTGTAGCACAACAGTACAGCAGATCAAGGTATATGTAACCTTGACATCAGTATCATTGTACGCTTGCCTGAGACAGCGGTGGAACAGAGCAATGGCTCCAAAATGTAGGTAGACAGCTATACTACGTATCGTCCAACAAGCGAGTGCATTTGAAAAGTTGCTATCTTCCTCAGGTCCAACAAGGATAGCATCAATGTCCAAAATCTTTTGTTTTGTGTAGAGAACATCAAAGGTGTCAGACAATTCTGCCTTGAGCAAATCATATGCTCTGTCACCATCAAGGGCTGAGAACAGCTCTAGTTTCTTAAGCCGGTAATCACAAGAAGGGGATGCAAGGTCTACAAATAACTCACCGGGGTCAAAGTTCACAGATATATCTGGTGCTCCACTCACATCAGAAGAACCCCTAGCCCTCTTCACGAAATCATCGATGGAATCAGTCTTTCCTTGTCTGCTTATCGTCCTCCGAACATTCTGCGTGGAGCTCGCCAGGCTATTAATGCTAGTGCTATACAGAGCCCAGGGCTTCTCCAAGCATTTCGTAACACCAACAATGAAGAGCAAGACTGCTGCTGCCAAGAGCAACCTGTCGTCGCCGCCTGTCCACGACTTACAGAACACGTATATGGCTACGATGATCTGAGACAGTGCAGTGAGGACATGTCGCGTCCAGAGCTCATTGTCTTCGATGTTGTAGGCGGTGATGACGTCCTGTCCGCCAAGGTGGATCAAGAGAACAGGCGCCCACACCACCTCGAGGACGTTGCTCTTGTGTGCATGGCCAACATCCTGCTGCTTGTGCCGGTTGAAGAGGGTTGCGAGAGCGTGAGAGCGTATATCGCCAGGGCATCACTGCCAAGGTGTGCAAGCCAAATGAAGGGTCTCACGTAGGTTCGTATTGGAAACTTACGGCGAGGAGCCATGATGAAGAGGATGTATTGCACGGCAAGGCTGCTCAACACGAGTACGCGCAGCTGCCACTCCTCCCACCATTGCAGAGTCTCACCCTTCCTCTGTATGTCAGTCTTGGCTGTAGCACAGTAGATGTTTTCCAATCAGTAATCCTTTAATAACATCGGAGATGTTCACAACTACACAACTCCATGTATCATTGTATATGACACAAACCATCTCTCTCTCTAGTCCTTTAGTTAAATTGGCCGGATCAATCATACATTTCTGACTTAACCAAATGTATCCGTGGGCTCGTCTTTTAAAATATTTCCCTCATGTCATTTACACCTAGTGGCCAGCCTCGGTTTCAGATTTCTCACCATGTTGTGGTTTATTTATTGATATTTTAGATGCTTAACGTTGGTGTTACATGGAAGTAGAATCTAGATGCTGACTATCTTCAGCCAGCTGTGAATCAACGTGAGAGATACAGAATTCAAGGTTGGGTTATAATCTCATGGATATTGAGCTAGAGTCATTGGGCTAGGCCTAGCTCATAGGAACAACACCACGTGGGTACTGTAGTGTGAACAGTACCTATAGGTACTGTAGCACATATTACGGATAAGGGTTATATTTAGGTATATTATCTTTTAGGTAGGGGTGGGCGTTTGGTTTTTTTGGTGTAATCGGTTTGGTTTTTTCGATTTATAAAAAGTGCACATATTACGGATAAGAGTTATATTTAGGTATATTTTCTTTAGGTAGGGGTGGGAGTTTGTTTTTTTCGGTATAATCGGTTCGGTTTTTTCGATTTATAAAAAGTTCAGTTTTTTAGAAAATATAAACTGAACATAGTATAAAAATTAGTGCAACCGAAATAAAAAACCAAAATATTTTAGTTTGGTTTTTACCGAATAACTGCAGCCAAGAGGGCGGAGCGGCCGAGCGGGTCTATAGGGCACCACGGCGCCACGACGGGTGGGCGGGCGACGGCGGCGGCCGCATCGGCGCGATGGGGGAGGACGGGCCAGTGGCGGCGACCACTTCGGAGCGACGAGAGCCGGTGGGCGTCGGCGTGAACGGGGTAGACGCCGGACGATGGGCGGTGCCACAACGAGGGCAGTCGCTAGATGGCGGGCGGCGCCGACGAAACGGGGGCATGCTGGCTAGTGGACTGCGGGCTAGCGGCAGCGACTATGGCATGCGACGCCATCGCTGATTCGCTAAGGCTGGGGCTTATGTTTAGCTCAGGCAGGCCACAGGCAGGCTGACATAGGGGCATAAGCAGGCCAAGGCAGGAGGCTGGTAGGCCGGCCTAAGCAAGCCAATTCTAAACTTTAAATCTTCGGTAATTCGATTTAGTCGGTTTTTTATGAGTAAAAACCAAACTGCAAACCGACACCGAACTTATCAAGAATAAAAACCGAATATTTTAAAAAAAACTAAATTAGACTATTTTTTGGTTCGATTTGGTTTTCGGTTATTTTGTGCCCACCACTATCTTTAGGGATTAGATCTCCAAGAGTGCTAGTCCTAAGTTATATTTCCTTAAGAATAGTTAGTAGGTTATTTAGATGTATTATAAATATGCCCTACGCAGGAAAAAATAAAGCATCGAAGATTAGATTAAAACAAACTGGGTTAGAACCCTATCTTGTCGACGCTGCTACGCTGACAAGCCAAGGGCCAAGTCAGGCCGTGTCATCTAGGAAGGAAATTGTTGACGCAAAAATCACACAGGGATCCTTGCACCTTCATACTCGAAGGCTTGGGAGAGTCTACTTAGCTCTAGTGCAGGTCCTAAATCTTGAAGTTTGTAAGCGTGCCAGTCAATTTGATCCTGCAATTAACAAGATTTAGAAATATTGGTTGTCGTGAGCATATCGACTGATAGGTCAACGTCAACCGATAACACTGTATCGGCTAAAATCTGACACGCATGAGTGCGTGAAATAGCATATCAGCTAATCTTCCGAGAAGCATCCAACACATAGTAAAAACAAGAGATAGAATATTCTATAGAACCAATCGGCCGATGGGCCGATACAGATTCTTGCCACCAGCCGATGCACGCTAGGAATTAGGATAAGTCAATCAGCCAATAACGCGATGAAGCTCTCGTAACCATGATACCTCATTGGCTAGAACTCCGATGAAATGGTATTCTAGACCTACCGACTTAGCAGAATCTATCTTATTAACAACAACCTAATAGATCAGACTAAACTGAGACAGTATGAGGTTGAAGGCAACAAGAAGAGTCTATCTCGCCAATAGATCTAGCACACACGTGATGGACATATCGGATCTAACTAAGAGATTGGATCAATGTAGCCTTAGATAGAGTCAACACATCAGGATAACTAGCAGACGCATGAACTTAACCAAAATATCGGACTGAACCGAGAAAGTCTTGGCTGAACAGATATATCTGCCATGTGACGAAACTTGCTTCTTAGTGAAGATCGAACTAAACCGATGCAGCCCAACCCAAGACAGAAATTCACCAAGAAAAAACTACATTACCTCTACTCCTAAAAGTTGGCGTTGCGCCGAATAAAAATTGAATAGATTGATCCTGAGATCGTTTACACATTTATACCCGTGGGTTTAATGGAATCCTACCCGAATTATAACAAATCTCGGGATTTTCATGCTTATGGATAACTATGAGAAAATTTTATCTATTTCCTATTACACAGATATCGGCGCTAACCTAGGGACGTTCGTTGCTCCGCCGATGGTGCCAAATTCTGGTGTCAACAGAAATATCGCTGCCTGTGACAATTTGGTATCAGAGGTCCTAGGTTTCGATCGCGAGGGAGGCCGACGTCAAGGATACATAGCAAGGGGTGCCGTGTCATTGTCGCGCGTAGTCGGCTGCACCCCAGCTACCACCGCCGAGCAGCCACAGGGACAACGCCGCTGACGCCGCTGCAGATCAGGACATCGCCACAAGGCCACCGCCACTGATGGAATTGTGCCCAAGAAAATTCTAGGGAACCGGAAGTTTGAGCTGTAGCCAGCAGTTCCTGGTTCTGTAGCATCCAGAAGTTCTGGTAGGACTAGAAGTTCCGGGTCAGTCCTAGTGTTTGATTTTCTGGACAAACCGGAAGTTCCGGCTGAAGCCGAAAGTTCCAGGTTCTGGACGAACCGGAAGTTC
This sequence comes from Zizania latifolia, assembly GCA_000418225.1. Classification (NCBI taxonomy): domain Eukaryota; kingdom Viridiplantae; phylum Streptophyta; class Magnoliopsida; order Poales; family Poaceae; genus Zizania; species Zizania latifolia. Next base: position 1,327,166 of record KE372173.1, read on the forward strand.
TGGTTGGACCAGAAGTTCCGGGTTGAGAATTAATTCGATACAGAAAGTCTATTTCGGAAGTTCCGAATAGGATCCGAAAGTTCCGGTGGTCGAAAGTTCCGAATAGGATCCGGAAGTTCCGGCTATAGCCGGAAGTTCTGGACCACGCGAACAGATTAGATCTGTTGGGCTTTAATGCAGATTAAAGTCCCATGTTGGTGCACTATATAAAGAGGGGTGGGGCTAGCATGTGAAGGCTGCTGTTCATTGTTACTTCACCCTAACCCTAGCCGCCACACTCTCTCTCCTCGATCACAAGGGTTGTGGTTGATCTCTTTCAAATCTCGCGAGTGGTGCTAGCACGCCGGTGCGAGGTGATCCTATCCCTGTACGTGTGAATACCGTAGAGACACCGTTGCTGCATCGGTGATCGTCTTCTTTCCGTGGAGTTTGCCGGATCGTCGGATTGCGTCGTCTTCATCGCCAGATTGCCGATGAACGAACGAAGCCGGAGAAGAGCTGCTCGAGGACGCGCTACTTCGACTCTACTTCTGCTGCCCGAGCGTGTCTCGAGGCTTAAGGTAACGATCCATGATCCTATTACACGCATGGTTCCTAGGTTAACGGGGTAAATTTTTGAAATTAAGCGCTAGCGTAGCCTCCCCATAACCTAACAGTGATATCAGAGCCTACGTGCGTAGTGTTCGATCTGGATTGATCACATATGGTGATATGTGATAGAAATAGATTGGATCTATTGTTTTTATCGTCGAATTTCTGGAAGTTCCGGTTGGACCGAAAGTTCTTGGCCGAAATAATTTTCGATACAGAATGTTATTTTTGGAAGTTCCGGGTATGACTCGGAAGTTCTGGGTCCGGAAGTTCCGGTTGGACCGAAAGTTTCGGACAAAAATGAATTCCGTACATAAGGTTATTTTCGAAAGTTCCGGGTGTGACTCGGAACTTCCGGGCCAAAAATAAATTCGAGTCAGAAGGTTGATTTTGGAAGTTCCGGCCCTGAGTCAGAAGTTCTGGTCCCTTCGACCGGAAGTTCTGGTTGAGCCAGAAGTTCCGGGTCTGTTTTCAGTTCCGCATAGTCTCCGCCTAACTTGTTTTTGCAGAGAATATTGTAACTAGTATGGCCTTGCAAAGTATATAACACTCGCTTGTAATAACATGGCCTACGCGTCATGATTGATTATAGCCCAAGGCTGTTCAAATGTTTTACGACCTGCGCGTCGACATGTGATGCTTCAGCTCATGTAATTAATATAATGCTATTAGATGTAATAGGCTGATGCAGGTTCATGGAGGCCTGAAACGTGATGACCCGATGGACAGGAACCATGGAGATAGAGATCACCATGCAAGAGGACCATACTATGTCACAGTCAATATGATTGCCTGCGATGTTTACTTTTGTTCCTGTCATACTATTCTTTCATGTTCTGTGTGCGGTAGGCATTGTTACCATGCTAGAATAGTTTTCATCAGAAAATTAAGTATTGATGATCTTTCCAATAGCTGCACCTATTAAGGTTGTGATCACTGTATGGTGGGTCGGCCAAAGCAGGGTGCCATCTTTTATCTCAATCAGTTAGGGTGGTGTCGGACACCACATGCATAGTATTGGTTTACTTACAAAGCTATTAAAACGGTTTTGGGCTTTGGGGCATGGAGTTGAGTGTCGGACATTGGATGTCACCTCAACGAACAAGAGTCACATATGATGTGATTAGCAAGGTGTTGCTTACCTATGTCACTAATCTTCTAGCAGTGATGCCAAAGCTCACTAGGAGTTAGTGGACTATGGATCTTGTCCCACAATGTGTCGTTAGAGGAAAAGCGATCATTTTTTATATTATGGTATATCTTTTATTTGATAGAAGATCAACATAGTATAGTACTGAACCTTATATTTTGTTGTAGATCATGGCACCTACTACGAAGAACACTTTAGTTTTTAACCTGTGACCTATTCTTGAAAGAAAAAATATATATGGAATAAATTTTATAGACTGGTACAGGAATCTGAGAATTCTGGAGAAACCCCACCCTGATGAACCGAAGGATGATACGTCACTGGCTGAGAGGCGGGCTTATGAGAAGCACGCCAGTGATTCAGTGGATGTCAGCTATCTCATGCTTGCTTGCATGTCCTCTGAGCTTCAGAAGCAATATGAGATCAGAGATGCATACGATATGATCGTTGGGCTGAAGGGCATGTTTGAGAACCAAGCGAGGACCGAGAGGTATAATGTTTCTAAGTCTTTGTTTGGGTGCAGGTTGGCAGAGGGCAGTCCTATGAGTCCTCATGTGATCAAGATGATTGGTTACATGGAGAACTTGCAGAAACTTGACTCTAAGCTTGATGATGACTTGGCCACAGATGTGATACTTCAGTCGCTTCCTGCGAGCTTCGAGCCGTTTATTATGAATTTTCATATGAATGGCATGAAGAAAACATTGGCTTAGTTACATGGCATACTTAAGACGACCGAGGACAGCCTCAGGAAAAATTCTAGTCATGTGATGATGGTTCAGAAGGAGAATAAAAAGAGGAAGCGAAAGGGTAAGGCTAAAGCTCTAGATGCGATCTCGAGCTTCAAGTCTAACTCGGCTGGAAAGTCCAAGCAGGGTGCCGCTGCTTCTGACACTTGCCACCACTGCCATAAGCCTGGCTATTGGCGGAGGAATTACAAGTTGTACTTGGAGGAATAAAAGAAAAAGAAAGGAAGTGTGACTTCCGCTTCAGGTATAAATATTATTAAAATTTACCTTGCTACTCGTCCAAGTGATTCGTGGGTATTTGATATCCGATCAATGATTCACACTTACAAATCGTTGCAGGGGCTGAATAGGATAAGAAAGTGTGCAAGAGACGAATTAGATGTTCGCGTCGGCAATGATGCAAAAGTTGCTGCGTTGGCCGTCGGCGTTTATTCTCTGTCGCTACCCTCAGGATTAGTTTTAGAGTTAAATAATTGTTATTTTATTTCCACCTTGGGCAGAAACATTATCTCTTCATCATGTTTAGAGAAATATGGTTTTCAATTCGTAATAAAGAACAAGTGTTGTTCAATATTTTCGAATGGTATGCTCTATGGTGTTTGTCCATTGGTGAATGGCTTGTATATTCTGAATCTTGAGGATACACACGTTTATAACATTAATGCCAAGAAACCTCGACTCAATGATTTAAATCCTACCTATGTCTCGCACTGTCGTTTGGGTCATATAAATGAGAAGCGCATACAGAAGCTCCATAGAGATGAACTTTTAGAGTCTTTTGATTTTGAATCATTTGACACATGTGAGTCTTGTTTACTTGGCAAAATGACTAAGACCCCTTTTACTGGTCAAAGTGAGAGGGCAAATGAGCTATTAGCCATAGTACATACTGATGTATGTGGACCAATGAGTTTTACAGCTAGAGGTGACTTTCAGTACTTCATAATTTTTACCGACAACTTTAGTAGATTTGGTTACATCTACTTAATGAGGCATAAGTCGATATTCTTTGAAAAGTTTAAGGAGTTCCAGAATGAAGTACAAAATCATACTAGCAAGACAATCAAATTTCTACGATCGGCTCGTGGAGGTGAATATTTGAGCCATGAGTTTAATGATCATCTGAAGCAGTGTGGAATTGTTCCACAACTGACTCCGCCTGGCACGCCTCAGTGGAATGGGGTGTCCGAGCGGAGGAACCGAACCTTGTTGGACATGGTCCGGTCGATGATGAGTTAGGTTGATCTTCCATTGTCTTTTTGAGGACTTGCTTTAAAAACTACTGCTTTCACGTTAAATAGAGTTCTATCTAAATCTGTAGAGATGACACCATATGAGATATGGACTGAGAAGTGTCCCGGGTTGTCTTTTCTAAAGATTTAGGGTTGTGAGGCTTATGTAAAGCATTTGACGTCTGATAAACACACGCCTAAATCTGATAAATGCTTATTTGTGGGATATCCTAGCGAAACCAAAGGATATTATTTTTATAACCGAGAAGAAGGCAAAATGTCTGTCGCCCGGAACGGTGTTTTTCTAGAGAAAGAGTTTCTCTCGAAAGGGGTTAGTGGGAGCACGGTGCGTCTTGAAGAGGTTTGAGAGCTACCAGAAAGTGTTTCATCTCCTACTGAACCGCAACACGTTATGCAAAGTGTTGCAGAACCTGTTGCTGAGACACCGGCTCCACGACGGTCGGAGAGGTTGAGTCGTGCGCCCGAGCAGTTTGCGTTTTGAACCACTAGGCAGCGCGACATATTATTATTAGACAATGATGAACCTAAGACCTATTTGGAAGCAATGATGGGACCTGACTCTAAGAAATAGCATGGAGCCATAAGATCCGAGTTAGAATCCATGCGAGAATCAAGTTTGAAACTTGGTCGATCCACCTGATGGTGTAAAAACTATCGAGTGTAAATGGATTTTTAAGAAAAAGATAGGCGTTGATGGAAATGTTCACATCTATAAGGCATGATTGGTGACGAAAGGTTTCAGACAGATTCAAGGAGTTGATTATGATGAAACGTTTTCGTCCGTCGCTATGCTAAAGTCTATTCGGATCATCCTAGCAATTGCCGCATTTCATGACTATGAGATATGGCAAATAGATGTCAAGACGACTTTCCTTAATGAAAACCTAAGTAAGGATGTGTACATGACACAGTCTAAAGGTCTTGATAATCCAGAGAGTGCTGAAAAAGTTTGCAAGCTGCAAAGATCCATTTATGGGCTGAAGCAAGCTTCTCGGAGTTGGAAGCTTCGTTTTAATGAGATAGTCAAAGGGTTTGGCTTCATCAAGAACGAAGAAGAGCCTTGTGTTTATAAAAAAGCTAGTGGGAGCTCACTTATGTTTCTGGTCTTATATGTAGATGACATATTGTTGATCGGAAATAATATTCCTATGCTAGATGCTGTCAAGTCTTCGTTAAGAAAAAGTTTCTCAATGAAAGATCTTAGAGAGGCAGCATACATATTGGGCATAAAGATCTATAGAGATAGATCGAGAAGGCTAATTGGATTAAGCCAAAGTATGTACATTGACAAGGTATTAAAACGGTTTAATATACAGAATTCCAAGAAAAGTTTTCTGCCAATGTCACATGGTATTTCTCTCAGCAAGAGTCATTGTCCTTCGACACCTGATGAGCTAGAGAAAATGAGTGCGGTCCCGTATGCCTCCACAATCGGATCCATCATGTATGACATGCTTTGTACACGCCCAGATGTTTCTTATGCTCTAAGTGTTACGAGCAGATATCAGTCAAACCCGAGTGAAAGTCACTGGACGGTAGTAAAGAATATCCTTAAATACTTGAGAAGGACTGAGAATATGTTCCTGGTGTATGGAGGTGAGGAGGAGCTCATTGTAAGTGGTTACACTGATGCTAGCTTCTAAACCGACAAAGACGATTCACGATCGCAGTATGGATTTGTGTTCTAACCCAATGGAGGCGCAATGAGTTGGAAGAGTTCCAAGCAAGAAACGGTTGCAGATTCAACGACAGAAGCCGAGTATATTGCAGCTTTGGAAGCTGCAAAGGAGACAGTTTAGATCAGAAAGTTTGTTTCTGAGTTGGGTGTTGTCCCTAGTGCGTCCAGTCTAGTGGACCTCTATTATGATAATAGTGGTGCCATTACGTCCAGTCCAAGCACATACTGCGGCGCTATCATCTGATCTGTGAGATTATAGATAGAGGTGATGTGAAGATATGCAAGGTACACACGGATTTGAATATAGCCGATCCGTTGACGAAGCCTCTCTTACAGCCCAGACATGAGGCGCACTTAAGCTCTATGGGTATTAGATACTTACGTGAGTGAGTCAAGTGTATGTGAGAAGAAGTTAGTTTATCTATGCTGATGTATATTTGGATAATTTGTTATCTTGTTCCTAGAATAAATGTCTTTTACATTGATCAGCAAGTTGATGACTTGTTTGTGAGACTCCTTGTGTTATGATGTTCTTCTAAACGATCCCTAATCTCATATCGTCATGTGGGACAGTGATAATTCATAGATTAGCACATCTGTCTGATTGATGATTATGTTTCATAGATCATAGACATGGAGATGTTAAATCAGTGATGTAGACTCATGTTGGTTAACATAGAGTTAGATAGACCCACTTTGAGATACTACTGGGATTGTTATTTTATATATGCCATCAGTTGCCATCTCAAATGGTGTACCTGCAGAATCCTTAGACATGTGATCGTCATTGATTCCAGAATGTGTAGTAGTACACTTAGGGGCTTCCAAACGCTATTCCGTAACAGGATAGTTATAAAGGTTGCTTTCGGGTGTGTCACGAAATATATCGTGGGATGTGAGCGATCAAGATGGAATTTACCCCTCCTATATAACGGGAGAGACGTCTCTGGGCCCCTCGAAGTAGTCGGATTGAAAAGTGCATGGCCATGCCACTATGATCAAAGAGTTGATCATGATTGAATCTAATACTTGATTGAGTGAAATGTCAAGCTATCCAACAAGGGTGTCACGTATCTCTCCTTGAGCTTAACTGATGTCGTGTGGTAAAGAGATTGGTGTGTGTGTATATCAAGGTTCAAAAAGTATGATTTTGACTTTGTATGTTTTTGGGGGTCAATATGTGCTGCTAGGTGCCGCTATTGATCAGCTATTTGGAAAGGAGTTTTTGGGTAGTGGCCGTTTGTGTATGAACCGATCGGATCGCACGCTTAAGGGGATGGAATTCGAATCTTGCAAAGAATTGGTTCTTGTGCAAGTGAAAGATTGATGGAATTGTGCCCAAGAAAATTCTAGGGAACGGAAGTTCCGGCTGTAGCCGAAAGTTCCGGGTTCTGGAGAACCGGAAGTTCTGGTAGGACCAGAAGTTCCGGGTCAGTCCCAGTGTTCAATTTTCTGGACTAACCGAAAGTTTCGGCTGGAGCCGGAAGTTCCGGGTTCTAGACGAACTAGAAGTTCCGGTTGGACTGGAAGTTCCGTGTTGAGAATTAATTCGATACAGAAGGTCTATTTCGAAAGTTCCGGATAGGATCCGAAAGTTCCGGTGGTCGAAAGTTCCGGCTATAGCCGAAAGTTCCGGACCACGCGAACAGATTAGATCTGTTGGGCTTTAATGCAGATTAAAGGCCCACGTTGGTGCACTATATAAAGAGGGGTGGAGCTAACACGTGAAGGCTGCTGTTCATTGTTACTTCACCCTAACCCTAGCCGCCACACTCTCTCTCCTCGATCACAAGGGTTGTGGTTGATCTCTTTCGGATCTCGCGAGTGGTGCTAGCACGCCGGCGCGAGGTGATCCTATCCCTGTACGTGTGGATACCGTAGAGGCACCGTTGCTGCATCAGTGCTCGTCTTCTTCTCGTGGAGTTCACCGGATTGTCGGATTGCGTCATCTTCATCACCGGATTACCGACGAACGAATGAAACCGGAGAAGAGCTGCTCGAGGATGCACTACTTCGACTCTACTTCCGCTGCCCGAGCGCGTCTCGAGGCTCAAGGTAACGATCCATGATCCCATTACACGCATGGTTCCTAGGCTAACAGGGTAAATTTTTGAAATTAAGCGCTAGCGTAGCCTCCCCATAACCCAACAGCCACCGCGCTGCTACAGATTAGGACACCACCGCAAGGCTACCGTCGCCACTGTGCAGGCCGCTACCACCACCGAGTTCTCCATCTTCTACGGCAGATGACATCGTCAAGGCCTTGGCTTCGCTGTCCACTCAGGTGCAGTCGTTGTCCCAATAATTTTTAGTGCTTAAGCCTTTGCCTAAGCGTGTAGAAAGTATGTCAGATAAGATACAGACGCTACAAGCCTCCAATTATGAGCACGTCCTAGAGGTTCGCACTTTGAACCTCGCTATTCAGCGCATCGAACGGTCCTAGCAGGCCTCCCGAGATGCTCCACAGACTTATCCCCAGGCGCGGAATGTTGATGTGCTCACTGGAAATGCCAACTTTAGTTCTCGTGGATCAATTCCGCCATATAGAGACATCGACGAGGGAAACCAGTCCGACGACACCAGATTCCATCAATAGGTGAGCCAGGCTAATGAGTGTTTCCCCACCACCTTCTTTGACGAGTTCAAGGTGGAGATGGCTAAATTGAGGGCCTCACTATTATCAAGCCAAGGAAAAAACACATTGAAGGTGGAGCGTACCGAGCAGCAGGTGGCAGATGGCAAGGAGTCAACAAGTCCAACTACATCACTCAGCCATCACCACCACAAGTTTTCGTGCGATGCCATAAATCATCACCCCCTATAGCCACAGCTTCAACCCTTGCAGGCAACAAACGCCCGGGCGAAGCAACGCCTAAATTAGTGTTTGGGCTAGATAGTTAGGTTACAGTTGGAGGCATCAAGATCTTTCACTAGAAACTTTGGCAAACTTCTCAAGGAACTATCTAGGATCCGGACTTGGCTTAGAGCTGCCCTTTCTCTATGAGATATGGGGTGGAATCCACCTCAAGCTATGATTAGATTTACTTTTTTTAGTTCAAAATAATGTAGTAAGCCAAGATATAAAAGATTTAAGTCTTCTTTATGTTAGTCATTGAGTTAGGATTAATATCGCCCTATAGCTCGAGAACGAACTGCTCGAAAAGAGGGGTGTAGTGACATGGGTATTGGGCTAGAGTTATTGGGCCAAGCCTAGCCATAGGAATAGTACCCGTGTGGGTACTGTAGCATAAACAGTAATCGTGGGTACTGTTGCACGAATTAGGGATAAGAGTTATATTTAGGTATATTATCTTTAGGGATTAGATCTTCAAGAGTCATAAATTGTATTTTCTTAAGAATAGCTAGTAGGTTATTTGGATGTATTATAAATATTTCCTAGACAGGAAGAAATAAAACCAGTAATTAAAAAATCGACCAAATCACCAATTAATCGACTGATTAAATGGTGGTCAGTAAGTCCCAAGTTAATTTACCCTATAATCAGTCCATTAATCAGCTAGTCAAGCCAATTAATCGGCTTAATCAGTGGTCAACCTGATTAATCGACCCGCCGATTAATCGTCTTGCACTGTCATCGCTTTTCTGTGCACCCGTCGCTGTATTCACGCCACCGCCTCGTCGGGACCACGCCAACGCTGCCACCGCGTCGGGCTCGTGACGCCGCCGCCGCGTCGGGCCCACGACGCCGCTGCCGCTACCTGATACGCATTGGGCGGCCACATCAGGCTCGCGCCGGATCTACCCCGATCTCGCGCTGCCGGATCTGTTTGAGCTAGTTTCTTCTATCGAGAAGGCGGAGAGGAAAAGGACAGAGCGACGCAAAAGAGAAGGCAAAGAGGGGAAAAGACAGAGGCGATGCAAAAAACTGCTCCACTCTCATGTCCACTCACCTCACACTTTCTGCTTATATCTCTTGACATGTGGGCCATAGCCTTTGCACTATCCCACACATAGGCAGAGTACATGCATGTGTACATTTACTGCCAATATAGTAGCTAGCTAGCAGGTGAAGAAAAAGAGAAAGACATGAGAGAGAACGAGAGATAAGGACAGCCAATGCTAAGTGCTTGCAATATTTCTCTTAAAACTACATCTATATGCATGTTAAGTATAAACTATATATTATTTAACTATTTAGTCGACCGATTAATTCAATTAATCCTCCGATTAACCAATTAATCCTTACTCGACACTCGACCGATCAGCAACCGATCACCGATTTTTCTAAACACTGAATAAAACATCGAAGATTAGATTAAAACGGGCCGGGTTAAAACCCTATCTCGCCAGCGCTACCGCGCCGACGAGGCAGGGGCCAAGTCCGGCCGTGTCTTCCAGGAAGGAAATATCGCTGCCTGTGACAGAAGAGGCCAGCCAATGATAGTATATCATGTATATCTGGTTTTCATGAAATATTTTCTCCATAGTTTGATGCAGTGTATATGAAAATGCATGAATTAAGCAAGAATGACTGGAGATGCCCGTATCCTATCTATCAATGCTCCTCTTATCAGACTACATACAAATACTTAATAGTCATCTTATCTGATAGTAATGAACATAAAAGTACAGCATACTTCTTCACATTCCTATATCCTACATTGTCTCAAGCAAAGAATGGAAAATGATGGAGAATTCATTCCCTGATGGCATGGGAGCTAAGCATGCGAGTACCTGGTGGTTCAATTGAGCAATGAGAGGAAGAATTCTTTGCCTAATTGGACCCGGAGTACCTAGAGGTTGTTGCAACTTAGAGGGGATTCAGCAAGACAGTATAGTTTCTGTCATTTTTTCATTTAACTCCTAGTTTAAATGCTTCAAATATATCTAATATGAACCAATATACACATTATGTGCATACAGTCGAAACATCCCACGACTGAGATCACCTAAGCTGCCCAAGCATGGCACCATAACTTGTGAATTTAGCTAGTGTATGCAAAACACAGTGCAGTGAATGGTGTGCATTGACATCAACGATTAGCTTATGAAGCAGGAGTACGCCAGTGTTAACAAGGACGAACTGATGGACTCTTTGGAGTAGAAGGCACTGGATAATAACATAGAGTTCCCCAATGATGGACACAGAATGCAGCAAACACTACACTTGGTGCCACAATGGAAGTCCTGATGCCTTTCATGCCTATTGTCCAAGAAACAAGTGTTAACTCAGGTCCCAACCGGCGACTAGTGAAGTGGGAAATAATGTAGTTACAGCCCCCTTACACGTACGTAGAAAACGAAAGAAAAGTCGTTTGGTGTGTGTATATTGTGGTTGGTTCACTAGTAAATTAACAGTACTGTGCACTGGTGGATGGAACTGGTAGCAAGCAGTAAGTATGTCTCATTTTATAGCTGAAACGTACTTGCAAGCATTACCTCTTCCTTGAGCAATGAAAATCAACAGGAGATAAGCTGCTGTCCACGTTGTTAAGGAGTTGAAGGAGCCTGACGTGCTGATCTGTCAACAACCCTGTAGAGGATTTCAGAAAATAAAATTGATTTAGTGCACATATGACAACAAACAGATTTGGAATTTTGAAAAGCTAGCAAAACGAAATAAATGATTTCATTCATACATCTGGTAAGTGGGATGGAAGAAACATTGAAAAGCCTCAAAATCTGGTACAATCTAGATTAGTCCAGCAAAACTGCAAAAGGAATTATTTGTGTGCATATTACACATTAAGTAAAGAGTAACCTGTCACAATTTTGCAATGCTCCAGATACAACTAGATTTAGTTAAGTTATCCATTTCCAATTGCTTGCAGTGATTCCCAGCTCAAGTAGGTACACTGTTTATAAATCAGAAGAATCAGACGGCTAAATTATAGCTACTAATCACCCATAGCACCACAATCCACCCGGATTGCAAGACACAGGAACTCAGGGCAAACTAAATACTATTTTGAACTTCCTTTGGAAGTAATAGCCACAGACAATGGGCTCCTTGATAACATTTCAAGAATTTGATATATTTCAGAATCTGAAATAACGTATTGTACACAGAAATTAGGTGTTCAATTTCTGATACCACGCTACAGAATTTTATACATCCTGTCAATCAATGGCAACTGGTGCTGATACATTCCAAGGTGCACTGAGTTCTGCATGGTATTAACTGTGCATCTGCTATGACTCCAACATGCTCAAGTTCACGAAACCATGTATGTCTCTTCCTCTTCAATGCTAGGGGAGGAAGATATGCTAAGGGAGAGAGATTTTCAGAGCGTTTAAGAGCTTGGCTAACTGAGTCTGCTGCATAGTTAACCTGAAAAAGAAAAGCAGAATTGCAGTAAGATATCTGGAATCAAGTAAAGGAATAGACTTATCTACTGTCGTTTTAAACTTAACCATGGATAATCATTCAACAATTTTATACAGCGAACAGACACAATTTAATTCCTTATCCCAAGCCAGCAACTCAATTCAGTAATTAATTCCTTATCCCAAGCCAGCAACTCAATTCAGTAATTAAATCTCCACACCCAGACCACACAATGGGGTTAATCACCATCCTAGTGGCGACAAAGAAATAGCAAGAACTACTACTCTACTAGTGACATTGTGAAACCTCATACGATGTTATCCGACCAAGTCAAGCACCGAAATCACCAGGCAAATAATGGAAAATCCGTTCATGCACCACACAATCAGATCATGGAGTAACGATATGGCAATATGCCTCATCGAAGAGATGCGACTTCCTCTTTCTAATCTATCCACGAGATGGATGTATACCGAGGACATGGCGACGTCTACCAGCGACTGCGCCATCGGCAACACGCAGAACCTGAAATCATAAGGGGGGGCGGGGGAAGCGTGAGCACGCGTGGAGAAAACCTCCAGATTTGGAGAAAAATCGACGAGAATAAGGCCCAGACAAAATCATTTTGGCCCGACGTGACGAACGGTGTCAGAGTACTTACATCCCCCTACCGCCGGAGAGCGCGGCGTCAGCGGGGTCCGTCCACTCGTCGAAGCTGCGCGTGAGTGGGGAAAGGAAGAGCATGTGACTACGAGAGAAGAGAAACGGACAAGAGAGAGAGATGGAGGAAGGAGCGACCGTACATCCATCCGTAGCGGCGGTCGAAGACTAGGCGCCGCTGAAGGCGGCGGAGGGGAGAAGCCGGCGGCGAATCGAAGGGGGGAGGGGTGTCCATGGCGTCGACTCCGAGACCTCGGAGGGGAGAGGGTACAGCCGTGCGCCTGCCGCGTTTAGATGCACCTTTTTTGAAATAATAAAATAAGGATGAAACTACCGTTACAAACGTCACAGATCTTGGAAAAAATAGATCATATTTTAGTAAATAATATTTAATTAATAAACTAATAGTTTATACCTGCTAACGTTACGGTAAAAATTAAAAGACAATAAATATATTAAACTTGAAGCGAATAATGAAATAAATTAAGCTTCACACTAAAAGAGATCAGCGACGAGTTATTATACTATTAAATTCATAACAAATATTCTTGCTAAAATGATCATATTGTCTCAAGATTATCCCACTACAACAGCCAGAAAACACCACAATATGCATAGAAACCGAGGAAAAAACATAATTAGCTTCCATATACCACTGCAACATAATCTACTTCTAATCAAATTCTCCTGTCATTTGCTCTCCTCAATCCCAAAAATACTTCTACGAAAAATATGCTCACTTTCAAACAATGACAGAAGCATCTACTATAATAAAATCTTCTTCAGTGCCTTTCAATCCTTGAGATAGGCTTAGCATAGTCTCTAAAGTAAAAAAAAAAATGATTGGGAACATCGTGCAAGAAACTGCAATAAAAATCTACTCACAAACAAGTACATAACCTCAGATTTGATGTTTATAACGTACTTAATTAACACGACATACACCATAGCCTGCATTGCTTGTAATTAGTTGTTCCACAATGCCACAACCTTCTTACATAACAATAATAACACATGCTTCAAAGTTCACAGGGAGTGCCAATGCTGCAATGCTATAACCACCAGCTATTCACAAAAAGAAATAGGGAAGACCACAAGCAATCCGAAGCATAGCATGGTGGATCATTCGGATCATATAACCATAAGCAAATTATGTTCTGAGATTTTCCATTATTAACTGATCCCAGATAACAGTATCCTCCTCCTTTTGATCAACATCAGTTAAACACGAATCAAATGTTTCAGAAAAATAAATAAAGTAACACAGTCAAACATATATTGAAACAATTACGAAACATTCAGTTTAAACTACTGAAACATAACAATAAGCATGTTACATATTTTTTTCTTCATGTTTTAACCAATATCACGTTTTTTTATTTTGCAAACAATATTATATAATGGTGCATCTATTTGAAACATATAAAACATTTTTTATTCAGTGAAACACAATATGAGCTTTTTTGCAATTACTGAAAATATCAAAGTGGTCGTGCCGGAGTGGTTATCGGGCATGACTAGAAATCATGTGGGCTTTGCCCGCGCAGGTTCGAATCCTGCCGACCACGCAGAATTAATTTATATTTTTCGTCTAATCTTATTAATCCAAATGACTTTTTTACTGTTTTCGTCTAGTTTTAGTTTTTTTATATTTCCGTTCCATCTGGTATTGAAATTTACACATTTTTATTGATTTGTTATATTTTCCATACTTTTTTCACGGAGATGATCAAATGAAAACGAAAATCTGACAGCTTAATTAGGCAAATTAGCAAATGCAAGTGCAGAAGGATGTCTGGTTGCTGGTTGTAGCTGACCAGATACAGTTTAATTGTAGAGACTTGCAACCAAGCGTATGAACAAAACAGCCTTAACTGACAGATTCGACACAAGCATCGTCGCAAATGGTCCTCTTAATATCCAAATTCTAGTGAGCGGTATCCTAATAAACAAACCTACGTCTCCATTCTAATGTCACATTGTTAGATCATCACCAATTCACCAGTACTCAATGTTGACAAGCAAAAATGGGGAAGCAATGCTCGCAGGAATGTCGCCTGTCTGTCAACATGATGTGCTGCTGTTCATCTTCTCCAGTGTTACTGCACGCTTCTAAGGAACAAGCTGCCAGGCAAGCTTCATCACATTGTCATCGATGTATGGCCGCAAATCCCACAGTAGACAATAGCCCTCTAGCTCTGATGATGACGTTTTCATGGATAATGCCTTAACTATCTTTTCCTGAATGGTAGTATAACTTCAATGAGAACAGAGGGTAAGAAAAATAAATGAAACCAGTTACATGTAGATGCTTGTGTTGCTAACCTGCATCATATAGTCCAGTTTTAACATATTGTGAACCAGGACCATCACGCTTGCATAAGATAATGCTCTGTCCAGCAAATCTCCAGGTTGCTGTTCATCCTGGTACAAGAAATATCATGTCATACAGCTCTTAACTTCTTTTGGTGAGTCTTAATTTCTTTTAAGTTCTTGTCAGCCACATCATTTTTGCACTAGAAAGTCAGAAGCGATGGAGGGCCTACGAAGACCAATGAGAATGCCCACCTCAGAACAAACATTTGTAAGACTATCATCATCAGGGCAATCATCCCTATGTCTTAAAGAACTCTGGCAGGCTGTTAACGTAGTACTGTAAATATCTTCCTCCAGAAGCTCGAGTTCTTCAAGCAATACTTTAGCTGAGGAAAAAGAGATAAATTGCAGATATATTAATAGAAAACGGTGACAGATTATTAGTAAGTTACCATGAACACAAGCATTTGGAACCAATTTTTGTGCTGAAAAGCGATGGTACAAAATTGTGCATGTGAAAAATGCCGATGGCATGGCACTGAGATAAAGTGCACCTACTGTAAGTTTTGCTTGTGTTTGATAATGCTATGTCAGATAAAAACACAGATGGCAAACAAGGAAATGCTAGAAATTAGAAATAAAATGAACACACTAAATGTTGTGCAAAACAGTTAATTTGTCCTTCACAATAGTTCTATTACAAATACAACAAATTAGCAAAGGAGCAGAACCAAATTAGCAAAGGAGCAGAACTCTTTCTGAAAATATAGAATAACAAAGTTCAGTGTTATTATGGTGCATTGAGAAAGATGAACTACCTTTACTTATATGGTCACTAAGTTTATCCTCACAAGAATGTACTGCAACAAAAAACTGTATTGTCAAACAGACAAATAGTTCAAAAAATATTGAGTTATGATAAAATAAAAATATATGTTAAATTGATGAAACATGGTCAACTGTTCAAGCAGAGCAGACATTTGCACTTCCACAGAAAATGTTGTGCATTACAACAATTAGTGAACGATATTCACATCTAGTGTTACAACTTACAATGGATAACTAATGCCCTAGTTATAACTTATAACTGTCTTATCTTTGTATTCTAGTTTCTGGCTGATTACCAACACAACAGGGATTTGTCATACAAAAATTTTCAATTAAAACAAGAAAAATTATGTGTCTTGATTACTTGTCCTAAACAAAATTATGAAGAGTTGTGCTCCAGAACAACAAAGTTCAACTAACAAGAACTGTGGCAAAGAATCACACTAGATATTGGTTCCAGTGATCCAGTGATATTGCCAAGAAATGTATGATAAACCAGCAAATTGCTGGTTTGAACTGTTTCAATCTATAGGAACAGCCCTTGACTCGATGTAATAAGAAATTCTTGAATACTTTAAAAGACAGGAAGTAATAAGTGAAACAAGGAATGAAATAGAAAAGGTGTGAGGTAAATTTGGACTCTTCAATCTTCATGCTAACAATGCAACTTGCAAATTAGTACTGAGATCTGTCAAAATATAAAATGTAGAAGTTCCATCACAGCCCACATAATTGCCAGTTCATGCTGATCTGCTGGTCAATATAACCCGAAGTCATTGCGATTGAGGTAATGATTATATATTGATCAAATGAAATAAAGTATCAGAAGTACAAGTTACTATATAAGGTAAAATAATGAACATGGTTTATCTGACTACACTATATTAGGAGTAAGAGCAATTAAGTTGAATGGAAAAAAGATTTTAATAATTAATCACTAAAATGTATTTTCCATTTTTCCCATATAGCCAGAACAGAAATAGGTGGTAATAGGAGCTGTGATGGCTGAGCACAGAAAAAATATCTATAACTTACATGTGTTCATGTTCTGGATGTTTTGGTCGTGATGGGTGCAACTAGCTTCAAGATAAGACTTCATTCTGTCAGTGTAGTTATACTTAACTATCTCACTTATGGCACCTGACTCTGCAAGAATTTTTGGTCTCCGAAAATGTTCTGAAATAAGTAGAGTCATTCAAATTGATTGTTAGCACAAAACTTAATAGTGAGCAATACAATATTTAATATTTACCGACATTGTTCAGAACGATTAAGAACAGTGTTTGCAAAACAGAAATAAAAATTTCAAGTTATCAACATGAAATTCCACATGGAATCCAAGTAATAATGTAAGTAAATAAGTAGAACAAATATGAATCCAGCATAGTTATTAAGACGTTAAGGCAAGGCGAGGTGATGCCTTACTCACATAGAAAATATAGGAATTAGGAAAACAAATATCAATAAATAAGTAGCAAATTCCAAATAGCAATATAGCATGATGAAAGTAGAAAATACGAAATAGCAATAGTAATATAGCAATCTAGCATAACATAAGTAGCAAATAGTTTAACACTCCATCGGTCCCATCTCTCAAATCCCAACAGCCATGTCGAACTCATTGGGATTATTGGTAGCTGAATCATTTTGTTTTCCATCATCTTGGGCACCGGAAGCTTCATCATTCTCACTCACATCCGCATCATCATATGGATCTTCTTCCCCATATTATTCATTGCCCACAACCCCACATCATCATATGGATCTTCTTCCTCCTATTCTTCATTGCCTACATCATCATATGGATCTTCTTCCTCAGATTCTCGCCACACCCCTCTCTATTTTGGACCGCCACACCATGCCATGCCATGTGCCACGATGCCGCGCCCCTGCCGAGCCCGTGCCACACCCCTGCAAACCGCGTGTCACGCCCCGGCAGACCATGTGCCACGCCACCACTAATCTATGACTTCTAGAAGCATTTGACTGGCGTCGTGGTAACCCTAAACCTAGAAAACCCCTGTGCACATGATATGGGTCTAGGCCGAGCCAAAGCCGCGCCCCCACCCCCAGCAACCAAGGCAGCGGGACACCTTGCGCATGTCATGCCGCCTTACTGCCTAGGCAACGCGAAGGTGATACCTTGATAAGCATGGAATCCAGACATCCATAGGCAGGACTTGGATTTGCATAATAAACTGTTCAGTGTTCATTAAAAATGTTACTTCAGTAAATATGCAGGCATAGAAGCTTAGAACAGAAATCTGCTTCAGTGAATAAAACATCTGTGATCTGATAAATAGCAGCACAGCTATAGTAACATAGAACTGAAATAAATACATGATCCAACAAAGAAATGTTTAGATAAGAGAATGTATCAAAATGAATTATAATTTTGTTCAAATTTACCAACCAAGAAATCTAGTATAAAATCTTGACCTTTCTAACACCAAATGGCGGGACTTGTACATTTCTAATTTTCGTCCAAGAACTTAAAGCCCTGGTTTTTGGACCGGAATTTTGAATAGATCCCAACCTAGTCC
>KE372173.1:1353252-1365643 GCA_000418225.1 Zizania latifolia
TGGTCAAAACTATTACGGTGAAATTTAATAATTATTTATCTAATTAGGAAAATGAATTATGATACAAATTTAATAATTATTTATCTAATTATAAAAATGCTTTTAGTGAATAATTGAGTTTTTTCTTCGGTTGTTCGTGTTCCGCCTTTTTGAGAAACAAAACTATTACGGTAAAATTCAATAATTATTTATCCAATTAGAAAAAAATACGATGCAAATTTAATAATTATTTACCTAATTAAATTTTTTGCCGAATTACATATAAATTTTTTGAAGAGATATATCTATCGATAAAATCCTAGCTTTACTAGTGCCCTACAGCCCCACCAACCCTAACTCAAGTTTTGATGCTGCAATTTTGTGGACATCTGTGTGTTTTCTGTAAGATTTTAAAAGACACATTTTCACATGAGTATAGGTAGGTGGATGCATGATTCAATTCATTTATTTATGCATGTAACATTTAGATTTTTGAAATATTTATTTTTCATTTTTTTTTGAGGCTTACAGGCTACAGCGTACTTTATTAGTTCGGTTGCAACGCACGGGTGCAATTCTAGTAGAAATAAACTCTTCATTATAGGTTCCTGTCAATTGAGCAGCAGCGCATAAGTCGCAACCAATTTTGAGTTTTGGAACTTAATTTTTAGAATTAATTTATAAGCTTTTCTGTTGTAATGCAAAGGCCTCTGCTTTTTTATTAAAATGGTGCATGTTAGATATATTAATATAGGGATCCTGGATTTCCATGTGGGACTAAAATGCTGTAACTCTAGGTAAATCAATACATTAAATTGAACCCAACCCAACACCTCGTGTCATCTATCTCTGATTGCAATCGATATCCGTGTTCCTGCCTACTCGAAACAGAACGTTCAGTTTGTACTCCCTCTCTCGAGTCCCTTGGGGTTTATAATTCTTAACGTTTTAGATTACAGTATCGGAATACTAATTATTGACTGATGTTTGGGTGATTGTGAGGCTATTTTAGACTTATTTATTCCTGCATACATACAAACTTATTAATAAGTACAATACAATCATATTTAACATGGATAAAAGTAAGAAATATATATATATATATATATATATATATATGAGAATATGCATAAAACGTAAAGAATCAAAATAACAGTTAGTTGAATCTCTACGTGAACGAAGAATCAGCGTGTGTTGAAGAAGGCTCGATCAACATTTTTGATAATTAACTCTGTTTCCCGTCATCTTGGTCCGTTCGGCTAGCTCACATAATATTCTCTACTTCGATGGCGGAGCCAGAAATGCTAATATTTATTCTATACAAGGGGCAGCAGTGATGTCGTGATGATTTCTTTTTATCTGAGATGTGCTACAATACAAGGATGTGCTCGATACTACTACAGTTTCAGGATTCTCCTTCTGTGAAGTTAAAGTTAAACCAAATAGTTTCTGGATTTTGAAGTTGAACCAAACTGTTTTTATATTCTACTATCTCTGTTTTAGAATATATGGGTCTAGATTTATTGATCTATATATGAATCTAGAATCTAGGTAAGTTTAGAATAACTTTCAAAATAAAGGAAATATTTTTTTTAGCGTTGAGCAACCCAACGGTGTATTCACATATGCCGGTTTTTGTTTATAACAATACACAAGTTACACGTGATGGTTGTTGTATAGAAAGGTTCTAATTTTTGTCCCGCGAGACTTCACGCCTTGTCACACTTGTGGTAAAATTGAATATGTTAATCCAGTGTTGTGCATGCCACACTTTTCTAGCACATGTCCTCACGAGTCATCCGCCCAAACTTATCACACTCATGGTAAACAAGTTTAACTGACGTGCTATTAAAATTTTGGCAAAATGAGGTATGCAACCAACCATGCGATATGATCGTCGAGGCAAAGTTAGCGATGGCAGATAGTTACCTTTCGCTTGTTTCTAGATTGCTTATATGGTTAATTTATAATTCTAAAAAAGTTATAAGTTATTTTAAAAATTATTTTCTAAATAATTCATAAACCCATGCTAGATCCTATTGATGCAAAAGCTTCTATTTTAAGGCTCCTTAAGTTTATTTGGATCTCCACTTCATCTAATATCAAAAAATTGATCCAAACAATAACATTATCAAACAAAACAAGTTCAAACTGTTTAGAACAGAACAAGGAGGTTATTTCGACTTTCAAACTTAAACTGCTTTATGAATAAAATGAGCTGACCAGCCAGACCAGGTGCTGCTCCAGCTGGCCTAGAAGCGACCCAGCACATGCTAGTCTTACCTAGGAATTTTTTAAAATAATATATTTTTTTACGAAATTTCATTTTTAATATATGATCTCAGAAAATAGTAAATATAACCGTCTTTCAACACATAAAGTGTCGACCGAGGCAGGCTCAGTCGACGTCCACGTGTCGACTTCAGTGGGTCGACCGAGTGCCCCAATACGGTCTCAGTGTCGGCAGCCCAGCATCAGCAGAGGTCACTGCCCAACCGAGAAGGGGCAGGTTTGTACCGGGTAAATTCGTGGCTGCGCTTAAGTTGAGAACAGAATAGAATAGCACAAATGCGGCCTCAGCGTAAAAGAAAAGAATGGCATGCGGATGAATTACATAGTAGCAAAGCAAATCGTAGAGTAGTATCTCATTTTGTTTCCTTACAAGCATAGGAGATTCAATGAAATATTTATTCACCTATGGGCAAAGCACTTTTGACAGTATTACAAGTATAATTATCTTTCTGATGAATCAATCCATAATACCATACCTGTGCCTCCCATTTCCTGATCTAGTTCACAAATTCTATTTCGGTGATCGGCTCCCCTGAATGAAGCTTGAGGGCAACATCACCAACAACCTGCATCAAAAAGCGGACCAAACATGACTACGAGAAAATGTTCACAGAGATCGGTAACACTGTGTTTTATCACAGACGACTGGGAATACTTGTACGACAATGCAGTATAAAGTTGTTGATGGTTGGTTCCAGTATGAATAAAATTGAGTTATGATATTTGTAGCTATGTCAAAACAATGTTAACTACAGTCTACAGAACTTGAGAATTAGACAAGTCATGAAAAATAATCAGGGTACGGAAGCACATGATCAGCATAAAATAACTATGGGCGTTTCAGAGAAACAAGTGCAAACCTTTGCCATTGTCCTGTAAGAGTATTCTGTGACTCCAGCAACATGTGGCGTTATAATAACATTTGAGAACTTCAGAATAGGATCCTCTGGATCATATGGTTCCATCCAAGCAACATCAATGCCCAAACCACCTAAATGGCCTGATTTGAGGTGATTAAACACAGCATCGTAGTCCAGTAAGCGTCCTCTGGCAATATTGACCAGATATGATCCCTATAATATTATTCCATTATTATCCAACAGCATAATAGTATTTTATTGCCGATAAGATTTTCCAATAAAGATATGATAGAATAAATAAAAGAGCAATGTCTTCTTTATTGAATAAAATCAAATAATCATGATAAGAGATCAAGAAAAAGATAAATTAATGCAAATAAATTTGCATGTATGACACAAACAAATGAACATACCTTTTTCATTGCTGAGAGGAACTTGTGATCCACAATTCCAACCTGCAAATTTCATCATTTAGTAATCAAATTCTAGAGGTTCTCTAGCTGAATAAAAAAATACACCAAGAGAAGAACTAACTGTTTCATTAGTTAATGTCATGCATGCTATAACTATGTCAGCCTCTCCAGCAAATTCGTACATATCTTCTGGTCCACCTTTCTTATCAACCAGCTCATCAATATCTGCACTGGCAATGTGTCAAGAGAAGAGCAAAACAAAAAAATTACTGGGATGGTCATACAAATACTGCCACTTACCGCAAGGCAATGAATCTGATGACCAATTTCGTTTAGTAGCAAGAATTTTTACTCCAAATGGCCTTAGTCTCTTGGAAACTTCTACTCCAATGGCTCCAAACCCCAGGATAAGGACCTACATCATAGAATATAAATACAAAATTATACACAAATGGAATCCTCCCCACAGAAAGTACATAAAACAAGTAGCTCATATACAAAAAGACATACTGATTTTCCAAATATTGTTTCTCCAACTGGAATTCCCAAATCCTTACATTTGACAGCAGTATCCATCTCCTTCTGCAGTGTAAAACCCAAGTTCGAAACATTAATGGTCCATTATAAATGAGAGCATATAATTGTATTTATACAACTAAAACAAGCAAGTTAGCTGCCAAATGATTAAAGCTAGGAAGGTAAAATACATCTTAGAGCACTGAATAAATTTCTTACACAAATATGAACCAGAGCTACGTTTAATAGAGTTATCGTGCATGTTTTCCCATATTTAGGTATCCTCTTACTACTGAAAAGACAGGTTTAAAATGCATGGCATCTGAACCGCTATATGTGCAGTTTTTCAAGTTCTCGATAATGAATGTCTTGGTAAATTGACAGTGGCAAATTTCATAGTCATTGGAAATAAGGTGATCTAGACAGGAAATAATACAGGAGATGAACCATATTTTTTAAAATGATGAATTTTGTTTCTTTGTTATCGAAACTCTATGGTGATTTTTCTTCCTTTCCATGGAACATCAAGAATTTTAAATACAGTAAATTTTACAATCAGAGAACTAGTACCCTACAGACCATTAAAAAATTATTTTATAACCAAAGATTTAATGCAGCAGAATGATTATATTCTTGCTTGCTTTTGTTTTTACATCAATATATATGATTAGGCTTGCTGATTTGGGATGCCTAGAAAGTGTAACTATAAAAACTACGGAAAAAGGTCTAATAAGAAAATATCTAATGAGAAATACTTCAGAAAAGAGAAAACATGAAGAGTACTTCCTGTGGTCAAAAATGTTCTTCATACAACATACTTGCTTCCGTAGAACTCCCATAGTAAGATAAATTGCCATTTCAGCACAAGAGACTGCATTTCCTGTTGTACTCCCAGGTATCCGTGCAACTTTAATTTTGTGCTCTGTAGCAGCATTTACATCGACACCTGCAAACAATTGCGTGTTCACTGCAAGAGCTAGTTGTGCAGCTATATTCTCCAAAATGGCAATATAAACATAGACTTCTAATCACCTTCTAACCCAACACCATATTGCATAATGATCTTCATTTGATTTGCCTTGGCAATGATATTTGAGTCTATACGTAGACTTTTCACTACACATATGTTGTAATTGTGAATAACATCAGGTACCTCCTCTAGACCTACCTCATCAACCTGAAAAGTGCAGTCAATTGTGGTGAACCCATACATGCATGTAGTCACATATGGTTCAAATCAAGATCATGCTCAAGACAATATTTACTCATCAAACTACTTAGAATATCAGTTCCCTGACTTTTTCCCAATAATTGAAATGGAGGAAGTAACAATGGAAACCGACGTGAGAACACACAAGTTCCCTTCCAATTAAGAATTAACAAGAACTTGCTAAACCAGTGAGCACCATGCCAGAACCCAGAACTTTGAGTAATGTGGAGCTCTTACAAATTTATTGGATAATTAAATAAATAAAATGGATGTATTCACAGAAAAACTGCTCAATAAACAGAAGTTTTGGTACTAATTATGTGAAAAGTTGGGGATTTTAAATGGTGTAATGATGAAAAAAAAGGTTGGAAATAGTACATTGTTTAACCATTGACAGAGGAAGTTCATTATCACAAACACATCAGTATTGGGTCCCAAGATCTTATTTCATCAGTTTGCTCCTTTAACTGAAATGGGAGAAAGTAAAGAATGTGATACGTTCCCATTCCCCATTGATGGGTTGGACATCACATGCTTGATCTCGAAATCAAACAATATACTAAAAGAGCTAAAAATGTAAAGAAACAGAGTTGTCTGAACATGTATAGCAGCATAGTTCTCGCCGCTAACAGAAGAGAGAAGAAATCAATTTAGACTTACATGCGAGTTGAAAATTTGAGTCAGTTATAAAGCTTATTAGTCCAAATCAAATTAAAATTAGAGTGATCAGCTGCATTCACATGCATCTAAGAATTTCACTGTTCATCCTGCATGATAGTTAAATGTAAAAAGAGCAACTAACCTGAATAAATGGATAGTTCTGCAAATACTCCTTAGTGTAGATAGTAGAAGCAGGCCAGTATGGTCCACAGAATAAAATCCTTGTAATAGCGCCAGAGTCATTCCTTTCAATTGAATCAGCCATCTTTGAAAAACCTGCAACTGAAGAACAGCATGAACCCAAAAAGGATATACATAAATAAAACAGGTGAGTCTGCAGACTAAGCTTTTCTCCATAACTGAAGATTACTCATGAAAATTACAAAACAACAAAATATCCATCCAACTAATAAAGGACAATAACAAAATTCTTACACAAAGGATCTTATTAAGGGCTTATCAAACAGTAAAGATAATTTTTTTAGCAGAGACAATTCAGGTGCCCTGTACCTTGCATTCACTAAAGGTAAAATCGTGAAAGTTGTAAGGAAAATAAGGTCAGAAGGGAGGATAAGAAAAAGAATGAATGAAGGCATATCTAACAGAGAAAATTGATAATTTGCCATTGTAAATTTTGGGCTTCGACAATTTGCCACCCTAAACTTCTGCTTCGATTAAATGACATCCTAAACTTCAGTACGCTTGATTTTTTGCCATTCTTGTATTTTTATTTCAATTTCCATCTTTTCCCCATGTCAAAAGACTTCTATACCTGTCCTCTCACCCAGCCTCTAACTAACTAACTAACGTACGGCACCATAATGTCATCATTCGTGTTATTTTTCTGTATCTATGGACTACTGTTAGCTCCAATAATGTTGAACTGTACATTACGCAAGAAATAAATCGAGAGAACAAAAGTACAATTTTGCAGCTCTTCCCCTTCCAGATTGATATGAAATTAGAGGGTTGGGGAGAGGAAGGGTATAGAAGTCTTTTGATATAGGGAAAAGAAGGAAAATGAATTAAAAAATGCAAGAATGGCAAAAAAATCAAGTTTAAGATAACATTTAATCGAAGCAGAAGTTTAGGATGGCAAATTATCTAAGCCCAAAGTTTGTAGTGGCAAATTATCAATTTTCTTCTTCTAACACAAGTGAAGCCTTTAAAATTTACAGTCCAGAAAATTGTCTGAACAGAGACAAACAAACCAAAAAAACGATGGATCCAGCAAAGGTGAAAAAACACCAAAATCTAGATAATAGAACCAAGTTACTGACATAGGCCAAAAATAATTGTTCGATAGAACATTGACGCCAGACTACAATTTTACACAGAAATAGCAAAATCCTGGAGGCTATAGGTAGATAGCAAAATCACTGAAAAGGATACCCGTCGCTAGTTAAACGGATACTCGTCACTACTCACAACTTGCTAATTCTATGTCCGATTGTTGCCCCGAACCGATTCAATTCACCATCTCCTCGTGCGGCGTCTAAGCTCAAGGCCAAGACGAAAGCGGGGGCGTAAGAGGGAGGGAGGAGGGGGTGGGCATACCTCGCGCCAAGGAAGCGGGGTTGAGGCGAGGGCAGCGCGCGGCGAAGGTGGCGGCGGTGAGAGAGGCGAGCGGCGACGAGGAGGAGCGCGCGAGCCTGATCGCGAGTCTCGCTCCAGCCATGGCGACCGGGCCGGCCGGGTTTTGATGGTTTGGGCGTCAGCCAGCCCACGGCGTCACCCGTCGAGCCGGCGGTGGAATCGTTGCTCGCGTCAGGGTCCAGCTGTTTTTGACATTTGAAAGGTTGATCCGGTCACGTTCGAATTTGTGCAGGGTTAATTTGTGTTACCGTTATCAGTCAACTTTCAATTTATACCATTACTTTTTATGTATTTACTTTTATATCATTACAATTTTATAATACGCTTGTTTGTATCATTTGGGTCTACCTTCCGACCGAGCCATGGAAACTCTGGCCCGAGCGTTTTGTTGGCGATGTCGATCACCTCGAGGTTCTTGAGGCTGCTCACCTAGAGGAATTGCTGACTTCAGCCCTCATAGCCGCACGAGTCCTGTGGACAGCCACACGAGACAGAGAAATTAGAGATGGGGCGATGGATCAAGGAAGAAGATGAACAATATAGGGGTATTACGGGCAATACTGAAGTACAGTGCCCTGCGGATGGGCCTGAATGGTACAAACGGGCGTATTACGAAATTGTAATGGCATGAAAGCAAATACGTAAAAAGTAATAGCATAAGCCGAAAGTTGATAAATAACGGTGGCACGAAAGAAATTAACCATTTTTCATTCGTATTCGAGGAGGTGCACGCAAGAAGAGAAAATTATATCGACGCCACTTAATTTATTGGTTTTGTAAAAATACCATCATTTATAATTATAATACACTTGTAAAAATACCACTGATTTTGTGCGTCACTTGTAATTTTATCTTTTCGGGTTTTTTCTCCAATTTTAATTTTGTAATTTTAAATCTTATGTAAAATGACACATTTGCATCCAACTGTCATTTTTCTCTCCTCACCTCACGCACACAGGATCTAAGAACATCTCTAACAGAGTTACTATATTTTCTCTAAAATCTTATATAAGGAGTCCTCCTAATAAAATTTAATCTCTAAATCTTATTACTTTCATGCAGATTCCTAATAACATATTCCCTGTATTTTACTCTTGTATCATCGACTGGACCCTACTTATTAAATATCTCATCTTTTCTTTTATTTATATCTTTTGTATTACTGATAGATGAAACCAGAGCGAATAGAGAATGTGAGTCGCTCCCTATACGTAGGGAGGATGGAGAAAGATTTAAATAGCGTTTCATTTTTAAAAGTCTTTTAAAATATCTATTGAAGCTAATTTTTTAGAGAAAATAACTCTTTAGAACTTGCCAAATTCTTCCCGCCGTTGTGCCCCCACCGCACACCTCCCAGTCGTCACGTCGCTTGCCGCCCGAGCCATCCCACAGAAAACACTGACTTTGGAAAACAAGCGGCTAGACAGAGCAGAGAGATCAAAAGCAAAAAAGATTAAGCTAAGCAGCTGTTTCCATCTGCATGTCTCTAGCGGTGGATGAGTTAAGCCTCCACGATTAAGCTAAGCAGCCCCTTAATGTAAAAAAAGATTAAGCTAAGCAGTTGTTTCCATCTGCAAATATATAAGAACAAATGTGTAATTTTACATGAGATTTTAGATTAAAAAAATTAAAACTGTTGAAAAAAACCCCAAAGAGTAAAATTACAAGTCGCGCATGAAGTAAATAGTATTTTTACAAATATAATATAAAGGGTGGTATTTTTATAAAGCCAACGAATTAAAGTGGTATTGTTACAATTTTCTCGTGCAACAAGGTGCCGAATTTTGGTTACTATCTTGCTTTCAAAATGTATTGGTTTTTAAGTTTAAATTTATCTTCAATGTATCAATATATTATTAGTAAAATGTCTTTTTACATCTACACTCATACTATCCTTTAACATTATTATTTATTACTTTATCTAACTATTTCCCAGTCATACTCATCCAAGATCTCTTTAAGGGCTTGTTTGGAAGAATGGGAGGAAAAACTCCAAGGAAAAAAATCCCACATGTACTCCCCCTCCAACTCCCTAGGGAGGAATTCCCCGCCTAGAAATATTCCCGGCCAGCGTTTGGAAACCGAAGAGGATAAACATTCTCTTGTTCAATCCAAACAAAAGATAAAAGATCCATCTTTGTGATATTATAATTTATAAGGTTTACATTATTTATGTGGAACAAAGTCCAGTTATTTAAAAATTAAAGACATATGTATGGCATGTTTCAACACCAGTTTTTTTATCACACCGGGCATTCATCAAGCAGAAGAAAAAACTTCAAGAACGAGAGAAGTTTTTACTCAAACTCTTCACCACCCATCACTATGCAGCTGGTCAGTGTCTCAGAAAAAACTGATCAAGTAGACTAACAACCATATTGTATATCATATTGTTCCTTGCTATGCTACAGGTCTATAGCCTCATCATTCATATAATATACAGTATATACAAGCTCACCGCATGAAGTAAAGGACATGCACCGGAGAATACATATCCTGGAGCAAGGACTATCAGCTTCCAAGAGCATCAATCAGTATTTCATGAATGGAGGTGAAAATCTCATTTTGTAACTGGATGAAGATATGCCCCAGGGAACAGATGCCATACAAAATTGCATATGGCATTTATAATATTTTTTAAGGAAGCATTTGCACCTTACTAGCCTTGGAAAAGCTACCTCTTATTTCTGCTTTAGAAACTTCGAATGGCGTCCAGTGCAGGCAATCAATGCTTGATTAGAATTTTGAACTAATGAAACTACACGGATGCTAGATCAATCACTGAAACCGAACCAGACGAACAAGCTTGCGCGAAATAGAGAGCAGTGAGGCCCGTCGTACCAGGGTAAGGCTAGGGATGGTGGGGGCGTGTTGGCGCCGCTGTTGGCGATAACGCGCAGAAGGAGCAGCCTCACCAGAGGCCGCCGAGGCGCGCGTGGGCTGCACGGAGACGGCGTGGCGAGCGGCGACGACGGAGAGTGGAGTGGGTGATTCGGATGGACACACGGACGGATGAAGAGGAGAGGCCAAGAGGTGTAGCTGCGGACTAGTCGCCGGGCGGGATTGGTGGCGGCGGTGGCGAAGGAACGAGGGGAGCAGCGCGAGCCGCAAGCGGCGAATAGAAACCACGCGTCGTGGGGAGGAGTTTTTCTTTCTCCCCGTGGATTCACCGGGAATGGGCTGCCGTGGCCCGTGGAAAATCTAGCCCATCCGACATCCAAAAGACTTCCGTGGGCTGACGGGAATTAAAGCCCCGGGCTAGAATATCCTGGGGTTTGGGCCGAAATCCCTGTAGAGTTTGGGCTTCCCAAACAAGGCCTAATATATGTATTTAAATATAAAGATGGTTATATTCTGTAACACAGAGAGTACTTCCGCGTAAAATTGAACCGTTTGGCGTGGATTTGTATTATGCATACATGTCCCACCTGCGATGGATTAATTGCAGGTTTGGTTTGTACCTCTACCTGCGAATTTTTTTAAAATAATATAATTTTTAAATGAAATTTCAATTTTAGTACACGGTTTTGAAAAATTGCAAATCTAGGTCTCTGTCGGCGCTTAAACGACCGATCTAGGACAATCGGCATACGGCGCGGTCCTGTCGGCACATGAAGTGCCGATCTATGGTGGGTGGCCCTAGATCGGCACATGGTCTATCGATCTACCGGCCCTAGATCGGCACTTCATGTGCTGACATCAGCTCTATAAAAAGGGGGCCGAAGCCCCCCTCCCAGCCACCCCTTGCAACTTCTCCTAGCCCGCAGACAGTCACTTCTCCTTTCAGGTATGTCTTTTTTCTCTCTCTCTTTTTTCTTTAGGATATAGTTTAATAGTAGATTATGGGTACTTTAGGAGTAGATTAGGGGTAATTTAGGAGTAGATTAGTGGTAGATTTAACATAATTTAGAGGTTAATTAAACATAATTTGGAGGTAATTTAAACATATTTTACCAATTTTGAAATAGTTTAGAAGTAACTTAGGGATACTGTAATCACACTTTAGCAATAATATAGGTCTTTTTAAACACACTTAAGCGATAATTATGTGAATATTAAATAAATATGTGTTTTTTGTTAGTTGTTCTAGGTTCATGCAGAACATGTGGGTGTAAATGTAACATTTTAAATTTTTGTCGACATATCAATTGCATATTTTCTTACCGTAGATGGTGAAAAAGAATAAATCTGAGTACGGTTACGATTCTCGTCACCGTCCGTCGAAAGGTGTTGAACCACCTATGTGTTTTTGTAGAGATAAATGTAAGTTTATGAGAAGTATGGATGACCTCATATACGCGATGAGGTATTGGAAGTGTGGCAACTACTCTTACACTCCTAAAAAGCCAAAGCCAAGACTAAAGTGTGGACCACGTCCTAATAAATCGGTATGAATAATTATGTTATTTCTTCAATTATATCTTGTTCTCAAATAAATCACTTATATATCTATATTAACGTTTCTGCGTGTAGGTAACTCCTCCACCGTCATCACCTCCGCTTCGTGACTTTGTCGAATGGATTGATAAGGAGGTGCACGCTGATGACTGGGCAGAGCTTATGAGACATAAGGAGTTCAATAGGGAGCTTTTTGAGATGCGATACTAGTGGGCCTGTGAGCGTGAGGAAGAAGAGAAGAGGAGAGAGGAGGTGGAGCGCAAGGCAAAAGAGGAGCGTGAGGCTAAAAAAGAGAGGAAGCATGAGAGGGCTCGTCGTGCTGAGCAAGCAGAACCAGACGCCATAAGGAAGGGAAAGTACCCTCGCTGCACTCAGTAGTCAGTTTGGATAAGTCTCAGCTATTTTCATTTCCCTAAAGGCACGTAATCACGTTTGCATGTGCCATTATAATGTACTGTGTTATGTCA
>KE372173.1:1370790-1391383 GCA_000418225.1 Zizania latifolia
TCGTCGCTTCAGCCGCCATCGTCGCCGCCAGTGCCGTCGCCATCGTCGTCATTGTCGCCGCAATCATCGCTGCTGGTGCCATTGCCGCTGCCGCTACCACCTCTAATGCTGACGTGGAGCGTTGTCGACGGCGATGTCCAGTATTGCATCGGTGCCAGCAGCACCGGCATCCGAATGGGCGAAGTCTTGCTCCGCGGCCGCCAAGTCCCTAGCCCAGACGTCGTCGTCTTCGGTCTGGAGGACCCTAGCATCCTTTGAATCCTTCTGGGCCTGTATGATCCGCGCAATGTACGAGTCATTCGTGGTCGCCGAGAAACCCTCCTCGGACGTCTATGGCCACGAAGACGATGTGGAGCGAGACGACATTATTGAACATAAAAACAAAACATAAGACGAATAAAATGTAGGGCTAAAGATGAACAACAGAGCAAGACAAGAGTGGATCGGACTTACCGAAGCAGAAGAACAACGGACGGCAAGTCGGCAAAGAAGAAGATGGTGTGAAAGTAGTACATGAAACAACAGAGTATATGTACCTCCTTATATAGTCATGTCTTTAGTACCAGTTACGAAGATAAACTGGTACTAAAATATGACAGGCTTAGGTTCCGAGGAGACACAGGCGTGAAACTTTTGCCTTTTAGTATCGGTTCACATTATAAATCGGTACTAAATTTGGATGGGCACGGATAACGAGGAGACACGCGCCATATTTTGGCCAACTGCTCCATTATTAGTACCGGCTTACTACTAGAACCAGTACTAAAGTTTAACGGGTGTTCTGAGGAGAGACGAGCGTTAGTACAGAGGCTAGCGACTGTAGCAATCATCACTGTATAAAGTTTTTGGATTTCTTTTTCAGAACTAAAATTTTTTAGCACAAGGTGAACACAGAAAAAAACTGATTAGAGACTTGTTCATCTCGTATACCGCATTTCACAAAATAAGAAACTTCATTCAGTTAAATACTGCTCCACTTCATTGAAACACAGTGGCTAATACAAAAGTTCCAACTATATAATGGCTAATTAATTATAACTTTTTAATCATAGTATGGCAGTGCTGGCAGTCGTGAGAAGAACAAATGGCACTCGTGCTTGATTCTGTATTTCTCGCTGCAGAAGGAGAACAAGTCCGGAAGAAAGGGGTTTTTCGGCTGGCTGCAGTCACGGGTCATGCACAAGTGCGGCATCACTGCTGTACTAGGTTCCGGATCCCACCACCCATGCACTGCTAGACGGACAAAGTCCACCATGCGATCACGAAAATACCAGCAATGCTCGTTGGTGATCCTCCTGTGCACGCCACCAATAGTAGCCGCCCTCCTGTCCGTCGCCTCACATTCCACCAGCCTTATGAACCGCAACACGAGCTCGGTTATAGTGTCCTCACGGTTGTACTCGACAAGGGCGAGCAAATAGACATCCATCTTGTGTCCGGCCTCCACAGACGTATGCAGCAGTTGGGCACCCTGCAATGGCGGCCCTACACGGAAGGCTAGATGCATGCTCCAGATGAAGCATGCCGTCATGTGGCCCACGTCTGCCAAAGCGCGCACTAGCCATAGGTACCGAGGATGCTCCTCCCATGACATCTAGGGACCCTCACGAAACAGGGCAAACCTCCTCCTGACGGCGCGGTCACGACACACCTGGCGTAGCCTCTGGAGGTTAGCTAGTGGTGCTTCGGAGGTCTCTGTGATATGTCGGGCGATCTCCACAGCGATATCATACGGTACTACGTTCCACCCACTCGACACCATGGTCACCAAGAGTACGTCGATTGACTCTCCACTGGCGGTCTAGTAAGAAGAAGGGGCTGAGCGAGGAGTGTTAGAGTGCTAGTACGATACGCATGGGTTGCTACCAGGAAAATTTAATGTAGCAATTAGTGCGATCAAGCGTCGCTAGGAAAAGAAGCGGTACGGTTGTCACGGGAAGTGAACCATCGCCTTAGGACTGAACGAAGCAGTTCCATCGTTCGTCAGCACACGCGGCTCAGCGTGGTTGCGTGTGTCAGTGTAAGAAATGATTTAGAATCTTTAGTACCAGTTTTCTTTTTTACCCAATACTAGAGATATCTTTAGTATCGGTTTTATTTATGACCCGGTATTAAACATACGTGATTATGAAAAAAGCATGATTTTGTATTTCAACTAAGTTGGATTTTCAATTTAAATTCTTCACAACTAATTTGGATTTCATTTCAATTCAAATTCTCCACAACTAATTTGGATTTCATTTCAATTCAAATTCTCCACAACTAATTTGGATTTCATTTCAATTCAAATTCTACTCAACTGAGTTTGATTTCATTTCAATTCAAATTCTCCACAACTAATTTGGATTTCATTTTAATTCAAATTCTACTCAATTGAGTTTGATTTTATTTCAATTCATATTCTACTCAACTAAGTTGGATTTCATTTCAATTAAAATTCTTCACGACTAATTTGGATTTCATTTCAATTCAAATTCTACTTAACTGAGTTTGATTTCATTTTAATTCAAATTCCACTCAACTAAGTTTGATTTCATTTCAATTCAAATTCTACTCAACTGAGTTTGATTTCATTTCAATTCAAATTCTCCATAACTAATTTGGTCACAACTAATTTTCATTTCACTTTACTTCAGATGTCCACCGAAGAGCGACACAACATGGTTTCAATTCAGCCAATCACAGTACGTAACAATAATTCACATCACATAACAAATGTTGTTGTAAACTAAAGTACATACATAGTTGCCTCTAGTGCACCATTGCTAATGTCAAAATAGAAAGCGCAAATTGTGCCGACAACTATCTCGTTGGCTTGCAGAAAATGGTCAAAACCAGCCGTCAGGTAATAGCGTCCATCTGTCGATTTGTGCACTGTGATTGGGACTAGTGTGCCTCCTGCTTCTATCACTTGGATCTCTGTGGTCTGTTGGTGTAGGTGAGATGTGATATATTTCTCACAATACTGCCTTGAAAAGTACTGTTACAATTAAATATTCTGGTAGCTAGTTAGCCAGGTCAAGTGTATATAGCTACGTGTAGATATTTGCAATTGTGACATATGCAAAGTGCTTACTATCCTATTTTTCTTGATGACCGATGGATTGATTGTGCAGATATATAATTGAGTACCGGAGGATTTCGTAGCCAAGATGTCTTAAAGGAGAGCCTTTCTTTCTGCCATTAGATCTGTTAGATTGCCAAAAAAATAGATGGCCTTCAGGTTGTTGTCGCCTTCTCTGGATTTCTATTTTATCTTATTCTCAGTTGGCCGTGCAGATTCAATAGCGTCATCTGCCATTATAAAAAAAGCCGATAAATACATATATAAAATAAGTAACGGCTTGTATGTATAATAAGTAATGCGAGTTCGTTATATATATGTACCGCTATCACTTGAGTCCACTCTTATGGTTTATGGGGCTTTCTCTTTGCCATCATTATTGAAAATGGTAGCTCTAACGGACAGCGGCGCTCCCATTGTTAGTACCACAAGGTCCCCTTCTTCTAGGCAGACTCGGTAATAAAATCCAGACCATCCTTTACCCAGGCAAAAGGCACTTCCACATTTTTCAACATCGATCATATTGGTGTAACCATCTCTTGTTGATATTTCAAGAGTGTCACCCTCGTGCATGTTATGGAGATTAATAAAGCTTTTTGATAGAAACTAAAATAGTGAGATAACATAACATCAGTTTGTTATGATTTTGTTACCACAAATAGAAAATACAATGTATATACATATGATGTAAAGCCTTTGCCAATGACCGATTTTCAGAAGACAATCCTTCGGCTCATAAGCTAGCACATAAAATAGGCAATTGTGTCAAACCAATTTCACTTAAGATTGTACAAAAGTTGATGAACTAATCCACATTGTATATTCATCTGCATTATATCACTTGTATTTTTAAATTAAACTAAGATGCATTGCATAACCGGTACTAAAGATGCAGCATTTTCATTGCATATTTGAGTGAGGGCGTACTGGTCGACCGACGCATAAATGGAAGTCACATGTGCATTGCAGTACTAAGATTATTCAAAGGGATTAATACATCTATATATAGCATTTGCAGTACAGATTGGCCAATATAACAACATCTCATAATGCAGTGTTCAATCAACCCTAAAATAGCCAAAAATGAGAAAAACAACGTACCCTGGGGGTGGTGGGCCTACTACTAGAAGCATGATGTCCGGAGGCACCACTTGAGAGGCTTGCCATGTCGCTGGCGTCCGATCTAGATCACCGATGAGAGGTTGGCTGGGCTAAACCCTAAACCCTGAACTGGTCGCACTGGCAGAAGAAGAACTGAAGAACCCGGTGCTAAAGTTATTAGCACCGGTTGGTGTGCCAAACCAGTACTGATAAGTTTAGAACCAGGCGGTCTCCCGACCTGGTACTAAAACTCTTTATTAGTACTGGTTACGGCTATTCACAATGTTCTCTCTCTTTTCTGACTATTGCAGATGACTTTCGGTGCCGGCTCCTGTTGGAATGGGTACTAAAAGGAGTGGATGAAAGGCTACTTCTCTAGTAGTGAATTCTTGAAAAGCACTAGGCCTGACTCTTCCCTTGATATAAAAAAAGTGGCGCCACTTGTTTGTGGATTTCTTTTCACCGCTGCAAAACAGGAATAATAATCGACCAAGGATATCGACTCGTCCACTGTATTCAAATCTGCAAAACTTAAATCAAGTGAAGCCTTTTCAGTATGTGTGGCACTGTCAAAGGATGGATCTTGTTTATTGATCTCTTCCATCGCATTTGAGCAGTTTGGTTTGCAACTGTTTACTTCACATGGTTTCTATGTATCTTGGTAACAACATAAGGTTACAGTACAGTGCTATCATCCTCATGTACTAGATCACCGTCTGTGAAGGCAGGTGTATTTAGACATGTTTATTTTAGTTTTAGATTATAGTAATCCAGCTTATAGAAAAAAGTTAGGTTGTACCAGTTTATTAGATTATTGTAATCGGTACTATAGATTATAATAAGTTGACATAATAAGTTAGTCTGTTTATTTTAGATTATGAAAATAAACTGGATTAATATAATCCTAAGCTAAAACAAATAGACTTTTAGGTCAATAATGAACTTTTTTTCATCATGTTCGGCATGCCTATGTTTCCTCTCCTCTAAGACATTTGCTTGAAGCTCTTTTCTAGAACTACCTGCATTATTATCTTCTCCAAAGGAGGGGCGAACGAGCTTTCTTCTCTTCACTTTCCCACTAATCTCCTCTCCAAGATTTGCATCCAAGATTCTTGTTTCACCACGTCTCTTAAAGTTCAGGAATAGAACCCTACACTTTCTTCTTCTTCAGTCAAGCCTAGTTGGTTCAACTCAGCAAGAGAACATGGTATGCCCATTACTTGTTCACTGACCAACTACTTACGGACGTCATTTGTGATTATTTTATCCTTGTTACAACACTGTTGGGTTCTCTGAAAAAGTGAATGAACCAATTAGTTAAACGAAGGACTGGAAATTTCTTGAGACAGTGATGGTTGCTTGAGTGATAAGCGAGAAAACAAACCTTCTGAGCAGTGAAGATGGAGGTGGTAGGAGAGGTGGCAATCGAGGAGAGGGGGCGTGGGGGCGATGCAGATGGCGGGGGAGGTGGCGGCCAGGCGAAGGGGACGGTGATGCAAGCGATGGCGGGAGGTGGTGGCCAGGGGGAGGGGGCACGACAGTGATTGGTGGTGACAGGGGAGGGGAGCGGCGGTGATGCAGGTGGCAGTGGGAGGGGTTGTGGCGCCGATGCAGGCGATGGGGAGGAGAGGAGAGGCTCCGTTCGGCTAGGGCAAGGGGAGGGGGCGCGTGCTGGGGGTATACTCGATGGCAG
Source organism: Zizania latifolia (assembly GCA_000418225.1). Lineage (NCBI taxonomy): Eukaryota > Viridiplantae > Streptophyta > Magnoliopsida > Poales > Poaceae > Zizania > Zizania latifolia. The sequence goes on from KE372173.1 coordinate 1,376,649, forward strand.
GTAGATATTTTTTTTGGAAAAACTATGGCTACTTTAGAAACTGGGTGCGGTATTCACCAGAAAAGTTGGGAAAATGCTGATTCTCCTTTTCTTCACAAATAATTAAATCAGGTAGGAGCGATTCACTTTCTCTGAATGCAATTTGACTGTTTGGTACAGATTCTCTGCAGAATCAGGGTGTAGAATCTATACCAAACACACCCAACGACTAAACCCATTCCTAAAATTTAAAATTTCTCAATTCCAATTATATTAATAGTAGATTGAATATCCACCTTTAAGAATTCAAGACTCCATCCACCACTCACTTAACCATAATGCATGCCGCATAATTGGTAAAAAACAAGATAATGAACCAACGAGGTATGCACCTAAGTATTTTTGTCCGCTAGATATCACAACTTTAGCCATCGAGATAGATCGAGAACAATACCATTGGCCCCCTTTCGACAAATCGGTTGTGGGAGAGGACGAAGGCTCCCGATGAAAGACGGTGATGGGTGGTAACAAGAAAGATGGAGCATCCCAATAGGAGAGGCCTATCCTAACATAGGGCTAATGTAAAAACCCTTTATGCCATCCTTCACTGCTTGCCGATGTAATCTTCTTGATGTTCGATGCTGTAAGAGCCTTGTTATATGCTCAACGTCTTACTAAACTACTATCGTTTAATATTTTTTTCATCCCATTTGTTTTGTATTCTCTTGTTTTATTTGTAAAGGCGATGACTGCAATGTCAATTGTCCTTACGCATTAACTGTGCCATTGGCTTTGTAAGTAACTATAGTACATAATGGTTATAGATAGCCGACTCAGGGTTTGTTCCACACGCTAGAATGGTACTTCTTCAACTACTTCCCGTTAAATTCTTTGTCAAATTCTTTCCCTTCTAGACAGTAAGATGGACCATGGAACGGGACTAGAACTGAACAAAAATAGCTTAAGTTTACCATCGGGGATATCCGATCAGTCTACCCACGGGGGTACCCGAGGTAGTTAATAAATTATAGGGAAGCGTGACACTCTCGAGTCCTATGATCGACTCTAAAGATCAAGAGCCAAGATTTATATTAGTTCGGGTCTCCTAGAGGACAATAACCCTACGTCTAGTGTTTTATGGATTATATTGATGTCTAAGCTTACAAAGCAATGAGCCTAAGCAATGAAAGCATAAAAGCATGACTTTAGGGGGTCCTTGCCCCCTTTATATAATCAAGGGGCGAGTCCAATAACCTAGGACTCTATCCCGAGTCGGTTTCCAGATATCCGGAATTACATACCGAACCCAGGTCCTATTTCCTAATTACAAGGATCCTGTTACAAGTATATCTCTTCATACCGGTTACGGAGCTCGGTTACTAGATAAGGATATTATATTTCTAATCGAAATCGAGCCCCTCTTTATGGACCATACTGAACTCCAATGCTGGTCTTGACTTGCTCTCGATCCGAACTAATAAGCTCATCGCAGGGTACCTGAGGTCATATCCTCGACATTTACCAACAAGGATGAGGCCCAACAACGACAGATAAAACTTTGTAGTTATTCATTAACTATCTTATTATAACATAACTATCAGCTCCTCGATAGGGCGTACAACACGTGCCTCCATTTCTAGTAGTATTTCGAAGGGCAATGATATTGTATTTTTTGGTTATCCTAAATTTGATGGCATATATAAATGGTTTATCCTAAATTTAATGACATGTATAAATGGTAAAGTTTGACGGTAAAATCTCCTTGGGTATAATTTTTTAAAACATTTAAAAAACAGTAAAAAAAACCGAGGGAGAACGCTACAGAAAGTGAGAAAACCTTTCTAGAGAGGACACCAGCATCCTGGCAAAGTGGCAAGTACTCGTGCGCCTTTTCTTGCAGGGCAGGAAAGAACCCCACCGTCTCAGCCGCTCCTAACCGTCTGCCTAATATCCAACGGCTCGCCTCCTCAATACCACCACCACACCTCTCCCCATTCCATTTCCTTAAGCCCCCCAACCCAAACCTAGTCTCCGCCGGCCTCCGCCGCCGCCGCCGCCGCTTCGCACCTCTCCTCTGCTCCATTCTTGGGCTATCCCAGCTCTCGCGGCGATGAACATCAAGGGCGGAGGCCGGGTTCCGGTGCCCCCGGCCGGCGCGGGCACGCTGGCCAAGTTGGTGGTGCTCGGCGGCACGGCCGTGTACGCCGCCGTGAACAGCCTCTACAACGTCGAGGGTGGGCACCGCGCCATCGTCTTCAACCGCATCCAGGGAATCAAGGACAAGGTCCGGACACGCTCCTACTCCCCATCTCCCTTCTTCTGTCTCCCCGTTACTTCCATGTGCCGTGCTTGGTGATGGCGTTAACGATTCGGTCGTTTAGAGAGAGATTGGTTAGAAAATCGTGGTTGAGCATGCCGTCGTGAGATAGGTTGCTGCAAAAATGTTTTTGAACAAATCTATTGGGATTTAAAGAAACTAAATCTGAGGTAACCAGGCGTGTTCAAAATGTGAGTTACATGCCTATCATTAGATGGCTTGTTTAGCTGAAGCGACTTGCAACATGACATGTGGTTCTTATACTTTTCTTTGAAGCATTACCATTTGATTGACATTATGGTTTATTGAGGACAAAGGTGTCAATCATTGTTAGTGTTGAATAGTGCTAAGTTCTTCCTAGGATGATCTACTGATTCCAGTACATCATTCCTTGACTAGACAATCATTATTGAAACAACATGCTTTCTGTGTCTTTGTATACTGTGGTGCTATCTGGCCAATGTGTATAGTTTCCAGTTTGGATAACATTGCAGTTGTGGAATTTCCCTGCACTAGATACTAAGATACCTATAGATGGTTCTGAATGGCAGCAGCTGTGTCTTATTGATCAACCTGCTGCAGATCCATGTGGACCATTCTTGCCATGTAGTTTAGAACTGATAGGAAATGTCTTGTTTGCTTCATTTCTGATGTTACTCAGTTAAACAATATCTGACTATGTGGTAACATTTATTGGCTGTGTTAGGGGAACAAAACTTGGGTATACATGACAAGTATTTTTCATGTATAGGTTGCCATCTTGTATTTCCCCACGGCTTATCTGCAAGGCAGTTGTTTGTAGATTTGGTAAGAGATAATATTCTAGATTACTAGACCCCATACGATAGGTAAGTTACACTTCCTTTATAGCGATACTTTAACTGACTCGGTCAATGTAACCCTGATTCCCACATTTATAAGGTGAAATCAGGAAGCCTCTAGAGGCATTAAGTCTTAGAAGTTAACACATCGATTACAACCCCAAAGTTTTGACCAAGTCATCAAGCTCATGTAATCTGATCTTCTAGCCCACTCGAGACATATATATCTCACCGACTACACCATATTGATACAAGAACAGGACATATGGTATTACTTTCTCTAGAGAGGCCAGAACCTGCATAATCTCTGTATATAATCTCAACTATGGTAGGCGGACAACCCCTTTTCTATTACTCGTCGTATATTTTGTCGATAGGCTGCATTCTATTTGTGTAAAGGGACAGTTGGCATTTGCACCTACAAGTTACAATTTCGTCTTACCATTTCTTAGAACAATATGAAAATCTGGAAACATAACCGAAGTCCACTTCAGTTGATAAGGTGCATGCCAAGTGCTGATTGGAACATGGTGTCAGGAACAAGTGAAAAATGATAACCTCTTGCAGTGTTTACAGTGTTGTTGTTTTTGTCAATGTGCAATTTTATCATGGACAAGTGCAATATCTTTTGATCTGGCTGTGACAATGCACAACAACACATGGCACAATATCATTGACCTATGCATGCTTGTATTGAAGTTGTATAGTTATTGCCAGCATTAAAGAAAGACTGCCTGTTCCATACACTACAGTAATGTAACTATTGTTCAATTGGTCATATATATTTTAAAGTATAAACTGACTTGCTTTTTTGCTATTATTTACCTTCCAGTGAAATCATAGTTATTAAGGCGTCGCTTTAGCACTAGAGCATTCGGCAAGGGTAAGGCATCCCGACGCCTTACCCTCTGACGTTGCACCCTGCGTGGCCCACTTATCCATGTGGCATCAGCAGCGCAGATCGGGCATGACACATATCGGGTGTGGAGAGGCCGGGTGTGGTGCAACGGGTTCAGGCACGGCACGGCGCGCTGCGAGATCTGGCAAGGCCTAGCACGGCGAGAAAGGGTGCGACACAGAAGAGGGTGGAGAGAAGAGGGAAGAGGGAAGAGGGGAAGAGGCAGCGGCTAGAGGAGTGTAGTCTGAGTGGAGTGGAGTGGGAGAGAGGTTAGGGTTTAGAGATGAAAAATAACCTAATGGGCCTTAAATGGGCTGTTGGAGCAGACTTATATGAATGGGCTATTGAACTGAACTTTAAATATATTGTTAGACATAATTTAAAATATTTGTGCATATTTGCCTTCTTCTCTTCTGTATATGTATAACTTTGTCATTCAGCCCCAAATCAATGGATGAGAGTATGCTGTGTTCAAACAATTGCAATTTTAACTATATATTTTTTTAGTTTCGTAAGGTATCTAAAGTGACAATATTGCAACTTGATATTGTATTGCTATTTTTATCATGCTTTATTGCTATTGTTATTTAGAATTTAGTACTTATCTATTAATATTTGTTCCTAAATCCTATATTTTCTATGGGTGTAAGGCATCGCCTTGCTTTACGCCTTACCACTTAGGCAGTAAGGGCAGTAGTCCACCTCCTCGCCTTACTGCCTTAATAACTATGAGTGAAATATTGTTTTCTGTGCATGCTATTTGACCCAAAAGTAACATTTATGAAACAAGCAATCAGATTTTTGCTAACAAAGAGAAAAAACATTTTTGCACATTATGTCCATCATCCATCTCGCTTTTGTTTGTTATTCATTCTGAGGGTGGATTTTGTAATTTCCCGATTTTTGATGCTGTTAATAGGACATCATGGCTGATTATGCTGTTTCTTGATTACAGTATTTGTGTAAAACTGTCATAATAATAGAGTTAATTCCTTGTTTACCATCAAGTTCCATGTTTCCCTATATGCCATTTCAAAACTGGATCTTTCCTTATGTGTCAACGGATGAATTTTTGTGTCCCTTATATATCACTACCTCACCGCCATCAATCTCTTGTCCTCTAGCAGAGTAGCAGTTAAGTGAGCCTGGAAAAAACTGAAAACCCTTTAGTCATTTCTATGTTATCCTCCAATGTCTGTCCCATGTATAAGGGAGATCAGAAGTACAGGGAGGAGAGATGGTTGGCTCACTGATCTTGATTGTCAATAGTTCCAAACCATGCGGCCGTTGTCCATGCCTGCACAGTGAAAGGTCAGTGGTGACTCCCATACACTGACGCTATTGCCACGTGAACAAAGCCAATCTCCTCTGCATGGAGTCCAGTTGTTCTAGCTCCCCTTATCTTAATGTCCCCAGTTCTGATAATAGAAAGCTTCTACAACAATTGGTTGCATTGATTGAGTTGTCATGTGTTACCGTTGTTTGTTTCAGGAATTCACAGAGCCTGTAGTTCAGATTGAAATCAGAGTAGCCGATTATCTACAACCTAGTACTATTGAACAAGATGAATCATCTTTCAATGTACCCATCAAAATAGCGAACACCGATTCACAGTATCCAGAGGAGGCAGAGGTCGAGGGCACCTGGCTTCAGGCCCATGGTGGAAGGAAGAGGGACTGCCGGCTCTGCCTCCTCGCTTGTGCTGCTGCCAAAGAGGCTGCCTCCCTATGCACGGTCGAGGCTATGGCAATGCATGCCCATGTTGAGAGAATCTGGTCTCTAATGGTAGCATTCTCACAGCGCAGTCATGTGGATGACATTAGAGGGAAATAAAAACTGAAGCAATGGCATATAAGGAAACAGCTAAGTTTGGATGGAATATAAGGAAACTTGTAACTTTTGAATGGTGTATAGCAAATTTTCTCATAGTAATACTTGTACAGAAGACACTATAGTGTCATTGTGAATGCTGGAGCATTTAAGTCTTGTTAGATGTCTTGTGAATTTGACTGTTTCTATTTCTTTGCTAGATTCTTTTGTTGAAAATGGAAGATGAATGAATTAAATATATTTATATATCATTGTCCTTTTCTGTTTACTATTCACACAAAGACATCATATCGAGTATTTTGGAATGAGGACACACGATGTTGTATATGCCTTAACCATTACAATTAGCGATCATAGTTAGGAAAAAAGGTGCTATCTTGAATTCTTCTCCCCTTGTTAGTGTGCACTGAAACCTGTTGATGTACTTCGAACATTTCAGAGTTGGTAAAGTGGTGAACTAGTGAAGTAATACCTGTCTTGTTGTGCAAAGGTACTTTGGGGCCTTGGGGTAACATGTGAACTAGGTTTTGATATTTCTGTTTGCTGCAAGAGTAATTTCGTTTCCAACTTACAATGTTTGTTTACTTAATTTTATATCTAACTTGTCTACATGCAGGTATATCCTGAAGGGACTCACTTTATGATTCCATGGTTTGAAAGGCCAATCATTTATGATGTTCGTGCTCGTCCCAATCTTGTTGAGAGTACTTCTGGAAGCAGGGATCTCCAGATGGTAAATTGCGTCTTTAGTTTTTTAGTTGGTTTATTTTCATCATTCTGGCTTTTAGAATTGGCATGTCTAATCCCTGCTTAAAAGTAGCTACATGTGGTTTGACTTGCATGCTCATTTATTTCTTGGTTATTGCAGCATCAAGTTAAATTGTGTTGCTTGATTTCATTGTTAATGGCCCTATACTAGGCTTTATTAGGCTGTTGCCACCCAATTACCTTCACTCAGTGGAATCGTTGCTTGCTATCTACATACATTAAACTATTTTTTCATAAGCTCATTAGGGAACTGTAACTTTAGTTTGTATCACAAGCTGTTACTAATTAACCTTAATGAAGATCATTTTGCTGCTACTGCTATTCATATGATGGATTACACTAGGAATTGTCTACCTTATTCATTTTGGCATATTGATGTATTTGTTAACTATTTTGTTCGAGACAAATATTAATTGGTTATTGTTTATAGATAGGCATGTTTTGAATGCTTTGCAAAGTAAAGTTGTTTGTGAATTGTCAACAGTCAATACCTTATTTTGGTAAACGATAGTATATCATCCTCAGCAAGGGATATAGTTTGATCTTATAAAGTACTATTAAACTTTGCTGAAGCTTGCCATTACCAAAATGGCAAAATTTGGTCATCAAATTGGTTGCCCAAAGTAGGCCAGTTTAAGAAAGAAGAACTACTCCCTCCATTGAAATTTCTCTGGCATATAATTTTTCTGGTGTTGAAAATGTTTGGTGCACAAAGTATCCCATGAAAGTTTTGTGTTATTTACTTATAATGCCCGGATTAATTAACTCATTTCAATTGCTGGCATTGTGAACTGTGCATCTTCTGATGCAAATGTAGTACCAGTGTACTACACCTTATGGCTATGCAATTATGCACGACAAACCTGCTGTGCATGATGAAACGGAGAATATTTTAATGTAGAGGGTATAAAGGAGTTGTTATGCCATCCTGATCAATTCACTCTGGTCATTGGTCTTTGAGCATCTCACAAAAAGCTTTAACAGAAGGAGCAGTGAGTAGTGAACTAATGAGAAGGGATTTAATAAAATTTGGAGACAAACATAGGGGATGCAATTTAAACTATCATTATACTGTGTATTAGTTTGTGTGGTTGTGTGATGTGCTTTTATTATTCCTTTTACTGCTTGTTTGGATGATGCCCTACATGAAATCTCTCATATTGTTTTTATATCTAAGTGTACTCTATTTCGGCAGGTGAAAATTGGTCTCCGTGTCCTTACAAGGCCCATGCCTGAGAAGCTACCAACTATCTACAGGACTCTTGGGGAGAACTTCAATGAGAGAGTTTTGCCTTCCATCATTCATGAAACACTGAAAGCTGTTGTTGCTCAATACAATGCTAGTCAGCTAATCACACAGAGAGAGGTATGATCCGACTGCTTTTTATTGGCTTGCTTGTTATACTTGATGGGATCTAATATTACTCGGGGTTGCTAACTATTTGTTCTGACCATCCGTTTCTAGACTGTGAGTAGGGAGATAAGGAAGATACTGACTGAGAGAGCCAGGAACTTTAACATTGCCCTTGATGATGTGTCTATTACAAGTCTAAGCTTTGGAAAGGAGTTTACTCATGCCATTGAAGCCAAACAGGTTGCTGCACAAGAAGCCGAGCGTGCCAAGTTCATTGTTGAGAAAGCTGAGCAAGACAAGAGGAGCGCAATTATCAGGGCGCAGGTAAGATCAAAAGAAATCTGTTTTGTATATAAGCTATCCCCCAATCTGATCTGCTGAATATTAGAACGGAAATAAAAGGAAGATAAAAGTTTCTTGAGATAATGTTTGGCCTCAAAATGACCAATGAGATCTCTATTGCTTGATTATTGCATATATGATGTTGGTTTCTGTTGGACTCATTGCAGCAGACACATAATTTGGACATCCTTGTTATTCGACATTGTTTTTATGTCATGATGGAATATGGATGCCACTGTATCTCTTGAGTTGAAATTGCCACATAACAGAATCTGATGTTGCTCTCCTTTTCTGAACAGGGTGAAGCTAAAAGTGCTGAGCTTATTGGTCAAGCCATTTCAAACAACCCTGCTTTCCTTGCCCTCAGGCACATCGAAGCTGCCAGGGAGATCTCTCATACAATTTCTTCTTCGGCTAACAAGGTGTTCTTGGACTCCAATGACCTTTTGCTCAACCTTCAGCAGTTGACTGTGGCTAACAAGCAGAAGAAATGAAGTCGTTCTCACACCATGTTCTGAGTTATTGGCAGATGTCAACTTGGTCCTCGATGTAGTTTCACTAGTGGTCGTCATATACACTCATACAGAAATTGAGTGACCGAACTGTGGCTGCCGGCAAACTTTTGGCACTTGTGGGTAAACGTCGCAGGTATTATTTGCCTCCGCTAGTCATTGAGGAAGTCCAATAAGGAATACATTTCGTTTCAAGGATCTCAATTTGTGATGCGGATTATTTGGATCGCTCTAGCCTTAGGAATCTGCAGCAGTTATTGCATGTTAGAAGCAACGTTGCTTAGTGAACATATCGTCCAAGAGTAGGGGTGAAAACAGGAAATGGTTGAAAAAACGGAGCGGAAATGGATGAAAATGTGAGTGTTATTAAATCTATTTCTATATTTTTTTATCAAAAATAAAAACATGTATATCTTGAAAATAGATAGTATCTGAAATGAATACGGATTGAATAAGGAGCAGACAGGAATATGAAACTGGATATCTATTGGAATAACAAAATCTCTTCATGTATGAAAAAGTATGATAAACCAATAAATATCTCTTAGCTTTTCATACCAAAATCTGGGTGTTTGTTTTAAACAGCTTTTGATAGCTTGAAAATATGGTCGGGATATTTTGGATCTTTAAAATCAGGGGTTGCTCAATAAAAACAACTTGGTCAATTTCTTCATTTAGAAAAGCACTTTTCACGTTCATTTAAAAAAATTAATATCAAAACATGATGCGAATGGCTTCAAGCCTTGCCACGGAAAAGTCCAAACCTCTGATTTGGATGAATCCTTGTCATCATCCTTGCCTTGTTTCTCACAACCACACCTCTTTCATCTTGCTTGTTCCTAAATACTCATTTTAATTTGTTCCAATTACTTTATGGTTCCTGGGTCTCTCCACTAACATCCAAACTTTATTTCTTGTTAAATTGTTAGGCTTTTCATGCATAATATTTACCCAATATGGGTCCTTTACGGTTTCATCTACATGTTTGGGCTTAAGACAAGATACACGAGTAATGTTCAAAAATAAAAGCGTCTAGAGATCGAGTTTGAACACCCTTACTCATATCACCCAACACTTTGATCAATTGGGTAATCTTTTAAAATAGCATTGTTGATCCTTATTGATATAGGTGGTTTCTTTTCTTTCTCCTCTTCTTGATCATCTTGAACTTGACTTGGCGTAGCAGAAGTAGATGGTTCAACTTGTGTAGAGGAATGTTCCTTATTATCTTTTTTAGATGGATGTCTCCAATAGACATTCTTCATTACTCTCATCAAGCCTTCATCACCTACGTTATCCAAATTCTCGTGCCTTTCTTGAAAGCCGTTAGTTTCATCACCTACATCCATGGTTTCTTCTACAATATCTTTGCTCTTGTTGTAGACTCGATATTCCTTGCCATTTCAAACATATCCAAGAAGAAACCCTTCATCACACATCGTCTTTTAAATTTGGTTAGTCTTACACCCTTTTGAAAAATATAACAAGTGCATCTAAAACACACGAAAGTATGATATATTTGGCTTTTTATCTATGAGGAGTTCATAGGAAGTCTTTTCAAGAGCCTGTGCAAATAAAGACGATTTATGGCATGATAAGCGATGTTGATGGCTTCTACCCAAAAGCATCGGAAACATTATATTCATCAAGCATAGTTCTTGCCATTTCTGAGTGTTTTGAGTTTCCTCTCTACAACACCATTTTGTTGAGGTAAATAGGTCATAGAGAGTTCATGTTTGATGCCTAGATCATCACAATAATCCTCAATATTGGTATTTTTGAACTCTGCCTCATTGTTGATGGAATTGTGTCCAAGAAAATTCTAGGGGAAACGGAAGTTCTGGCTGTAGCCAGAAATTTCGGGTTCTAGAGCATCCGGAAGTTCTGGTAAGACCAGAAATTCTGGGCCAGACCCAGTATTTGATTTTCTGGACGAACCAGAAGTTCCGGCTGTAGCCGGAAGTTCAGGGTCGAGAATTAATTCGATACAGAAGGTCATTTTCGGAAGTTCCGGCTGTAGCCGGAAGTTCTAGGGTCTGGAAGTTCTGGCTATAGCCGGAACTTCATAGCCGAAACTTCCGGGCCAGGCGAACAGATTAGATCTGTTGGGCTTTAATATAGATTAAAGGCCCATGATGGAGCACTATATAAAGAGAGGTGGAGCAAGCACGAAAAGGTTACTGGTCATTGTTGCCATTGCTGCTATTGCTCCTGGTTGAGAGCCCTAGCCACCACCTCTCTTCTCTCTCCCGATCTTGTAAGCGGTGCTAGCACGCTGGAGCGAGGTGATCCCGTCCCTGTACGTGTGGATATCGTAGAGGCACCGTTACTGCATCGGTGCTCGTCTTCTTCCCGTAGAGTTCGTCGGATCGTCGGATTGCGTCGTCTTCATCGCCGGATCGACGACGAACGAACGGGCTGGAGAAGAACTGCTCGAGGATGTGCTTCATCAACTCTACTTTCGCTGCCCGAGCGTGTCTCGAGGCTCAAGGTAACAGTCCATGATCCCATTACATGTATGGTTCCTGGGCTAACGGGGTAAATTTTTAAAATTAAGTGCTAGCGTAGCCTCCCCATAACCCAACAGTGGTATCAAAGCCTACGTGCGTAGTGTTCGATCTGGATTGATCACATATGGCGATATGTGATGAAAATAGATTGGATCTATTATTTTTGTCGTCGGATTTCCGGAAGTTCTGGGCCAAAATAATTTTCGATATAGAATGTTATTTTCGGAAGTTCCGGGTGTATCTCAGAAGTTCTGGGTCCGGAAGTTCCAGTTGGACCGGAAGTTCCGGACAGAAATAAATTCCGTACAGAATGTTATTTTCAGAAGTTTCGGGTGTGACTCAGAACTTCCGGGCCAAAAAAATAAATTCGAGTCAGAAGGTTGATTTCGGAAGTTCCGGCCCTGAGTCGGAAGTTCCGGTCCCTTCAACCGGAAGTTCCGGCTGAGCCGGAAGTTCCGGGTCTGTTTTCAGTTGCGCGTAGTCTCCGCCTAACTTGTTTTTGCAGAGAATATTGTGACTGGTATGGCCTTGCAAAGTATATGATACTCGCTTGTAATAATATGGCCTACGCGTCATGATTGATTACAGCCTAAGGCTGTTCAAATATTGTATGACCTGCGCGTTGACATGTGATGCTTCAGCTCATGTAATTAGTATAGTGCTATTATATGTAATAGGTTGATATAGGTTCATGGAGGCCTGAAGCGTGATGACCCGATGGACAGGAACCATGGAGATGGAGATCACCATGTGAAGGGGCCGTACTCAGTCACAGTCAATATGATTGCCTACGATGTTTACTTATATTCCTGTCATATTATTCTTTCATGTTCCATGTGCGGTAGGCATCATTACCATGCTAGAATAGTTTCCCTCAGAAAATTAAGTATTTATGCTCTTTCCAATAGCTGCACCTACAAAGGTTGTGATCATTGTATGGTGGGTTTGTCAAAGCAGGGTATCATCTTTTAACTCAATCAGTTAGGGTGGTGTCGGACACCACATGCATAGTATTAGTTTGCTCAACAAAGTTATCAAAACGGTTTTGGGCTTTGGGGCATGGAGTTAGGAGTCGGGCATTGGATGCTACCCTAATGAACAAGAGTCACATAGAGATGTGATTAGCAAAGTATAGCTTACCTATGTCACTAATCTTCTAGCAGTGATGACAAAGCTCACTAGGAGTTAAATGAATATGGATCTTGTCTCACAATGTGTCGTTAGAGGGAAAGCGATCATTTTATATATTGTGGCATATCTTTTATTTGATAGAAGATTAACATAGCATAGTGCTGAACCTTGCATTGTTGTTGTTGTAGATCATGGCACCTACTGCGAAGAACACTTCTATTTTTAATCTGTGATATATCCTTTAAAGGGAAAAATTATCTGGAACAAATTTTATAGACTGGTACAGGAATATGAGAATTGTTCTCAAACAAGAAAACAAAGATTACATTCTAGAGAAACCCCATCCGGATGAACCAAAGGATGATACGCCACTGTCTGAGAGGCGGACTTATGAGAAGCACGCTAGTGATTCAGTGGATGTTAGCTGTCTCATGCTTGCTTGCATGTCCTCTGAGCTTCAGAAGCAATATGAGGACAAAGACGCCTACTATATGATCGTTGGGATGAAGGGCATGTTTGAGAACCAGGCACGGACCGAGAGGTATAATGTCTCAAAGTCCTTGTTTGGGTGTAGGTTGGCAGAGGGCAGTCCAGTGAGTCCTCATGTGATCAAGATGATTGGTTACGTGGAGAACTTGCAGAAACTTGGCTCTAAGCTTGATGATGACTTGGCCACAGATGTGATTCTTCAGTCGCTCTCTGCGAGCTTCGAGCCGTTTATTATGAATTTTCATATGAATGGTATGAAGAAAACATTGGCTCAGTTACATGACATGCTTAAGACGGCCGAGGACAGCCTCAGGAAAAGTCCTAGTCATGTGATGATGGTTCAGAAGGAGAATAAAAAGAGGAAGCAAAAGGGTAAGTCTAAAGCTCTAGATGCGATCTCGAGCTCCAAGTCTAACTCGGCTGGAAAGTCTAAGCCGGGTGCTGCTGCTTCTGACATTTGCCACCACTTTCATAAGCCTGGCCATTAGCGGAGGAACTACAAGTTGTACTTAGAAGAACAAAAGAAAAAGAAGGAAGGTGTGACTTCCACTTTAGGTATAAATGTTATTGAAATTTATCTTGTTACTCGTCCAAGTGATTCATGGGTATTTGATACCGGATCAATGATTCACACTTGCAAATCGTTGCAAGGGTTGAAAAGGACTAGGAAGTGCGCAAGAGACGAATTGGATGTTCGCGTTGACAATGGAGCAAAAGTTGCTGCGTTGGCCGTCGGCGTCTATTCTTTGTCGCTACCCTTAGGATTAGTTTTGGAGTTAAATAATTATTATTTTATTCTTGCCTTGGGCAGAAACATTATCTCTTCGTCATGTTTAGAGGAAGACGGTTTTAAATTCGTAATAAAGAACAAGTGTTGTTCGATATTTTCGAATGGTATGCTCTATGGTGTTTGTCCATTGTTGAATGGCTTATATGTTCTGAATCTTGAGGATACACATGTTTATAATGTTAATACAAAGAAACCTCGACTCAATGATTTGAATCACACCTTTGTCTGGCATTGTCATTTGTGTCATATAAATGAGAAGCGCATGCAGAAGCTCCATAGAGATGGGTTTTTGGAGTCATTTGATTTTGAATCATTTGACACATGTGAGTCTTGTTTACTTGGCAAGATGACTAAGGCGCCTTTCACTGGTCAAAGTGAGAGGGCAAACGAGCTATTGTCCATTGTACATATTGATGTATGTGGACCAATGAGTTCTACAGCGAGATATGGATTTTAGTACTTCATAACTTTTACCGACGACTTTAGTAGATATGGTTACGTCTACTTAATGAGGCATAAGTCAGAATCCTTTGAAAAGTTCAAGGAGTTCCAGAATGAGGTACAAAATCATACTAGCAAGACAATTAAATTTCTACGATCGGATCATGGAGGTGAATATTTGAGCTATGAGTTTAATGATCGTCTGAAGCAGTGTGGAATTGTTCCACAGCTGACTCCACCTGGTACACCTCAGTGGAATGGGGTGTCCGAGCGGAGGAACCGAACTTTGTTGGACATGGTCCGGTCGATGATGAGTCAAACTGATCTTCCATTGTCTTTCTGGAGATTTGCTTTAGAAACTGCTGCTTTCACATTAAACAGAGTTCCATCTAAATCTGTAGAGAGGACACCATATGACATATAGACTGGGAAGCGTCTCGGGTTGTCTTTTCTAAAGATCTAGGGTAGTGAGACCTATGTAAAGCGTTTGACGTCTGATACGCTCACTCCCAAATCTGATAAATGCTTCTTTGTGGGATATCCTAGGGAAACC
>KE372173.1:1393218-1405713 GCA_000418225.1 Zizania latifolia
ACGGATTTGAACATTGCACATCCGTTGACGAAGCTTCTCTCACAACCCAAGCATGAGGCGCACTTGAGCTCAATGGGTATTAGATACTTGCGAGAGTGAGTCCAGTGTATATGAGAGAATGTGTCTTGTCTATGCTGATGTACATTTGGATAATTAGTTATCTTGTTCCTTGGATAAATGTCTTTTACATTGATCAGCAAGTTGGTGACTTGTTTGTGAGACTCTTTGTGTTATGATGTTGTTCAAAATGATCCCTAATCTCATATCATCATGTGGGATAGTGATGATTTATAGATTAGCACATCCATCTGATTGATGATCATGTTTCACAGATCATAGACATAGAGATATCAAATCAGTGATGTGGACTCATGTTAGTGAACATGGAGTTGGATAGACCCACCTTGAGATACTACTGGGATTGTTATTTGTATTGTGCTATCAGTTGTCATCTCAAATGGTGTGCCTGCAGAATCCTTAGAC
The DNA here is from genome assembly GCA_000418225.1 of Zizania latifolia. Taxonomy (NCBI): domain Eukaryota; kingdom Viridiplantae; phylum Streptophyta; class Magnoliopsida; order Poales; family Poaceae; genus Zizania; species Zizania latifolia. The sequence goes on from KE372173.1 coordinate 1,393,702, forward strand.
CTGAGATCGTCATTGATTCCAGAATATAGAGTAGCACACTTAGGGGCTTCCAAACGCTATTCCGTAACATGGTAGTTATAAAGGTGACTTTCGGATATGTCATGAAACATGTCGTGGGATGTGAGCGGTCAAGATGGAATTTATCTCTCCTAATAACGGGAGAGACGTCTCTAGGCCCCTCGAGGAAGTTGGATTGGAAAAGTGCATGGCCATGCCACTATGACTAAAGAGTTAGTCATGATTGAATCAACTACTTGATCGAGTGAAGTGTTGAGCTACCAACAAGGGTGGCACGTATCTCGCCTTGAGCTTGACTGATGTCGTATAGTAAAGGGATAGGTGTGTGAGTATATCAAGGTTCAGAAAGTATAATTTTGACTTTGTATGCATTCGGGGGTCAATATGTGCTGCTAGGTACTGCTATTGATCGGCGATCCGGAAATGGTTTCCGGGTAGCGGCTGTTTGCATATGAACCTATCGGGTCGAACGCTTAAGGGGATAGAATTCAAATCTTGTAAAGAATTGGTTCTTGTGCAAGTGGGAGATTGATGGAATTGTGCCCAAGAAAATTCTGGGGGAACCGAAAGTTCCGGCTGAAGCCGGAAGTTCTGGGTTCTGGAGCATCCGAAAGTTCTGGTAGGACCAGAAGTTCCGTGCCAGGCCCAGTATTTGATTTTCTGGACGAACCAGAAGTTTCGGCTGTAGCCGGGAGTTCCGGGTCGAGAATTAATTCGATACAGAAGGTCATTTTTGGAAGTTCCGGCTGTAGCCGGAACTTCTGAGGTCCGAAAGTTCCGGCTATAGCCGGAAGTTTCGGCTACAGCCGAAAGTTCCGGGTTAGGCGAACAGATTAGATCTGTTGGGTTTTAATACAGATTAAAGGCCCATGATAGAGCACTATATAAAGAGAGGTGGGACAAGCACAAAAAGGTTATTGGTCATTGTTGCCATTGCTGCTATTGCTCACAGTTGAGAGCCCTAGCCGCCATCTCTCTTCTCTCTCCCGATCTCGCAAGCGGTGCTAGCACGCCGAAGCGAGGTGATCCCATCCCTGTACGTGTGGATACCGTAGAGGCACCGTTGCTGCATCGGTGCTCGTCTTCTTCTCGTGGAGTTCGCCGGATTGTCGGATCTTGTCATCTTCATCGCCGGATCGACAACGAATGAACGGAGCCGGAGAAGAACTGCTCGAGGACGCGCTTCATCGACTCTACTTCCGCTGCCCCAGCACGTCTTGAGGCTTAAGGTAACGGTCCATGATCCCATTACACGCATGGTTCCTGGGCTAACGCGGTAAATTTTTAAAATTAAGTGCTAGCGTAGACTCCCCATAGCCCAACAGTTGTCACTCCTAATTTTTTTACAATAGAAATATCAAATTCCATTTTGAGCCTTTTTTTGCAAGCCTTTTGAAAAGATCGGAGGTTTTAGCCTTATTGTTTAAAAAGAACACCCAAGTATACCTTGAGTAGTCATCATCAACAACAAGACAATAGCTATTACCCCCAATGCTCTTATAGGTTGTTGGGCCAAACAAATTCATTGTAAGAGCTCCAATGATCTAGATGTGGATATGATACTTTTGGAAAGATAAGAGCAAGCAACTTGTTTACCAGCTTGAGAAGCACGATATAGTTTATCTTTCTCAAACTTCACAACTTTCAAGCCTACTAGTAGATCATGTTTTGAAAGTTTGTTTAATTGGTTCATTCCAACGTGATCTAATCTTCTATGCCAAAGCCAACCCAATGAGGTTTGAGCAGCCAAACAAGTTTTTAAGTTTGCATCATTTGAAGTAAAATCAACTAAATAGATAATTCCATAACGAAATCATTTAAAAACAAGGGAATTTTCAATGATACTTGTTACAACCACTTCTTGGGAATTAAATGTGCATGACAGGCTAAGATCACATAATTGAGCAACGGAAAGTAGGTTAAAATTTAAGGATTCAACAAGAGAGTCATTTGAGACAGAAAGGTCATTTGTGATAGCAATTTTATCTAACACAATTACCTTTCCTTTGCTATTGTCACTAAAGGTTACTCTCTCTTGATCTTTTCTTCCAACTTTAAATATAGTGAACATTTTCATATCATGGTCATGTGTTGAGTGCACCCACTATCTAGCACCTAATGACTTCCATCGGTGTGGTGGTTCACCTACAAAAGAAATTCAAGATCTTTTAGGTACCCAGACTTGTTTGGGTCCTTGGAGGTTAGTGACCAAGTCTCTTGGCACCAAAATGGTATTCCTTTTACCACCTAGTATAGAAGAGCCAATATATACTTTGTATAAATAATTCCATCATGATATTTCATAAGCATGTAGTGAGAATCATAAGCACAAGTCTTAAGAGTCTTACTAACTAGGCAATTTCTAACAACGTGCCCTACCTCATGGCAGTTGTGGCAAAACATGCCGTTATTCTTGACAAATCTAGTGGCATGGTGAGTGGGTTTTTTATGCTTCTTGGGAATATAACCAAGACCCTCCTTGTTAAAGGAGCACCGTTGTTCACCCAAGATTTTGTCTAGAGTGCTCTTTCCTTTAAAGCATGCACCTCTCCAAGCTTTTGTTTAGCTTGGCCACTTGTTCCTTGAGCTCATTGTTCTCAACAACCAATAAAGCCTCACAAGTAGATACACTAGAGCTAGAGCATGAAATATCTAATAAATCATCACATGAAGTAGATATGCTAGATGTAGAAACAATATGTATATGAGAAGATAAAGCATGATTATCAAGTAAAACACAATTTACTCCAACATCTACTTGAGCTCCATGTTAAGTAGTGGAAAGGAGAGTGTCATAAGGCTCTTTAAGTTTCTCATAAGAGATGGTTAATTTCTTATGAGAAATCTTTACCTCCTCATGCAAGATCACTAGAGAAGCATGTTCCTTCTTTAGAGCCTTGAACTTAGCATTCTCCTTCTCATTATAACCATAAAGTTCTTTTAACATATCAACTAGCTCATCATACAAAAATTCATTCTCATCATCACCATTTTCACTATCACTACTAGAGGTTACTTTATATGATCCTTTTGCTAGAAGACAAAAAGGTGGAAGGAACGGTGAAGTCTCCTTGATAGCAATGCTGGCCATACTTTTCTTTTTTAGAGTTTCACCATCACCATCATTGGAGGTGGAGTAGGTGCTTGAGTTGAAGCTTTTATCATTTGAGTCCCGCTCTCCAATGAATGCTTCATCTTCTTTCTTTTTTTTCTTGAGATTGCTTAAAAGCTTCTTCTTATCACTCATCTTCTCTTTTCATGGTTTCTTTTTATTGTTTTCCTTGGTAGGACAACTCGAAGCAAAATGTCCTTTCTCACCACACTCAAAACATCTCAAGTCATCAATATTTTTCTTATGTGATGATCTTCTACCTTTTATTTTATATGAGCTTGAAAATTTCCCTTTTCTCATTTCTTGCCAAGATCTCATTTAACTTTCTAGTTATAAGTGCAAGTTCCTCCTCCGTATCATTGCGCTCATTATCAATCGACTTTGAAGATTTGCCCTTGTCCTCAATTTTGACCTTGAGTGTAATGTTTTTCTTCTTTGATGAAGAGGCCTCCTCCATTTCTCATTACCACAGAAACGGTCTTTAGTAACGAAGATTTACTGACGGATCAATGACACGTGTCAGTAATACACTTGCAGTAATGGATTGTTTTACACGCGTCAGTAATGATGTAATATTAGTGATGTGTTGTAATGTGACCCATCTATAAATATGGGGCACCTCCATTAGTAACGGGTCATGGTACGACCCGTAACAAAAGGGTACCCCTATAGTGACGGGTTACGTTATTATCCATCACTAAAGAGGGACACCTCCATTAGTGATGGGTCACAGTATCACCCGTCACTATAGGGTGTAACCTTCAGTGACGCGTGTTATTTTACCCGTGTCACTAAAGTGTTCGCAACCCTAAGACCACCGTTAGTGACATCTTTTTAGGAATAACCGTCACTGATGATAAGTATTTAAGGACCTCAGATTCACCGAACTTTGCACTTATTGCTCTCACCCGCCGCTAACTTCACCATTGTCCCATAACTGCCGACCAGCCACAGTTAAGTCTCCAGCCATCGGCCGGCCGACCACTACAGCACGCGCACGCCTGGGATGGCGACCTGCACTTTTACGTGCTCTGGTGCACCGCCACGCACCGCCGCTAGCACCAACATCTGGCCAAAGGTATATTTTTTCTCTAATATTAATATACCATCGTATTTTTGTAATATATATATGTTGAACAAAGTGAAATAATTAGTAAATTAACAACTAATGGATCTTTGCTAGTTATAAATTAATTTTGTTATAAATTTTTATATGAGTAATTATTAGAGTCGCGTAACCGGATTACGTCATCTCCCATTCAGGGGTGTTAGATTATAAATATGACCGAGCAACTAGTCATATTTATAGGATTGTCCACGCACTTTGGATAGTCTAGGGATGTGCGACCCACGTAGCTGGACCACGTGATCCCGTACGGTTCCAGAGAGAGTTTCGGTGGTGTCTCCCTATTGTTCTCCTGATACACAACCCTCTCGACTGCAAGTCGAGACATGCATTTGGAGAACAGCGAGGAGATGCTGCCAAAAGTCTCTCTAGAACCGTACAGGACCACGAGATCCAGCTACGTGGGCCACACATCCCCGGATGAGATTTAGGGCCTATCCTTGTCTATTATTGCCCAAAGTATGCTTTAATTGCCGTAAGTTATAAACTTGGATATATATGATGGTTGCTTTTTTATAATTTTGTAGATGCCAACAACAAGGAGCTGGATGTATCTTAATTACCGTACTTGCAATGAATACTTGAGTAGGGTGAAATCTTTTATGAGTACTGCTAGAGCAAACATGAAAGCTAATGAAAAGACTATAATGTGGTGTCCATGCTATGACGTAAGAACGAGAAGAAGTTTCTAAATTCAGAATATGTTTATGACCATTTGTTAAGACATGGATTCAAGAAGGGATATCATATATGGAATAAGCATGACGAAGAAGAAGAAAACGACAACGAAGTAGATCAAATTGCAAGTGAAGATGAAGGTGGGGCCAGTGATAAGGATTACATGAGCGACAATGACATTTTAGGAATTAATAAAGATAAGTATACTGATATAGTGGACAATGTTGATTAGATGGTGCGTGATGTAGAGGAACAAGTTGCATATTCTAAAGAAGAGTTTGCCTAATTCTAAAAACTTATTCGAGACTCAAAAACACCAATCTATCCTGGCTGCAAAGAGAAGCACACGGTCTTATACACTATCCTAACATTACTACAAATAAAGGCGACATACGGATGGTCCGATGTGAGTTTTTAAGCCTTACTGAATTTGCTGAGGGACCTGGTACCAGAAGAGAATATGGTACCTACCACCGTGTACGGTGCTAAGAAGATCGTATATCCTCTAGGGTTGGACATTGAGAAAATACATGTATGTAGGAATGATTATGTTCTATTTCATGGAGAGTATGCAGACCTTGATAATTGTCCAACATGTGGGACACATCGATTCAAGAATAGAAAAGATGATGATGAACCGGACGATGGGTGCAAGAGAAGGAAAGTTCCGAGGAAGGTGATATGGTATTTTCCTATAATCCCCCATCTGAAGCGGATGTTTGCAAATGCCAATGAGTCTAAACGGCTGAGGTGGCACAAAGAGGGTTGTAACAATGACTCGATGATATGACACCCTATAGATTATGCTCAGTGGAGAACAATTAACGCCATATTTTGATGGCTTGCTAACGATTGTAGGAATATTAGATTTGCCATAAGTATAGATGGCATGAACCCCTTTGGTAACATGAGCAGTGCGCACAGCACGTGGCCAGTGTTACTGTCTATATACAACCGTCCACCTTAGCTTTGTCAGAAGAGTAAATATATTATGTAGTCGATCTTGATCTCTGGTTCTAAACAACCTGGCAACGACATCGACGTATACCTTAGACCCTTGGTGGATGATCTGAAAACTCTATGGCACGTAGGTGTTGAGGTTTGGGACAAATACATCTGGGAGTACTTCTAGCTGCACGCCATGTTGTTTGTCATAATAAATGACCTGTCGGCTTATCATAACTTGTCTGGATAAAGCAAAAGGAAAGGTGAATCTTCCCCACAGTGCTTGGAGGAAACATCGAGCACGTGGTTAAACCATTCTAAGAAAATGGTATACATGCGTTATCGACGTTTTCTTCTAATGAAACACCCATATAGAAGAATGAAGCTATAGTTTGATGGCACCGTACAGAAAGGAGGACCTCCCAGGCATTTCAGAGGTGTAGAGGTATATGACCAAGTAAAGGGCATAAGTGTTGTACTCGGCAAGCGAAAACGTTCTTCCAACAGTTATAATTGTATGTGGAACAAGAAGTCAATTTTATGGGAGCTTAAATATTGGAAACACTTGGATGTTCGCCATTCCAGCGATACAATGTATGTCGAGAAAAACGTGTGTGATAGTCTCCTCGGAACAATGCTAAATATGCTAGGCAAAACAAAACATCATGAGAATGCTAGAGCGGATCTTGAGAAAATGGGTTTACGACCGAAGCTACATTCACAGCAGACAGATAGAGGAAAGTTCTTGTCTCCATCTTGCATCACCCTTTATAGGAAGGAGAGTAAGGAGTTTTGTGAATTCTTGCATAGCATTAAAGTTCTATCAGGTTACTCGTCGAATATCAATAAACTTGTTAACCTGAAGAAGCTTAAGATGGTGGAATGAAGACTCACGATTATCATGTGATGCTGACTCAGATGATTGCTATCGGAATAAAAAATATGTTACCGGTGGGGGTAAGAGAGGCTATAATGACTCTGTATTTTTTCTTCAATGCAATTGGACAGAAACTACTCGACCCAACATCGCTAGAATAACTAGAGAAAAAAATAATTATTGACTCTCTCTCTTCTTGAGATGTACTATCCTCCATCATTCTTTGATATTATGGTACATCTCACCTCACATCTCGTCAAAGAAATTTTCTTTCTCGAGCTTGTTTTCTTGCATCAGATGTACCCATACGAGAGATACATGGGTGTTCTAACGAAGTATGTTATGAACCGTTCTTCACCCAAGGGTTGCATCGCACAGGGTTACTCTAGCGAGGAGGTAGTAGAGCGGTGTGTCAAGTACACAGACCCGGATAACCTAATTAGTGTGCCCCACTCTCGCTATAAGGGTAGACTAGTAGATCAAGGAATCCTGGGCAAGCAAACACTCCTCCTCTAAAGGCATATGACTAAGCTCATTTTCCCGTGTTGCAACAATCGAGCAAAGTATCGCCATACTTCATTGAGCACAATCATGTGCTTTCTGTAGAGAACCCGTCTCGTACCGAAGCTTGGATCGCAAAACAACACATGAAAAGGTTGTTGATGAGGATGAGTACAATCAGTTTGATGAGATACCTCCTTTCGTCACCATAATTATACCATAGGTTAAACCAGATGAAAAGACTCCGTATCTGTGCTCCGACCATTTTGAAGGGTTGTATGTTAAGAAAGTAAGAAAACAAAAGGTATAAAGGTTAAATTGTATATGTACAAGTGTTGTGTCGCGATGATCAATCTTCATTGTAATTTCGTGAACATTTATCTTTTAAGTGTAAGATGTACTTATACTGATTTGTGTAATATCTGTGGAATAGAAGTTGAAATACTGAGATGTGAGTGATTTGTCTAAGTCATACTGATTTGTGTAATATATGTGCAATAAAATTTTATGGCAAGTTATATCTATGATAATAAGTTAAAATCTGGACAAGTGTTTTGCCAAATTTTTAGTGACGGGCGGCAAGCAATGCCCGTAACTGTTGTTAAGTCATTAGTGACGTACCACAAGTACCGCCCGTCACTACTTGTCATTTGTGACAGGCGGTACTTCTTGCCCGTCACTAATGACTTAGCAACAATGACGAGCATTGCGTGCCGCCCATCGCTAATAATTTGGCAAAACACATAACTGTAGGTAGTTGGTGGAGATAAGTAAATGGCACATTAATTGCCATTAGTGCAACCCCTTTAAATACCCTGACTGCCTATATTTGGACTTCAGAACACCTAAATCTTTTCTCCTACTTCTCTTCTTTCTTGGCCATGGAGGAATGCGGTGGATGTTGCTTGGCTCGATGCATCCACCAGCGTGTGGATGTGTCGGACCAGGCTTCATCCCACACAAGCTGATCCATGGCGTCATTGAACAGTTGACACAACACTTGTGTGGTCACTTTTTATAGGTGATCGCACAAGTGTTGTGCTAAGTGCTCCTAATCATCACTAACGGATGGTATCTACCGCCCGTCACTCAGGAAAGTCATTAGTAACGGGCGGTAACTACCATCCATCATCGATGACTCTTGCTTACAAATAGGTGGGCCTCGAAGTGAACCGCACGCTCTCATTTTGCGCACAACCCTAATCCTAGCTCTCATCGCCGTTGCTGATGGAATTGCGCCCAAGAGAATTCTGGGAGAACCGGAAGTTCTGGCCTAGGGCCAAAAGTTCCGGGTTCTGGAGCATCCGGAAGTTTTGGTTATAACCGAAAGTTTTGGGCCAGTCCCAGTTTTGGTTTCTAGAGGAGCCAGAAGGTCTGGTTGGACCGGAAGTTCTGGGCTTGCCTGGACGAACCGGATGTTTCGGGTCAAAATAAATTCGATACAGAAGGATATTTTCGGAAGATCCGGTAGAACCAGAAGTTCTGATCCAGGTGAATAGATTAGATCTGTTGGGCTTTAATATAGATTAAAGGCCCGTGAAAGGTAACTATATAAAGAGAGGAGGGGCTAGCACTTAAAGGCTGCTGCTTGATGTTGGTTTTGACCAAACCCTAGCCGCCACCTCTCCTCTCTCCGAGCTACAACAGTTGTAGCAATCTCTCCCCTAATCTCTCGCGTGGTACTAGCATACCGGCAAGAGGTGATTCTGTCCCCGTACGTGTGGATACCGTAGAGGCACCGCTGCTACTTCGGTGCTGATCTTCTCCCATGGAGATCGTCGGGCTACGTCGACTTCGCAACAGACAAATGAACGGAGCTAGGGGGAGTAGCTCGAGGACGCGCTTCATCGACTCTACTTCCGCTGCCTGAGCGCACCTTGTGGCTTGAGGTAATGATACACGATTCCATTACACGTATGGTTCCTAGGCTAACGGGGTAAAATTTTAAAATTAAGTGCTAGCATAGCCTCCCCATAACCCAATAGTGGTATCAGAGCCTACGTGCGTAGTGTTCGATCTGGATCGATCACATTTTGTGATATGTGATGGAAATAGATTGGATCTATTGTTTTTGTCGTCGGATTTTCGGCAGTTCCGGTTGGACCAGAAGTTCCGGGCCGAAATAAACTTTGATACAGAATGTTATTTTTGGAAGTTTTGGTTGGACCAGAAGTTCTGGGTCCTGAAGTTCCGGCTGGACCAGAAGATCCGGACCAAAATAAATTATGTACAGAAGGTTATTTTTGGAAGTTCCGGATGTGACCCGGAAGTTCCGGGCCAATTTAAATCCGAGTCAGAGGTTGATTGTGGAACTTCCGGTCTTGAGCCAGAAGTTTCGGGCCCTTCGACCGGAAGTTCCGGGCCTCTGAGCCAAAAGTTTCAGGCTTAGTTCAGTCACGTCTAGATTCCGCCTAACTCGTTTTTGCAGGGAATGTTGCGACTGGTATGGCCTTGCAAATGTATAAGATACAAGCTTGTAATTTTCATGGCCTGCTTGTCATGGTTAATTACAGCCCAAGGCTATTCAAATGTTGTACGACCTGCGCGTCGATATGTGATGCTTCTGCTCATGTAATTAGTATAGTGTTATTAGGTGTAATAGACTGATACAGGTTTTTGGAGGCCTGAAGCGTGATGACCCGACTGACAGGAACCATAGAGATAGAGATCACCATGCGAGAGGGCCATACTATATCACAGTTAATATGATTGCCTGTGGTGCTTACTTATATTTCTGTCATACTATTCTTTCATGTTTTGTGTACGGTAGGCATCGTTACCATGTTAGAATAGATTTCCCCAGAAAATTAAGTATTGATGCTCTTTCCAATAGCTACACCTACCAAGGTTCTCGGTCATCGATGGTGGGTCTGCCAAAGCAGGGTGCCATCTTTTATCTTGATCAGTTAGGGTGGATGTTAGACACCATATGCATAGTATTGGTTTGCTTAACAAAGCTATCAAAACGGTTTTGGGCTTTAGGGCATGGAGTTGGGAGTCGGGCATTGGATGCCACCCCCAACGAACAAGAGTCACATATGATGTGATTAGCAAGTGTTGCTTACCTATGTCACTAATCTTCTAGTAGTGATGCCTACGATATGATCGTGGGACTTAAGGGCATGTTTGAGAACCAAGCACGGACTGTGTGGTATAATGTCTCAAAGTCCTTGTTTGCGTGCAGGTTGGCGGAAGGCAGTCCAGTAAGTCCTCATGTGATCAAGATAATTGGTTACGTTGAGAACCTAGAAAAACTTGGCTCTAAACTTGATACAGATTTGGCCACGGATGTGATTCTTCAGTCGCTCCCTACGAACTTCGAGCCGTTTATTATGAATTTTCATATGAATGACATGAAGAAATCCTTGGCTGAATAGTATTGGATGCTCAAGACAGCCGAGGAAAGCCTTAAGAAGAATCCTAGCCATGTGATGATGGTTCAAAAGGAAAATAAGAAAAGAAAGCGTAAGGAAAAGGCTAAAATTCCAGATGCGATCTCGAGCTCTAGGTCTAATTCGACTCAAAAGTCCAAGTCAGGCCCCACTGTCTCTGACACTTGCCACCACTACCATAAGCCTGACCATTGGCAGAGGAATTGCAAGTTGTACTTGGAAGAATAAAAGAAAAAGAAGGAAAGTGTGACTTCCGCTTTAGGTATTATCGTTTTGAAATTTATCTTGCCACTCGTCCAAGTGATTCATAGGTATTTGATACCGGATCAATGATTCACACTTGCAAATTGTTGCAGGGGCTGAAAAGGACTAGGAAGTGGGCAAGAGGCGAATTGGATGTTCGTGTCGGCAATGGTGCAAAAGTTGCTGCGTTGGCCGTCGGCGTCTATTCTTTGTCGCTACCCTTAGGATTAGTTTTGGAGTTAAACAATTATTAATTTATTCTCGCCTTGGGTAGAAACATTATCTCTTCGTCATGTTTAGAGAAAAACGGGTTTGAATTCGTAATAAAGAACAAGTGTTGTTGATATTTTCGAATGGTATGCTATATGGTGTTTGTCCATTGATGAATAACTTATATATTTTGAATCTTAAGGATACACATGTCTATAACGTTAATACAAAGAAACCTCGACTCAATGATTTGAATTCTACCTATGTCTGGTATTATCGTTTGGATCATATAAATGAGAAGCGCTTGTAGAAGCTCTATAGAGATGGGCTTTTGGAGTCATTTGATTTTGAATCATTTGACACTTGTGAGTCTTGTTTACTTGGCAAGATGACTAAGGCGCCTTTCACTGGTCAAAGTGAGAGGGCAAACGGGTTATTGGCCATTATACATACTGATGTATGTGGACCAATGAGTTCTACAGCGAGATGTGGATTTCAGTACTTCATAACTTTTACCGACGACTTTAGTAGATATGGTTACGTCTACTTAATGAGGCATAAGTCAGAATCCTTTGAAAGTTCAAGAAGTTTCAGAATGAGGTACAAAATCATACTAGCAAGATAATTAAATTTCTACGATCGGATCGTGGAGGTGAATATTTGAGCTGTGAGTTTAATGATCATCTGAAGCAGTGTGGAATTGTTCCACAGCTGACTCCACCTGGTACACCTCAGTGGAATGAGATGTCCGAGCGGAGGAACCAAACGTTGTTGGACATGGTCCGGTCGATGATGAGTCAAACTGATCTTCCATTATCTTTCTTAGGATTCGCTTTAGAAACTGCTGCTTTCACGCTAAACAAAGTTCTATCTAAATCTGTAGAGAGGACCCCATATGAGATATGGACTA
>KE372173.1:1445774-1460757 GCA_000418225.1 Zizania latifolia
CGCACGCGGAGGAGGTGGTTGTCCCGGTGACGCAGTTGGCGGCGGCGGCGGTTGCGGCGGCGCCGTTGGTGACCTCGCGTGTGGGAGATGCGGGCAACGAGGCATTGGATCTGAGGCTTTTTCTTCGGGGGAGGGACGGGAGGTGCGTGGTGATGGAGCTCGACTCAGGGGTGCTCTGCGACAGCAGCGCCTTCTTCGCCGCCATGGCGCCGTGCGAGGACGACGCGGCTGGCGAGGGAGGTGGTGGGAAGAGGATTGAGGTGGACGGGGTCGGTAACGTGGACGCGTTTCGTGCCGCGGTGGAGCTCATGTACGAGCCTGATCCACTGCGGTGGCTAGCTGCTGCTGGTGTGTCACGCTCCATTGACGTGCTCGAGGTGAGGAAAATAAAGCGGCGTCTCTTGGTTTCATTTTAGCATGATGTGTTTGCGAAAGGTGTATTTGTTGCAAACGCCCTGGCATTGTGTTGCCCATCAGAGGGTGGGCAATTTAGTGGCATTGGAACTAAACAATCATTCCTCACACATAGTTGGTGTGTTCTTCACAGTGGTGTATTTTGTGAAGCCACTTTGATGGTAGATGTCCAGCATCGTGTTACCGTCTTACTAGTTACTACAATACCCATTCAGATTTCCATAGCCTCTAAAGCCTTATGTTTTTCAGTATCCCAGATCCTAGCACAATTTAGCTAACAACTATTTTGAGGTATATTAGCTATATCTCATGACTGAAAATGATCCGATATGCTTGTGAGAGAAGCAATTTGACTGTTTGACACATGGGGTAGTAATTTGATATTGCCTAATGTTTCCATTAAATTCATTGCTTTCATGTTTGCTAGTTTAAGATATGCAAGGTGATATAACCATAGTAGACGCTGTAGATTACTCACCTTTGGGTTAATTTTTGCATGGAAATTGTTCAATGTGAATGTTAGTGTTGGTTACTTGTATCTATTTATCCTATAAAGTTGATGCCCACTAAGTGTTGTTATTGCCAATTCTCTCTTCTCCCATGAATTTATTTGTTAAGATGTTAACCATGGATGAGATAGTACAATCATATGAAAGTCTTGTGATCGTACACACTTTATGACTTGAGGGCCATTAGGCCAGAGTTGAAAGCTATGAAAGTCAGTTACAAAGCATTTAGTAGTTTAACTGCATGCAGGCCCACAATTAAAAGCAACTATTCCAGTCGACCATAATTGCTATAGCCTATATGTCCTGGGATCCAATTGAAGAAACCATCATTGCTGTCCAATATCTTTGTAACATCTGTTTCGATTCTAGTAGATATATTTGTCAAGTGGGTGGTCTACATAAGTACAAAGTAGTACTAGTATGTTATCAAGTTCTTTCTTGGATCAACAGTGAGTTCTTGTTATCCATAAAACTAACTTTAGGAGGAAATTTATGAAGACGTACTGACAAGTTAAGTTATTTTAGAAGGAAAACTTTATAACATAAACACTCCAGCATTTGACCCTGATCTATTACTTGTGGTATTGTGTTTAGGCCATAATATATTGAAATCATTAAGATCTCCACTAAATAATTTCTATTTGGTAGTAAGTTGTGATTGTCCAGTCACAATTGGGAATTTTGTTTAGTGACCCTCATGCTTAAGTGGTTAAATATAAATTTCTACCTGACTACCAAGTGGTTTTTGATGCTTTAGTGAATGTTGCCAATCTTTTATATCACACAATTTGGATTCCCTTTTAATTTTAGTGAATTGTTCATTTGCTCTTGATTGTATTATACTTGTTCAGTTTACTGTTGTTAAGATACATAAATATCGCTTAAGAAACCACTTGAGTAGCTTAATGTCTTACATAATCACGTACACGATTTATTTAATAATTCTTTTTTGCAGGTATCTTCATCAATCATGTTTGAAAGAGGAGTTAAAGTCTGTTTGTCATACATAGAAGCTGTTCCATGGAATGAGAATGAGGAGGAGAAGCTGAATAATCTCTTTGCAAGATGTACTTTTGATGAAGCAATATCCCAAGATGTACTGGCTAGGCTGCGGCCTCACAGCTGGAGCAGCTCAGAAGATCTCACGGTACATCTTATACAATCAATCACGAGCAGCACCAACACTGGTGCAAGAAAAGATATGCAATCTTTGGTAAATGGTCTTCTAAGCAAAAGTTCAGTCTACCAAAAAGACTTGGCAGGGCTAAACAAAGAGAGCCTGTATCATATCTGTTATGCATGTTTGAATTCACTGGTGGATATTTTTGTTGAAGCAACAGAAACTACAGACCACACAGCTCAAGCACTAGTTATTAGGGGGAGTAAACCATTGATCGAGAGAATCTGTCAGCAGACAGAGAACCTCAGCTGGCTATTCGACATTCTTATAAACAATGACGTGGCAGATGAGTTTGTTGAGCTGTGGGCAAAACAAGACATGCTTATTAGGATACATGAGAAGGCATCCCCAATGATGAGGTATGAGCTAAGCCGAATATCTGCTGCTGTCTTCATCGCACTTGGCAAAGGAAACGTGCAGTGCCGTGGAGAGCTGAGGAGCCTCCTCTTTTATAGATGGTTTGGCCCGATGTTGCTTGATTTCGGATGGCTTCAGCGATGCTCCAAAGGTCTAGATGTAAGATCATTGGAGGAAAATCTGGGGCAAGCACTACTAACCCTCCCACTCAAGCAGCAACAATGTATATTTGAGGAGTGGTTTCAGTGTTTTGCGTCAAGAGGAGGGGAGTGCCCCAACCTTACTAGAGCTTTCCAGGTATGGTGGAGAAGGTCGTTTGTTAGATCGTCAGTAGAAGCTCCATGATGAGGTATTTCTTTTACTAGTACATGATGTGCGTACCACTTGTAAAATTACAATTATTGTGGTAACTAGTAGAGGTGAATGCTGTCTACCATAGTTTAGCTCTTTCGATTGTATGTGCATAAGCTGGGTAAATTTATTTGAGGAATGAATGACTGTGTGTGCGTGCGTGTGTTTTGAGTTTTAGCATCAGATAGCATTTCTAGATTCATTACAACCTCTGTGCCATCGAAGTGGAGGAAAAAAATATAGCGTAGCGTGCATTTGTTTTATTTATTGCACTGGACAAATGCGGTGACATTGCCCAAAATGGCTTAAATTTGTCCATTGCAACTAATTTTGTTGAATCTCCCTGACTTAAATGTTGCGATTGAGCGTGTGATCAGCGTGGGATGATTTTAATCCACCTTTTGGGGCAAAACATATGTGTTCTTTCATGGTTGCCCTCCTGATTCCTGAAGTTGGGTTCTGTTGGAAACATGAAAATAAACAGAAAACCAACAATTCCTGTTGAAATTTTGGGAAATTTTCTTCTGTTTCAGAAATTATTTTTGTACATCTGGTCTCATGGACATCCAAGAAGCGAATGTCTTCGTATGACGATCCATCTGCGACGGTTTCCTGGTGTAACTTCTCTATGATGGGGACGTTGAATTTCCTGATGCGTCCTAATCCTGGGTATACATACTTTTCTGTGTTGAAAGGAGAAAGTGAATGAGTAAAACGAATAACCCACAGTTTCTATGGCATATATAGAGGGTCTGTTTAGATTCTAAGAATATAGAGAAGCTAGTATTCTAGAATCTCACAATCTAGATGTGAACAGATTGTGAAGTGGAAGCTCTATATATTGTTCATCCTGGCATTCCCTTACTAGCCTTAGCAGCGGCATTTTGGTAGAATCTTCCCTTATGGGCTATATTTTTCTAAACGACACATGGTCGTGGGTTCCTATATATCCTCCAATATATTTCTCACAGTTTCTTGGAAGTGTGAAGGTGCTTCTTATCTTAACAAGCAAATTTGGAAGGCAAAAGCTGAACAAAAAAAATCAAAAATGCAAGATATTTTCCTGGATCCTTTCACAACACAAAGTACTAACCGCGGGTAACTTAAAAAAAATGGCCGAATAACACATTATTCCTTCTTTGCAATGAGAAAATCCCAATATCAATTTTCTCCCTTGCAATAGCAAATCCAGAGTCATCGACGAACCAGATGAAAGAATGCGCTTATACTAAACAAATCTAGAATCTATATTGTGAACAAAACAAGGGTTGGACGCCTTACCAAACCTAGACGAGGAGATGGATTTGCGGTGCGAGGGTTTGGTTTGCAGCGCCAATTTTATAATCTCGCAGGCCAGGCATACAAAGAAGCAGAACGTCATGGCGCCGTGCTATATATAATACATTGGAGTATCAATTTTTTGTGGCATTACTTGAATTTTCCATTAAATATATGTTTTCTGGTTCTCAGTTTCAGCAAGTTCTGGAACTGGGCACCCTTTTTTTGTTAGCAGCACCCTCTCTTCTCTTCATACAAGAAAAATAAATGTCTCTTTTAGCTAACAGACATAAATATTTATGCCAAAGCATGTGCATCTTGTTCCGAGGCGAATTTAGGATTTTATCTTAACAGTGTCACTACAAACTTATCAACTAACACCATAGCTTTTAGTGGGGTGCCTAGTTCACCAAACTAGTCAGCTGTTATCAAAACTAAATTAGAGAAATATATTTAGATCAATCGATAATACATTGTTACCGTGTGACAACAACAATGTCTACAAGTTGGATCCGCCGCATAATCAAAAGTCACAAAGGAAAGCTATCTTTCAGATAATGAAGCAGAGCTCCCAGTCCCCACACCAACTGGCCGGATGCAAACTTCTATTACACTGGCAATGACAAGTTCCATAACACCCGAGTGAACCACTTTTGTTGTATCTAATCTTGTAGAAATATGGTGTCATTACATTACATTTTGATTATTTGCATATTACGCATGTAACATATATTTCGTTTCACCCATAAATTTTATTTGTTTGACTATTCTGCAACTATCATAATTCATTTTACAATCCCCACGGTATTGGAATGGATAATTAACAAAAAAAATCAGGAGTAACGCAATGTTCATGCTACTGACAATGCAAAACCCGACCAGGTTTTGTGCCTCTCTACATCACATTAAGAAAAATGTTCTCAATTGACCATGCATCCAGCTGCAGCGAAGGCAACCATGCACAACACAGACATGACAAGAGGAATTCCTGTCAGTTTTTGACTTCTTTTCCAATTTAGAATTTGGTTAAATCAATCTGCGATGGCGAATTGGCGATACTGAATTTCCTGATGCATCCTAAGCTTATGCTGCAGTGAAAATTGCAGACATTCCTCATTCTTCAAATAATGAGAAGTTTCTCATATTTATAATGTACTGATGCACATGCACAAACACATTCTAGAGATCTGGACAAGCAACCTATATCAACTTGGACAAGAAGCAGTATTTATGAGTCCTTAACCTTCAACATATTTATGATGATATATTTTGGTTTAAGTCCAGTGATGTCTAGATGAATTTGAGGCCTGGTACGAAATACAAGATACAACTATAAAACCAGACAATTTATATAATCAAATCATACTTTTACTTAATTATACAATTTTATTACATGTTATCTCTTATTATACTTATAAACATATCAAATATTAATGTGGTTGGTGGACTTAGAATAGCACGAATAACAAATCCACTAAATAATTGAAATTACTAATTTACTTTTCAGTATTCGCTAACAAGTAATCATATTCATATATCGGTATTTAGACTTTTGCTAGTTTTTTCTTTTTTCTCTCTGATTAAGTATATAATTTAGTTAATTAGGATTTAGGGTCCCAATTTGGTGCCATCCTGCCACTGTCACTGCCACTGGACGGTCCTGTTTATGTTCGCTATGATCTCAAGTGTTAATTTCTGATCGGACCATCCTGGAGCTATCATCTTTCAAGATAAACTTGCTTCAGGCATGTGCTAGTCTGAAGCTAACTTTCACTGCACATTGAAGTCTCTATGGAATCAGCTCATCTGTGAACTGTTATTGCTCTTGGATGGTGAAAAAAAGTAAAGGGTTTTCTTTGTTCTCAGTTTCAGCAACTTGGGAAACTTGACACCCTGTTTTGTAAGTGATGCCTGCTTTTCTCAAAAATAAGTCTCTTAGGCTCAGAGGTACTAATGCTTAATCATCCTCTAATTGTTACGTCTAGTAAGTTTCACTCCAAAGAGTAGCTTATAACTTACTTGGATAATGCGTAAAATGGACATAATAATAACATCGACCAGTTTACGAGGCAGCCAAAACCATTGCAGAATCAAATCAATTATGCGATCCCTCACTTGCATGTGTTGTCTGTTACGTTCAACTAACAGTGGGCACATATGCAGGAAAACCCCATAACAATGGGCTGTCATATTTCTCCATGCATCCCAATCCTATGCTTCAGTGTCTGTAGATAAATTGTGATCTTGGTTGTTCTGAAACCGGGAAGTGATCTCTTTGGTAGCATCGAGTGATAAAAAACTAGAAAAGTAAGTGAACTATATATATGCCGTGTAGTGGGGGCATGTGATGGAGGGCGGGGTGTCCGATCTTCCGTCAGATAGATGATAAACAATAATTTGATAGAGACACGACACACAATTCGGCTTCCAATCCACTAGATTGAACCCCTGTAATCGCAGCAAAACTTCTCCTCTGGTTATCAATCAAGCACAGCCTGATTGACCTCACTACGAAGGCTAATCCATGCCTGCGAATCGAAGAACACAAGTAAGAACGCAGAAAACGCAATCGAACTGAAATTCTATTGGAATCGGCGAAGCGGGGTTCACTTACAAAACCGGCAAAGCGGCAACTATCAAAGCAACATGTAAAATAAACCTAAAAACTCTAGATGGCTATAGAAACAACTTATATATTAGTTTTAGACGTACCCCTAATGGGCTCAATTAGATACACGGCCCAAAGACCCAATGACGTAGAAAACAGCATGCTGACAGATCCTAGACGTCAACTTGTTTCAACGATTCCCGTTGATCCAGAAGGAGTTTTGATGTGAAACCAACGCCATTGGAAAGGTACCGAAGTTGCATGGGTGGAACGTCAAAAACGGAGTTCGTATGCGGCCTAGGCGACGATTTTAGTGCACGCTGCTCCTGGAGTCCGAGTTAAACTCGAGCTGGAGTTGTATTGGACTTCTAACTTGGCTTGAATGTTCTCGCTGGTTCTTCTCTAACTCTTTGCTTGTCTCTATGTGTTTCTTTATCATCTCCATAGTTCCTAACAATAATGTCATCCTTAAGTAGCAATTTATTCTCAAAATTATATAGAGAGGTACTTAGGAACGAGTTCACCTGGAGATTTAATCGTCGTACTCGAGCTCAGGTGATAGAATCTTGCATAGATACTTGAGGGGTGTTGTCTGTATCTATAGGAGTGATGTCCTCATCAGCATGTGTGGAAAGTGAGCTCTGCCATGTATTTAGGAACATAATTTGTGTTTCTGATGAAGGTAACAACCAAATTGAATGTTTGTCCAGATCTTATTTTGGACATTCATCTATCAATTGATTGTTATTTTATTTAAATGGGGGTGTAGACTGTGTAGTTGACAAAAAATGTCATCCTTGCAGCGGAGCAATCAAAATGCCAAAGTAGCATTTTTTTGGTTGGATAAACCTAGATAGAATCATTTTATTTAGTTTTTAGGGTTGACAACATGTGTTTGCTTTAATGGTGAGTTAGATAAGATTATTTATCTTAAGGAAATATTCTTTTAAGATGGTGGATGAGTTTATCCCACAAATTTTGATAGATGGACTCATCCACCATATCACACCAGCTCCTCGCCGCTAGCTCATATCTTGTAACTAAAAAAACTAGATGATTACATCCACCCAACTAAAAAAGTTTATCTCATCTAATTAAAACTGGATTATCTCATCCGTTCATCATTGCTCTTCAACCAAATGTTACCCATGTGATTAAATACATGGAAATTCATATGTAAACATGTCTAATATAGTTAGTGGGACTTGAATTGTTCCAGTTGGTCATAATATACAAGTAACATCTTTGTATTTATCTATACAACTTTATAATCTATAGAAAAAAATATGAGTCGCAATGGACCTTTGTAAATATCACACTAGTTGTGTATCGACAAAAAATCTGTAACAAGGATTTTAAAATACTCCACATCGACATTGTCTTCTCTCACGAGACACATTTCCTTCCCATAGAAAAGAAAGTAAATATGGCTAATACCTATCATCTAACCACCTTGGCCGTACTAGACACACTATCTCAGAAAAGATCAAGTGATAGGAGACACGTCCATCACTCTTATCATGTCACTAATGACCTATCATTAGTGACGGACGCACAACAGTCACTAATGATCGATCATTATTGACGAACATAAATGTACGCCCGTCACTAATAGTTGAACATTAATAATGAGTATGCATCTATGTCTGCCACTAAAGATAGATCATTAGTGATAGGTATAAATGTTCACACATTATTAATTGTTGGTTATTTCATTCAGTTCAGGTCTATTCTGTTCAGCTTCGTTTAGTGTAAATGAGGCGAGAACTAGATCTAAGGTGGCGATGAAGGAGCTTTTCTCGTGTGGTTGTTGCCGTCCTGAGGTGTTCTCCACATGGTCATCGTTAGTGAGACATATTCCCCGAGCCACAGAGGAGGAGAGGTGATGACGATGAAGGATGAGAGGAGACAACAACGGTGGAGGAGAGGACAAAACAATGGTGGAGGAGAGGAGGCAATAGGATTTGGTGAAGTAACAATAAAAACTATGTATCCTTTATTGAATCAGCTTAATACTAGAGGGTTCATGGTCAGGTGGAGCTTAAGGTGACGTCGGCCATACATGTTTATTTTTTAACGAAAACAGAAACAAATACGAATATCACAAAAACAGATATTAAAGCGGATAGTACTATAAATAAATACGGACCGAATAAGAAGCGAACATGAATATAAAACTGAATATCTATTAGAATAAAAAAAGTCCTTCATATATAAAAAGTATGATAAACGAATAAAAAAGTTCAATTTGCATACATATATTTAACAAAATTAAAAAATAGGTTTTATAGAAAGTTTCGGTTCTAATGAACATATATTAATTATTTTTAGCGAATAATTATATATTAGTTTAATTAAATGGTTTAATATTTCATGAATAAATGATATTTTAAAGTTTCACAAAACACGAAAAAACTTATTTTTTTTATATATTGCAGTAAATAACAGTGAAAATAAACTTTTTTATTATGCAGAATATTCCGTTTTCATATCTGTTTTTTCGTTAAAAAGCACCGCTCCATTTCCATTTACGTATAAAAAACGTTTCAACTTTATGCTCGGTTTGCATCACTGTTGCATACTTGCATGCTCGTGCATAACACACACGACTCTGGCGCGCGGTGAGGCGTGGAAACAGGGGTGGCGTCGGGTGTTCGAGAGCAACGGCGGCCAACAGCAAGGATGCTCGGTTGTGCCGGCAGAGAAGATGGACCTTTAGGGGAAACAAGCAGCGGCGGCTGCGGAATCTATAGGCGGAGGGGGGAAGACTGAAGAGGACTGAGGACTGAGGATAGGGCGGTGGTTGCGGGATTAGCGCAAACGGTTGTAGGAGGCGGTGGCACGACACAGGGCGCCATGGCATCGGTGGTGGTGGCACGACGTGGGAAGAAGAAGCGAGAGGTGGGCTCGGCTGGGCCAATGCGCAGAGGAGGTGAGGCCATATCGGCTTTGGCCTGGCTGAAGGAAAAAGAAAGATGGAAGAAGTAAAAGAAAGAAAGAAGGGGAAATAGAAAAGAGAAAAAGAAAATGTCACCATATACTTTATTTCCTTATCGATGGATATAACGTATAACAGAGACAAGACTCGTAACCTGATTAGGAATCCTACTGTTATGCGTCTTTCTATAAAGTATATATAAAGGGCAATGGCTCTTTCAAATGACATCACAACTCGATAACAAATTCTCTTCAACAATCCCACTAGAGGAGAAGACATATCCACAGATCTATGATAGAGAAGTTACGTCGAACCTCTCAGCTACCTCTAATAAGCTATAGTATAGATATGTATTAGACACATCTATACAATATAATACAGTGATCCCCAGATAAGACTTAGGACATCTCATATTATTAGGCTAAACAAGTATAAATTATTGTCCTATGTGTGTCTTGCTTATTTTTGGATTTTATCGGCTATCCTCCATAACTACTCAAGTAGTCATAAAAGTCTGTCCTTAATTAAGATCAATCGGTTCAAACCCTGATAAAAGAAAAGGAGAAAAGGTAGGAGTTTTTTCTAGAAAATTCTAGAATTAGAATTTGGCGATTTGAAGGAAGTTTACAAGATTAAGGAACTCGACAAACCTATAGAACACCAGTCACTATAGAAAATTACTAATATTTAGGATCCAAATAGGAAGTGACATCCAAATATTTCAAATCATTTATAACAAGTGTATCAAACACCCGTTATTAATGGTCACTATTATTGGTGAGTGTATTCTAGACCTAACACAAATGATCACACATCATTAGTGACAGATGTTTTATAGATCTATCACTAATGAGGTGATCCCGCCTTCGCCTCTCCTCCACTAATGTCACCTCTCCTCCCAATATATCATTACCACCTCTCCTCCATCGTGGCTCAGGGTGCAGACCTCACTAGCAATGACCACACGTGGAACAACTCAAAACAACGATCACAACAAGAAGAACTCCTCTACCGCCGCCATGGATCTAGTTGTCATCGTCACCCTCGCTTAAACTAAATTGAATAGTACAAAAAAAATTTCTCATCTCTAATGACCATCTTTAGTGTTGAGCATTAAGTTACAATATGTCTCTAATATTCAATTATTAGTGATAAACATACGTCTATATCCGTTAATAATAATCAATCATTAGTGATGAGTTTACATATATGTCCATCACAAATGACACGATAAGAGCGAGACCTACCACGCTTATCATAAATGATTTTTATGGATATTACTAATGACTCCTTATAAGGTAGTGATAATTGATTAAATTTTATGTATAGGTTACGAAGAATCTCTGCACGCACAGTTAAAAAAATCTCCACGATAGTATTTCCTGAGTCCAATGAATTTTCTTAGTACCATCGGAAAATCTTGGAGAAAAAACTTGTCACACACATACATTTAAAAATAGGTCATTTTGTATAAAAACATTGTATCCCGAATAATTTTTAATGTTTGTTTGTGTGTAAACAAACTTAAATATTTAAATACATTATTATTACTCTTATTAAAGAGTGCGGGAATTCTCGGCTCCTCGTTTTTTTGGCTGGCGTGGCCTTTCCGCCGAGCGACACGTCGCTCCGTCAGTAGCTAGGCATTTTTACTAAAAGAGTCTTATTTTTTATGGAAATCAGTTAAAGGTCCATCTTGAACCTCGCTCAGTTAGGATTTCTTGTGTCTGGGCCCTGTTTTTCCTTCAATATCCTACATGAAGGAGAGAAAATTTAGAAAACTGGATCGCGCTCTGAAATCACGAAAGTTGGGTGCTTTTCTGCAAAACAGCACGGCTTGTGCCCCTCGCGGCCTCGCCCCTCGCCCCTCGCCCTCTACCCACTGACCTCCACCCGTCGCCCGCCGCCCGCCGCTTCCCGACCCCTGCCTCCTCCCGCCGCTCGCCACTCCCCGCCCCATGCTCCACCCGACGCTTGGCCGCCCAATGCCCTGTCGTCCCCTGCCCGGCGACCGAGTGCCAGGCCAGCGGTCGCCCTTTGCCCGATCCCTTCCTGCTCGGCGCCCTGCCTCCCGGAGCAAGCCGGCCCCCGCCCTTCACCTGCCAACCGCCGCGCCCACCCCCGTCCCCCACTCCCCCATGCCTAACCCTAAATACGGTGGTCAAGAACAACGGCAACGTGCGGATGCTCGCCATGGTGCTGCGCGGCAAGAGGGTGCTCCTCACCCAGAGCAAGGAGCAGGAGGACGAGATCGCCGCCCTCTACTCGACCGACTCTCGAGGGACCTCGAGAGTCACCCACTCCCGCCGCTCCGCGGCCACCCGCCAGATCTGTCCTTTTCTCTCCCGCCGCGTGTTTCTCTCGGTTGCCTGCCTGGTCCACGGGAAGCGCCGCTCTTGGTGGTGCTTGCTTTTCCCTGCTAATTTTTTATCGCGTATTGGCGTTCGGTTTGTGGTAAAACTGCTTGCTTGATGCTTCGATTGCACCGGTTGTTCTTGCCTGCCCTTCTGTAGTTCTGTGTTGCCGATCTCGATTAATGGTGGGTGTTGCTTTCTAGGAAAGCTCTGGTTTTGGATTGAATAGTTCTGAGATTTGCTTGATTGCTTGATTGAATAGATCTCGATTAGATTTAAGTGCTTCTTGAACCCCAAAAGAATTCAGCATGTCATATGCAATGGAGCCGATCTTTTCGACATGCTTCCTGAAGAATACACATTCCAAGAAATATTGCCAAGTTGGGCCCAATCCCAATCCCAACCAAGAAATCATTGCCTGAACGTCCAGGCGTCTTTGGTCCTAAGGCCTTCAGGTAGTAATCGTCTACAACATCACTGTTTTCTGGTTTCTCTGTTTTATGTTTCATTTCCCACTTTATAGGTGCTTAATCTCATTGTCATCAGGTGCTGTCAGATGAGAAGAAGAGGGCACTCTATGATCATTACGGTGAAGCTGGGGTTTAAGAGTGCAGTTGGAGGCTCAGCTGGAGCTTACACGGTATGTCAGGACTGCTTTTTAACTATTCTTTAATCAGCATTTACAAGGCAATATATTAAATGTGATTGTATCATTATATGTCTACTGACTCAATTTCTTTGGCTCAGGATACTAGATTTACATGTTAAATTGTTAACTGTTCCTTATTCTTTTTGCTCACAAAAGGCTTCAGTTATTTATCTGTTATTTTCTATAGCAGAGCAATCCGTTTGATCTTTTTGAGACATTCTTTGGAGCAAGCATGGGTGACTTTTCTGGTATGGACCAGGGCACATTTAGGAGGCGCAGGAAGAGCGCTGCTGTTCAGGGTGAAGACATCAGGTTTGTTGCAAGAGATCTTGAAGTTATATGATTTTCATGACCCAGGTACAGGAGACACTTCAGCTATTGCAGCAACAGAACTGTTAGCATCCGTATCGGATCAGTTGAAGGACCTACCAGCAGCGCCACCACCTCCATCAGCTGGAGAGAACAATTAGAGATTAGTGTGGTCTGTTGCATCATGTGCTTCTGATAAATCTAAAGGGAATGACATAAGTCCTGATCAGTCCTGACAAGGAATGTGAAAATGGGGAAAAATACTAATGGAGTTAATTCTAACATCAAAGACTCACCTTTAGATGTGGCTGCCCCCATAGTATCTCCAGATGTCGTTCCGGACGACATCAGTCGACATAATGGCTTTGGATCTGATGCTCATCTTGGTGCCGAAGTCGGTAAGATTGCAACTTATAAGATAAGGCCAGTTCTGAGGATGATTGCATGAATAACTATATCAGAGTTCGATTTGACTGGTGATCTTTTTAAATTACATCAACTTGACACGTTAAAATTTATTCTTTTTGTTTGCTAATTTTGTTATTCACTCTTTTTAGTTGGTTGTGATTTTAGTATATGCTTACAAAGGGGTGTGCAACCCCCGTTATGTCTAGTATCTTTTAAATTATAACTATATTCCTTCTCTCAAACATACTCTTCTCTATCTACAATTACAAACTTGAAAAAGCATCTTTTTAACTTTTTAAAATATATTTTGTATATTAAGCCCTCAAAATATTTATTTTCAATCTGAACACTTAAATACATGTTGCATGTAGGGAAGCAACTCCTCCGATTTCAAGGGGCGACTGTCCTCTGCAGTTGTCTATTCGGACCGTAAAGCGCAGATTCAATGGTATGAAGTCCTCGACTACTGTGAAGTAGGTCTCATCACGTGTGCAGTCCTCTTATCATCAGATCTCGATCGGACTCTTATCATCAGATCTCGATCGGACGGTGGCGGCGTTGTTAAGTTTTATTATTTTTAAAAAGACAAATTTTTAGAGGGATTATATATACTGCCTGAACTGCCGCCAAGTGCGAGGTGCTCCCGCTACGCTTGTCTTACTCAGCACTGGACACAAGCGTTGCTGCCTACACTTGTCTCGTCCTCGCGCACGCATGCTTCTCGAGCACATCCACGCGCCCACGCCCCGCGCTCACCTCGTTCCCCTTCAGCCGCTTCCTCCTACTCCCTCCCCTCCCCAGTTCCCTCCCTTTCGCTCTGAACAATCGATGGGGATGGCGCGGCAGTTCCTGGCGTCGGCGGCGGATCTTGGCAGGCGGTGCGGCGGAGCTGGCTGCGACGGGCGGGAAGACGGCGCGGTGGAGGCGATGCTGCAGTGCCAGAAGGTGAGCGACCTGCTCATCGCGGCCTCCTTCCTCTCCATCCCGCTCGAGCTCTTCTACTTCGCCACCTGCGCCAACCTGGCGGAGCTCAAGTGGCCGGTGCTCCACTTCTGCGCCTTCATCGTGCTCTGCGGCGGGACGCACCTGCTCAGCGCATTCAGCCACGCGCACCCGCACTCGGCGGCCCTACTCCTGGCGCTGACCACCTCCAAGATCCTCGCCGCCGTCGCCTCCTCCGCCACCGCCATGTTGCTGCTCTCGTTCATCCCCAAGCTGCTGCGGGTCAAGGTGCGCGAGTCGCTGCTCCGGCACAAGGCTAGCAGGCTCCACCAAGACCTTGGCCTCGTTCGCCGCCGCGTGGAGGCCACCTCCCGCGCCGTGCGCGGACTCACCCCCCGCATCCGCGGATCACCGCTCGACGCCGACGCAATCCTGAGCACCACTGCGCTCCAGATCGCCGACACGCTCGGCCTCCATTGCTGCGCCGTCTGGATGCCCGCCGCAGGTCGACCTGACCTTGTGTTGGCGCATCGGCTCAGCCCCAGAGACGACGCCGATGACTTTCTGGATGTGGGTGCTGCATGCACCGTCGGAGCCAATGACCCCGACGTGGTCGACATAATGGCGAGCAAGGTCGCCAAGGTGCTCCGGCCGGACTCCGCACTGGGGACGGCGAGCAGCGGCGG
>KE372174.1:18382-37580 GCA_000418225.1 Zizania latifolia
GCCGACCAAGCACAATAAAAGATGTGGAAGGAAACAAAAACAAAGAACCTTTCCTTGGCCTATCTCTCGCTCTTTACTGTTGCGTTTCTAAACAACTTCGGGGTGCATGTGGACTGGGCCAGAGTTAATATCCGAGCTACCAAAAAATAGAATAGTTGTATCACTTAACTATTTATGTTATATTTAAATTTTTATGAATTAATTTCTAAACTAGAAGGTGTATAAGTTAAACTTGTAAAAACATACGTGGTCAATATAATAAACACTAATTTCGTTTTGGATGCAGGTATCAAGACATCTCAACCACAACGTGGCTTTGCCCCTGGCAAGAGCGAAGGATTTATTTTGGATTTCAAAAATGACTTGCCGGATGGGCAAGGGAGCTCATCTGCAGCTACCATATGACAAGTCCAAAGGTTAGTAATGACCGCCATGTTCATATACCACTTAAAAGAACAAAAAAAAATATGATTAAATTAAACTGCCATAACTGAACCTTGCAGGGGTCTCCATCCTTTCAGATCAACCATTTCGGTGATTCGGTCTCTATCCCTTATTTCCAATGTATAGGGAATTAGTAATTGAAACTAGCCAACCTCCGAAAAGAGGTTATTGATTTTAGTTTAGAGGTCACCGGTTTCTTCTTCTTCAAAGCCTTTAGCTACGGCTCTTGTTTAAGCTACGACTTATAATTTACAAATAAATTTAAAATTTTCTATTTAATTTTAAAGTTTTTTTGTCGTCTTCTATTTTAAGCCTCGAGTTTTAGACCACTAAAAATACAAATATAAAAGTTATACACTTAAATTATTTTTCATTGCTAGCTTATGTATCAAATGCACAGCCAAAAAAAGCTAATCAATGTCATATGTCTCCAAGCTATTCAACATCAATCAAAATAATTGTGTAATAAACGAGCCTGTCTAGGTTACTGTGGAGGAAATGACTCCCGCTGTACTTGATGTTAACCAAGAGTTGATCAAAATTATCGAAACCCCCTCTGAAGACAGCGCCTTCGGCTAGAAGGTTCGGAGCCACCCTCGAGTTATGGTGCCTCCGAACCATGTTTCACTAAATAGGACCGAAGACACTGAAACCACTTCAAAGGCAGAGCCAAAACCGGGGACCCATCCCCTTCGACAAAATGTGTACTTTATAGTATTTATACGGAGCTTTACTATATTACCCCTATATATTTTACTGTACATTGATGTTATAATCGATTGTAAGTAGAGTATTTATTTCATTGTACATTGCCGTTCAATCTGTACCTATAAATACCCTCCTTTCATGTTAAGGTGAGGAGCATCGAATACTCGATATTCAAATTATATACAAATCTGGACGCAAAGTTATTATCTAATTTAGAGATCTGAATCAGAACTTAAACTACTTCGCATAGTTCAAGCCCTTCGAGGCTCTCTAAACCTGTCGTATAATTATTAATCACGTCAACGGTTACCATTTTCCTTATCCAAGTTAGGGTGTATATCTTGATCCGTAAGATTGCTTTAAGATTCGTTCAAACTCTAATATATAACCAATAGCCTTCATTATTTGTCCGGGTTGCCACTTGCTACTGCCGCTCCTCCCACACAATTACGCCTTCAACCTTTTGGTACATAGGATTGCTTTAGGATTTGTGCAAACTCCAACATGACCTTCCATTCTCCTCCTCTCTTTCTATCTTTCTCCCGCTGAAGGAGAGAAAACGGGCACCAGCCTCTCATAATTATTCGCTCGGCGTAATTTTGAGATAAATTGAATAAATCAGTGTTAAGAGTAAAAGACAAAATACTTTTAAATAAGAATAAATACTAGTGTCGAGTAATAGATAAGAGATATTTAAAAAAAATTCTTAATTTCTGAACTGGGGGTGAGTGGCTAAGGACAAAGTGAAAGAGACATAAGTAAAGTCTATTATTGAACGGAGCAAGTATTTTATATTACACATCTAAAATGTATAAATAGTGAAATATGTAATTTTCTATAAATAATCTATTTTTTTCAAAAATACATTTTGGGTGGTATTTCCAAAAAAATATAAAAATAGATTTCTATTGACTGTTGGTTTTGCGATACGATTATGTCACTATTTCAATGATTGATAGGATCTATCGCAAAACCAACGGTTGATTAGGGTCAGAATCTTACTATTAACTTATTTCAATCATTAATTTATAACAAGAGCGCTTTATTGGCAACCTAACAGTTCAAGCGCAGAATGTCCTAACCAGAGGTTTACCGATAGAGCATCAAATAGGCTTTTATTGCCAAATCAAAGGTTGACCGAAGGTTAGAGCCAATAGTTAGATTTTAGCTGCCGTCGACCATTATTCGGTAATAATGGTTGTGTCGTCTAGTTTCGTATTTTTTAAAAGCCTCTAACAATATAGTTTCAAATAAAAATAGATTACTAAAAAACTCGTCAGATATACATCTGCTCTGGCTTCGCTCAATCTTATATCCCGCGAGTCGTTCCAGTCCAGGGCCCTGTAGTGTAGGGTGTCGTTGTGTAGAGCAGTGCGTGCGCCGTGCGGGGGCTCTCGGCCCAACCGAAGGAAGTAAGGAACACACAAGTACGCCTCCAGGCTCACACAGTCACACCCACCCACCCGCACCGCGCCGCGCACCCCACCGCCCACACCACCACCAGCCTGCCGTGCCGCCGCGGCGGCAGCGCCTCCATCACCCCACTGCTCCGCTCCTCCATCTGCTTGGGGTTTCCTCGCCGCCACCAACCAGCCACGGCCCCATGTCCGAGGAGGACGACGAGCAGACGCCGGCGCCGAAGCGGCCGCGCGCGTCGCCGCCGCACGACCAGGTCCTGGACAACGTCCTCGAGACGGTGCTCCAGTTCCTCGAAACCTCGCGCGACCGCGGGGCCGCCTCCCTCGTATGCCGCTCCTGGCACCGCGCCGAGTCCGCCACCCGAGTCTCCGTCGCCGTCCGCAACCTCCTCGCCGCCTCCCCCACCCGCGCCGCGCGACGCTTCCCGAACGCGCGCCACATCCTCCTCAAGGGCCGACCCCGCTTCGCTGATTTCAACCTCCTGCCACCAGGCTGGGCCGGCGCCGCGTTCCGCCCCTGGGCCACCGCCGTCGCCTCCGCCGCCTTCCCCGCTCTCAGCTCCTTCTTCCTCAAGCGCATCACCGTCACCGATGACGACCTCGACCTAGTCTCGCGCTCCCTCCCCGCCTCCTTCCGGGACCTCTCGCTCGTCCTCTGCGACGGCTTCTCCTCTGCCGGCCTCGCCTCCATCGCCTCCCATTGTAGGTAATGCATTTCCCCACCCCCACACCATCTCTCCTATATGTGCCATTCCGTTCCAGCTTACTCTTCCGTGGTAATGGCGTTTTCTGTGCGGTTCTCGTTGTTTATTACAGGGGGCTGCGAGTACTCGACGTGGTTGACTGCGAGATGAACGAGGACGACGACGACGAGTTGGTGGTGGTGGACTGGGTGGCGGCGTTCCCGCCGGGGCCGACCGACCTGGAATCGCTCTGCTTCGAGTGTTACGCCCGGCCAGTGGCCTTCGCCGCGCTGGAGGCGCTCGTCGCGCGCTCGCCGCGCCTCAGCCGCCTGGGCGTCAACCAGCACGTGTCGCTCGGCCAGCTGCGCCGGCTCATGTCTCACACGCATCGCCTGACACACCTCGGCACCGGCGCGTTCCGGGCGTGGGACGGCCCCGAAGATGTGGGGCTCGACGCGGAGCAGATGGCAACCGCGCTCGAGTCCGCCGGGCGGACGAAAACGCTGGTTTCGCTGTCTGGCTTCCGTGAGTACGACCCGGGGTACCTGCCGACCATTGCCGCCGTGGCCGCCAACTTAACAGCCCTCGACTTGAGCTATTGCCCGGTCACACCCGATCAGGATCAGTTCCTGTTCTTCATCACGCAATGCCACAACCTCGAGAGGCTATATGTAATGACTGGATTGCTTCGTCTGCTTGGTTTTACCTGGGCTGCGTGATTCCGCTTTCTGATGGTGAACTATTTGCCAGGTGCTCGACTCGGTGCGTGATGAGGGGCTCCAGGCCACGGCAATGAGCTGCAAGAAACTCCAGGTTCTCCATGTGCTTCCATTGAACGCACATGAGGATGCCGATGAGCTGGTGTCAGAGGTTGGGCTTACTGCCATAGCCGAGGGCTGCCGCAGGCTCCGCTCAATCCTGTACTTCTGCCAGAGTATGACCAACGCTGCGGTCACCACCATTTCTCAAAACTGCGCTGAGCTTAAGGTATTCCGGTTATGCATAATGGGACGGCACCAGCCAGACCATGTGACTGGGGAGCCCATGGATGAAGGGTTCGGCGCCATTGTTCGGAACTGCAGCAAGCTTACTAGGCTCTCTACATCTGGACGCCTGACCGACCGAGCTTTTGAGTACATTGGCAAGTATGCCAAGTCGCTGCGGACGCTCTCGGTGGCGTTTGCTGGAGACAGTGATCTGGCGCTGAAACACATCCTCCAGGGGTGCTCCAAGCTGGAGAAACTTGAGATAAGGGACTGCCCATTTGGGGATGCTGGCCTCCTCTCCGGGATACACCATTTCTATAACATGCGGTTCCTCTGGATGTCAGGCTGCAACCTGACGCTACAAGATTGCAAGGAGGTAGCACGACGGCTGCCACGGATGGTGGTGGAGCTGATAAATGGCCAGCCTGAGAACGAGAAGACCGACTGTGTGGACATCTTATACATGTATCGGTCGCTTGAGGGGCCAAGGGAGGATGTGCCACCATTTGTGAAGATCCTGTAAGCTGCTTCTGCAGAGGGATTTGATACGCTGATCGAGTGCAGATCGAATGCAGCCTAAGCAGCATGGGAAGGTAAGACAGCTGCAGTTAGGGATATGATCATTTTTCTTTGCTTGAACTTTGGAGGAGTTCATCTTAGGGGGAGTTCCAGGCCATCTGTTGGAGCTGCAAATTGTTAAATTGTTGTATTACAAGTAGGGGCATCGGTATATGCAAAATTTTCTACCGCAAGATCATAAGTGCATCAGAGCAGGCTTCTTCGAGGGGGCTTCACCTCCTCATTTTTGTTTGCTGCTCCGATAGCCTTCTGTTTGAGGACAATCTATCTATGCCGGCACAATCACCATGTTTTATCTTCTTCTTTTTCAGTTGAAGCTTGTCATCAGATTAAAGTTCATTGACACTTTCTTGTTTCTTGTCTTACAATTCTTTCAATTTTCGCATTCATAAGCTATGTTAAATTTTCCTGTGTTCCAAGCCTCAAGTTTGGTGATCTCTAGCGAAAGCTTGAAAAGTCTTCAACTTGTCTTTTTCTTTATCTCCTCTGAATCCTGGACTTTGTCTGTTGATATCATTACCGGGTGTCCTACTCTCACAACCTGAAAGCTCTATCCATGGGTTTCTTATTGGGGAGGTCAGCAAAAGTTAGGTCCTGGTCCATCGGGTGATTATTAGCTGACAGCCCTAGTTTCCAGCCGACGTGTTCGCCTTCCACCGCTCCTGCGTGTCAGAAACCACACGGTGCCTGACGAAGTTTTTCAGCGAAAATATATCTCATGCTGATACTGTTGTCTTCAGCAGTGGCCACAGCCTTTCCTTTCCTTTCCTTTTCTTTTTCTTTCCCCTTTGTTTCTTTGGTTGTTTTCTTCTGATGGCTCTGCTGCTGGTCACAGTTTCGGAGGAAAAGAGCTTGGATAGTGACCAATCCTACAAGGAAGCCTGGGTGCATCCAAGCCGGAGCAGCCCAAAAGATGATAGGGAAGGTGGTGGCAAATGATGAGGGGAGTGATGACCGGTCGATCCTGATGGGGATTGATCGATCGTTTGACTGATCCCCCACGAGTCACTGACTGTCTCAGCGACGAGCTGGAGATAGATAGATAGATGCCAAGTGAAGTGGGGATCACGGACAGTAAAATCTGCAGCAGGTGAAAAGGCTTCCTCACCAAACTCATTGGCTTCCTTGACCATCCTGTATCAGGCAGCCAGCTGGGATAAAATTCAGATGAAGATATGGGAGTATGATGCATTGCAGTGTTTGGCTGATCTTTAGTTTCTGGTTGTGTCATTCCAAAGGCCAAAGAAAAGGGTGATAGGCTACTGAAAGTGAGAGATGTAGCCAGTCACTCTTTCATTGCACCAACTTGTGTCTGGAAATTTTGTGCTTAAAACAGGAGATCTCTACTGATTTTCTTTCTGATCATCCGAGGCCGAACTGAGCTTTTACTCTTTTAGATGATGGCACATTTGAGGTCTAGAGGAACGGGATCACTTGCCCTTCCCATCTCGAAACATCTTGTCAAATAATTGGCTACCATTCCCTACTCCGGCTTAAGAAAAGAAAAGAACATTTAGTTTCTTCAGATTTAGACGATTTGGATCTCATACCACACAACAAGTTGCAGACCGGCCATGGAGATGGAGGAGATACGGAAGAAAGCGCAAAGCTCGACAGTTTGAAATGCAGTAGTAATGAGGGGACTATGATTGATTCACCCAGCAGAAAGCTGCAAGGGCTATACGCCATGTGGAACAGCGTTTGTATGTGTAAGCTTTATTACTACCTCTACTATTACATGAACAGAAAGAGCTATTACCACTGCATGGTAATTTGGAGGATTGCTGCTTGTCTGAATTTGATGTGTGAACAATTCAGGTTCAGACAAACTGGTGAGAGCTATAAACCACAAGATAATTTATGTCAAGCTCACATACAACATGGATGTCTTTTGGGACGCCTGATGCGACTAGCGTACAGTGCCCTGACACTGGCTGCTGCAACACTGTGCTTACTGAAAACTAGGGGACCTTCTTCTGATTATACCCTTCTCTGAAATTCATTTCAGTTGCGTTTGCTTGCATTTTGTATCTGTGTTTCCTATACCTGTATGTCTGATTTCCATTCATGGTGCATACTTCTTCTCTTGCAATGTTCTTTCAGGGTGTCAATGATGGTTGTGTCTTAGCTCCTGTCAAACACAACGTAAATTATACCTTTTTTCAGACGCATTATGTTTGGCAAAGGAGAGAAATGATGGCATAAAGTTGATTTACTGCCGACGCTCTCCCTGTTTCTACCAGTTCAGTGGCTCCAAAATCAGCAAGAGGTAAAAGCGACTCCTTTTCTATGGTTATCAAGACTGCATGCATGAGAACAAATCATTTGCTGTGGCCATCTGGTAAATCTCTTCTGAAAGTTAGGCACCACACAGGCAGCAGGTATGCGTTTTTTCCATATCTGCAGAAACAGTAGCAGTTTTTAATCAGATCTTGTACAACTGCATATGGCTGCTGGGCTGGGAAGCTTTTTATCGCTAGTTTGGTCAGGAACTTTTGCTTCTGATGATTATAAAACGATCAAACACAAGTTTAACTGCTAACTACATCCTCCAATGTGGGCCTAAGGCAGTAGGGCTTGCAATCATACGAGTTTGTGAATAGATAAGATTGGATTTGTAGGCTTACTTTATAGTGTATCAACACCTTAGTTTTATTTATTTTTGTCACATCACCTTTTCTGACCCTTTGCTGATTGTAGCAGTGTCATGTTCCTAAATATCCAAGATTACATGGATGGCATGTCCACATGTATATGAACTATGAAGCCCCAGAAAAAAGCGAAGTTCTCCACTAAATCCCAGAAAGCTATTCACCTCAATGCCATCTCTATCTGATTTTCTTCTACTGGGAATCAATCTACTGCAAGTGTCAAAGTTCTTGATGGAACACTGTAAGCGCATCTTTTGTTGAAACATCAGCAAAGTATATTGCTTTATAGGAAAAAGGAAAAGCAAAGCGGCTTTGTATTTGTGAAAATTGGTTTGCGAGAACATATTCTGTAATCTGAACCATGACTAATACTTTTGGAAAATACCGGTTTTTTACTGTGGTGATTGATGTTAGCCAATGATTTCTCGTACATCATCAAACGGTTCTGGATGAATACGCATGACTTGTCCATAGATTTGCTGATTACATCCAGCCTACTTTCTTCGTTATATATTGTAAATCGTGTGACTTTTTTAAGTTAAACATTTTTTAATTGATTTTATATAAATTATATCAATAATCATTGACAATATTTGATAACTCATACCTGACTGAAAACGTTGCTAAAATTTCTCATTAGCCTACAGATGCCGAACTGTTGACCCAAAGAAAATTGGCAGTGAACTGTTGGGTGCAGACAGTAGGCATTTAATCTTCAGTGTCATCATGCATCCTTAGGAAAAGAGTTGATTAGAAAAGAAAACTAAAGGAGCGTTCAGCATTGCAGAAAATCAATAGGACATAATTAAGCTCGATCAAACACTTTGCAGTTCGCCATTGGTGGACTCCTGTTCGTCTGCCTCTCTCTCTCTCTCATGTGGTGTTTGCAGTGGGTTAAGTGTGTGACCTGCGCATTAGCACTGCTCTTGCCAGGACAAGACAATCTACAAGTTGCTGCTCAAGTGACTAACCAAAGGAGAGGACAGCTCAAATGGGCGGCATCTCTGGATCTGGAGCCCTTGGGTGATGAACATGGGAAAGCCAGCCACTGTTGCCATAGCAATTTAGCAAAGTGGCAGGTTTGGTTGCGTTAAACAACGGGTCATGCCGTTTAATGCGTTGCAAACCTGCAGAAACAATGTGATTGTTCAGAAGCCAGTTGCTGCATTTGCACATGATTGGGCTCCTAGCTCAGAAAGATAAGTAAAGGCATCAATGTTTGCACAGATCTGCAGCAGGGCAGAAGTGGGCTACACTGCACTTCATGCACCCCTCTTGTGCATACATACAGGTGACAGCCACTACACAAACACACAAAAGGTGATGAGGAGAAGCAAACAAGGAGTCTAGTTAGATAGTATTATCTTCAAATGCTCAGGACTGTCGATTGTTTGTATTATCTTTGCACAAGCCTAATGCACAACCAGCCAGCCAGGCATTTGATCTTGTGGGAAGTATTCTATTTTACCTGATCCCAAGGTTGAAGCAATGCATGAACCCCCTTTTTTTTCTCTCCATCTTTTCCTCTCTTCTCTCTGAAGGAAGTGTGGGGGAATCTTCCTCATCATTTCAATCCCCAAGAACCATGGACTTCTTGGTAGGAGAACCAATGAAATCGTGACAGCCATTTATCACAGAGATATTTGTGAAATGACACAGTGACACACACCCAGCCAGGTAGAGATAAAATAAGTGAAAAAAAGCTGCCTCATACCCCAAACTAGCAACTTGCAGTGCATTCCAACCTACAATTTACCAATCCCTCTGACATTTTTTTCACCTTCTCTGACTCAGTATCCTTTTGCTCTCTTTTACCGACATCTTCTACACATAATCTTGAGTTTATAAACTGTTAAGCTACATCTGAATTAGGTAGAACAGGAGGCCGTTGGTGACAACAACTAGATTTTGAAGAGAGCAAGCACCCTGATCTCCCTGAAGTTGTTTGTGGCAAACGGTAGTGCGGTTGTGGAACTGTAGAGTGGTCAAAATCCTCCCTCCATTCAAACAAATTGTGGGGCCTGTCATTGCAAAGGCAAAGCAGTGTACCACACTGTACTGCCCTAATCCAGTTATTAGCTCGTTGTCTGCTGGGGGCCAATGCATGCTCACCCCAGGGCGATGGATCCAACTTGGTTGCACAGGTTCAAGGTGATGGCTCCAGCTTGCTTCTGTGGTCTTGGAAAGGCTCAAGTGTTCACAAAAAGGCAGCAGGGAGGGAGGGAGGGAGAAAGGCCAAGTGATGCTGCACAGTGGTGAACAGAGCATGAAATGGGCCTGTGCCTCCTCTCCTTGGTAGATTGTGATGAGGAGGCACGCTTCATCTTGCCTCAAAAGAATGGGAGCTCTCTTGCACTTGCACATCACCTGTGGGTGGAGCATGGTGGGTGTGCGCATTTGCTGGGCGTCCTCCCTTCCATCATTGCGATGCCTGTGTGCGCCAGCCACGGTAAAAGATGATACATGACAGATCAGATATGTCCTTTCTCCTATCCTCACCTCAGTTTTTTATCCTTTTACCACTCACTCGGCTTTATTTTGAACACATTCGGAGCATGGGTTAACATCTGAACATGTGCCATGTTAACATGATCAACATTTGCACCAGTATGTTGAAAGCAAGTGCCTGTATATTAATTACTGTTCTTACATACAGCTAGTGCAGGTACAGTGCCATTTGCAGCAGAGATGTTCATGTCTACGCCCTAGTAGTGCACTGCATTGGTCATAGGAGAGGAGAATTGGACGATCATTTAGAATCAGCAGAGAACCAAAGGTTCTGTTTCAGATTATGCATTTTTTTATTGCCCATCTAAGATCCACAGAAAGAGCTGCAATATGCTTCTCTGCAGCCAGCTGAGAAACTGAAGCACATGGTAGCACAACTCAAGCACACGTTTGAAGGATGAGAAATTTGTGCTCACATATCCAGGTCTCCAGTTGAATAAAAGTCACTCACACAAACAAGCAAGGGACAGAGAATCACAACGATTTGTTCATCACCTTGCATGCAATGCACTCAATGAAGTATACCCTACTGGAGGGTAGGGTATGCAGTGTTGTTTTCACAGTCACACAGGAATCAGACTAGCAGATCTACATCTATCCAAATTCCAGTCAAGTCTTGGTGACATTATTACAGGCTGTGTATCCACCAGGAGAGCAGAAATAAGGCGAGCTAGCTATCACATAGGTAGAGATAAGGTTCTGTCGTGTTGGTTCAATGAATGCCATCCACTTGACAATCTCACAAAATGATCTAGAACTCGACTGGTTCCATGCTTTAATGCAGAATCCATGCAAAGGCTGTTTGAGACGATGCACTGAGCTTAATCTTAATTCATTGTCAACCAGAAGTGTGATGAATGGTCATGGGGAAAACTTCCAATATGCATGAGATCAATCTAATATTATTCTGGAAGATGCCATGAGATCAATCTCTGGTTAGTGAAGAATGGCATTAATACAGCAAGGTCCTAGCAGAATATAGCTTCTACTTTTCTTCAACCTCATTGAAATTTTTTATTTAGTAGCTTAGGTTCAGAGACTTTCTGATTGCATAAATGCTCTCATGTCCTCTCAAAAAGGCAGTAGCAATTGCATAGCAGTTGAAGTACTGCCATCTGCCACTAATAAAGGCTGCATCTCTCAGAGTCAACTTAGGACGATTTGCAAAGAAATTTGTAGCATGACAGCAACGATCAGCAACTCTCTCCAATGGAAGAGAAGCTTAGTGGTGAAACACGCCACGATTCACGTCGACCAACAAGCATCAGGATATATAGGAATTAGGAAGCATGCACTAGTAGAACTAGACTATAATTAAGTCTACTTCATCAGGCACTAAAAGGTGACCAAACTGCTGGCTCATAGAGATGGTTTGATTAACTTATGCAGCACCTGCCACTACCAGCATTGGAAGAAGCCAGCTGACTTCCCCGCCACAGCGACGACTTTGGGAATTTCCTTTTCTTTCTTCAGATATTTCCTCTCAAAGCTTCTGAACAGATCCCTCAATTCTTTATAACATGCGTGGTAGTACACTATTGACTATTGCAGTATTGATGATAATGCAATTCTGGAGCTGATTGACTGAAGAGAGATCAGGACTTTTGTGTGCCGGTGGAAGCAATGATCATTCATGTGTAGAGATTATTGCTCATAACTGATCTGTTGTTGAGTTGAAACAAGCATAGCAGAATATGTTCAGAGGAATTCAGCTTCCTCCATAACAGAAATATCGGTTGATGGGCCAGGATTCAGGCATGGATATTGGTCCTCTTCATATTCTGCCTGCTTCAATACTACCAGCAACGAACAACGTTATTAATAGAATTGGAAACATATTAAGATTATTCACTTGCTCCGCCTAATTAAGCACCATGCAACGTACGTGATTAGGACTAATCATATTAAGCGCAAAAGCTTAATTATATTGTCGCAACCGTCTTACGTAGCTTGCTTCTTGACAAGATTAGCTAGGAATTTCCTGACATAATTGACAGAGTCTTGTCAAAGAAACTTAATTTATATTGTCTTAAGACAAAGAACATTAATTAGCTAGCTGTGTTCATTATACATATACATAAGCGCGTGGACGAGCCAAAGTAAAGACTCTTATATATCACCATCCGGTTCACCATGTCCAGGTCCAAGAAAGAAAGCTGAGTTTTTTTTAAAAAAAAGACTAATGGTGAACTATGAGCAGGCCTGACGTGTTCGATCATTGCCATATTTATATAGTATGCTGACTTTGTTTTGGGATGTGTTTGCATTGGTTATATGTTGACCACAATTTGATATGCCATTTCCTTAGCCTAGCTTGCATCCAATTTGGCATATACATATTATTTGTGTCCGAGCTTTTCTACGGTGTGTAACCATGCTGTTGACCATAGTTTGATCATAATATACAAACAACTCATTTGAGGGGAAAAAATTGTCTACACAAGAAATAATGGAAGCCATCTTTTAATTACTTTGTTGAATAATAGAGAATGGTGTAGTACGAAAGTTAATATATTGCATTGATGTCGCGCGGATGTACATATAAAGTACATGAGACAAAGAGATAGAGAGAAGGGATATCATACGAACTTAATATATTCCTATCATAAAAACACATTTTATGGTTTTTATAAAGACCTAAGAGGTACTATAATTTAGAAGGATATAGTACAAAAGTTGATATATTGCATTGATCTCGTGTGGATGTACATATAAAGTACATGAGACAAAGAGATAGAGAGGAAGGATATCATACCGACTTAATATATTCCTATCATAAAAAGATATTTTATGGTTTTTATAAAGATCTAAGATACTATAATTTATAATGTTAATACGTAGTATTTCTTTTTACCTTATTGTAAAATATTTACAACCACCATACATACATACATACATCCTATATATATAACATTGACAAAGCTTTAGACAGAAAGTTCTCATTATTTAAGAAAAGAACTTTGTTCGCACAATCGCACGCATGCCCGCACACCGAAATTAGGCGGACATATATATGATGCACATACTACACTCTGTGAACTCTCGGGTTAAACCACGAGCAAATGAAGCTGTTCACATGATCAGTTAGCAAATTCTTCTCCTGTACAGTATTAATAAGGGGCATATTAACAGCTCAACACTGCAGCTAGCTCTTGCTGCATGCTGTTTACACTTGAAACCGTGCATGCATCTATGCATGGCTGTGTATATGTAAAGCGCGCGCTCTCTCTCTCTGTATATTGCTAGCATGTAGTGATCACCTCTTCCAAGAGCTTGTACCTCCGAACCCTCGGCCTGCCCCGCGCGACGCCGGGCGACGGCGGCGCGTCGCGGACGCGGCTGCCCACGTCCGACGCCGACCGCCGGAGCAGGATACGCCGCTGCTGCGGCGGCTTCTTGATGGGCTTGCTCAGGTCCGAGGCGAAGTGCCCGCGGGCGGCGACCTTCGTCCCATGCACCGGTCTGCCGCCGGCCGGATCGCCGGCCGCTCTGGTGGTGGACGGTCTCGCCGAGCTCGAAGTGGCGCCGCCGTGGCATCCCTGATCCGCCCTCAGGCACCAGTTGCAGGTGTCGTACGACTCCGCCTTGGGATACCGCTCCGTGCAGTATCTGACAGTGTACATAACCCATGCATGTGTACAGATCAGTTTAGCTGTTCGTAGAAAATGATTGCGTGATCTACGTTATCGCATGCATGCTAATTAAGACAGAAATTGACACGCAACACGCACGGAGAAAAACGAAACAGCTAATCAAACTGTCGAATGCTGATTGCTGAATTGATGATCGACATACATGCGTCTTTTTTGTTTTTTTAAAAAAGTTTTGTCAAAATAATATCGGCGCATGCCGCATGCGTTGATTTAGTTGAACGCTTGAATCAGTTGTTCAGTACGTTGTCCATGTGTATATGTGGGTAGAAAGCAACCAGTTATATGCGAGAGTACTACACAGCTGCTTAAATCAACATCGATGTCTACATTTTTCTGCAAACACAAATCTTATATAAATAATTATAAACAATCGACATCATAATCGCAGGCACTGCCACTGGGTAAAAAGCAAAAACAAAATCAAACTATTTGCAGATAAAGACCGTGTATATGTATTCAGCCCCGTTCGTACTCTGAATAAATCTGTTTGACAATCTCGAGCGGATCGCACAAAAAGTCGGACTAAATTGGCTGGAGGCATTCTAAAAAGACGGAGAGATGTGCACGCACGTCAAACGAGTGCGCGAACGTGTCATCAGCTATGTCATAGGAGGAGACAATTGTGAGGCAGTTGGGGCTTGAGTACCAGCCTAGCATTGAATTTTTATTAAACTGCTATAAAAAAATTTAAATGACCAAGGATAGTTAGTTTAAGTTAAGGATATTTAATTTAGCCCGATTTTTTAGCTCCTCCCCTAGCTATGCAAATCACAAGGGCCTCACGTACGTTGAGCAGCGCGAGGGGAGTGTACAGGAGCTTTGAGCAGTTCGGTTCAGAGATGATCGAACTTGTATGTGCACCAACTGTTCGATCGATCATCTGCAGTGTCAGTGCCTGCAGAGATGTCTGGATCCAAAGATAGATCAGTGTTGCGATGGTGAAGACAAGCCATGCCATTGGCCTGTTTCGCGCGTCAGTGTCGTGTGCTACTGATCAGAGATTTCATAACACAGTTTCACCGATCCATCATGCATGCATGGCTAACCTATGATCTAACTATCTGATTAAGAGTATTGGCTAATGCAAATTAATCACCAGGTTTATATAGAGGTATATATTCCAAAATTAATCCTTATTCTGTATATGTGCCCACAAATCCAAATGAACTAATCCGGTTTGTCCATATCGCGCATCGGATTGGGATAAAATCCAAATGCATTCTCTTCCGAGAATTAAACACCTAAATCTCCCGTGCACGAAGCCACAATCTGCCCTCACCCGCACCTCTATACGCGTGTAATCCGACGAGGTCAGGCTTGGAAACGAAGGAATTTAACACGAAACAGTTCCAGTTCCTGCGCTCTAGATCGGGGCCTTGCAATATAATCAAGCAGTTTCACGTCGGCGTATGCATAATCTACATGAGCGATCGATGCGCACGCGTATAGGGAGAGAGAGAAGATATTTTGATCGATACGTACGTGTGCTGGGAGCGGACGGCGCAGGCGGCGCAGCGGAACAGCTCCGGCAGGAGGCCACGGTCGCCGCACATGCAGCAGACGGCGGCGGCGGAGGCGGAGGCCGGCTGCACCGGGCTGCACGGACCGCCGCCACCGGCGGCGGCGGCGGCGGCTGACTTGTCGCTTCCCATCGATGGCGGCCGGGGTGGATCGATCGATGAATCGGGTGTCGTCTCAGCAGGTGAATTGGTAAAGTTGCCACATGAGGCCGGGGGATCGATCGGATGGGATCGGATCGATGGGATGGGGCCGGATCAAAGGGGAGCAGGGTTGCTGCTGCTCTCGGCGGCGAACTCGAAGATGGTTTGGGAAGAGAAGAAAGTGGAGGAGGAGGGGGTGGTAATGCGGTGCCTGCCGTCTTCACACGTCTCAAGATCTTGTAGAAGCAGGCTGCCCCCTTTAATTTTGTCGTCTCCCTCCCTGCTGCCGCCGCGGCCTAAATATTTTTCTGCAGTTTTTTATTTGTTCGTTCACTTTTGCATTTTGGACCCTAAGGTTTGTATATTTACGTTACGAGTTCTTTGTTGGCCCTAGCGAGAGAAAAAAAATACTTGACTTGTACCATGAAACATCGAGAGTCGAGACCCGTTTAGTTTACTGTACATGGACTTTGACTTTTCATTACGTGGAGGATGCACAAGCAAACACGTCATCATACTATATGTGCACACATGTGACCTATTGTTGCGGAAATGAAAGTTACCCCAACTATGTGTGACGAGATTGTAATAGTCATGTGTGAATAATTATGGACAACATGATTTACAATGATCCTAGTCGATCGATTCATGTATTCACAACTCCATCATCGTATCTCTAATGTAATTTTTTTCCTTGTGTGTAGAAAATATTTTGATCGGGAATAAATGCACTTTGACCATTGATTTCAAAGAAAAAATAAAATAAATACTAGTAACTCTAACTATAGGACACCAGTATAATACTTTATATTTAAAATCTAATTATATAACTTTTACATTACATAATTTGATTATATAAAAATATTTGTAGTCAAACCTTGCATCTTCAAAATCGAAACTGAGAAGAATTTGTAGACAAAGACAGTACTCCCTCTGTTCCGTCTCATAATATAGCAATCTAGTATCGGATGTGATATTTTA
Organism: Zizania latifolia; assembly: GCA_000418225.1. Taxonomy (NCBI): domain Eukaryota; kingdom Viridiplantae; phylum Streptophyta; class Magnoliopsida; order Poales; family Poaceae; genus Zizania; species Zizania latifolia. Next base: position 34,655 of record KE372174.1, read on the forward strand.
TAGTACAACGAATCTAGACAGTACCGATAGTGACACTGTTCAGATTCGTTGTATTATAAAATATTTTATTCGGTACTAATTGCTATATTATGGGACAGAGAGAGTAGTTTTTTCACTCATAGTTTGAAACTAGGTTGAAGGAAAATAAACCTTTGGTGATAGAGCTATGGACCCATGACTCTCACCAATAGAGTTCAATGTTTATACCACGATTACACACATGTAAGCATGATTTTAGTAGAGATCTTTTATGGGGTCCACGAATTCATTTATAGTGCAAATTTTATAAGGGATGCATTCACGACGTACACGTCAAACAACACACATATAATACAAATGAAACATGGGTACAAAGACAATAGACATGTCACATGTCGGCCAGACAACGCACGGAAATATCAAATATCACAGGGTCCAGAAGGCAAAATGACCTGAGTAAAAAACAAATAATTCGAGAGCTACCCGCATGTCGCTTTCGTGGCAAAACTGCAAATCTGGAGATATCGAGGGGCTAACCTTTTACACCGAGGAATAATTGAAGTTGGGTGGATGGACTTCGTTGGACGGCCGGGCAACGCGAACGCGCCCCTTCCCTACCACCCTCTCGCTGACACGCCGGGCCCCGGAAGCTCCGGGCCCACGGGTCAGCCACAGGACACAGCTGCGGAGGGGAGATCAGCGGTGGGCCCAGCAAACCCAGCGGTGGCATCGGCTGTAAAATCGCTGAAAAGCGAGGGGCCTAAACGGATTGGGAGGGCGGGGTCGGTGTTTTGACTCCTCATGCCGCGGCGGCCAATGGGTGGGCCCACGCTGGATCTGCCGTGTTGGGTAGGCACTTGGAACCGGTAGGAATCTCCGAGTCCTCGAGGATTTGGTATCTTAGCCAGGATGGATTCGTGATTCGGACGGAATTCGCATCGAAACGAATTTAAATAGCACTATTTATTATATTTTATTTTAAATATGAATATGAATTCGGATGTTTTCGGATACGAATACAAAACGGATAATTCGAATACGAATCCGCATTCGGATGTTTACTCGGTTTAACTTGAAATGAATCCGCATTCAGATGTTCATCGTTTCATAAATTTTTCAAAAGTCCAAAGTACCGAGTATACCAAATTAGCAGTTAATACAAGAATTTTTGACTATAAATTATGGATAACTTTCTTAAAATATTTTTAAATTTTTATCATAGCATCTACGTATCATCTCATAACACCGTAACAAGTCTTGTGTTTTTCGGACTTTATTTGTTTTTTTAGAATTAAAAAATCATTAAGCTTCACATTGTCGATCGAGTGTCGCAATCTAGATTTTTCAAAATTTCATTCAATTTAGTGGGTAAGGCCTACAAATGGACACAAAAATATGAATATGATTTTTCTATAAATTTTGGTTTATTATTTCAGACACTTGCATTTCAAATTTTACCTATTTCAATTTAAATCCTAGAAATACACTTAATGAATTAAAAATAGTAAACTAACCAAGAAAAATACTAAATTTTTACATGGAATAAGGTATGTTGTATTTTGATTGTAAAAAAAGTTTTAAGTTCAAACAAATATTTAACCATCGATTTGCTTTCAAACCTAACCCATCGATTCTCTAAACCCTAATTCCTCCTCAGAGAATCTCCGATTTCTTAACATTCTACGTGATAACTTTCTTTAAAAAAATTAAATTTTTATCACAATATCTACATATCATATCATAATACCATGACAAGTCTCGTGTTTTTTAGGCTTTATTTGGTTTTTTTAAATTAAAAAACCATTAAGCTTCACATTGCTGATCGAGTGTCGTAACCTAGTTTTTTTCAAAATTTCTTTCAATTTAGTGGGTATGGCCTACAAATGTACTAAAAAATATGAATATGATTTTTTATAAATTTTGGTTCATTATTTCAGGCACTTGCAGTTCAAATTTCACATATTTCAATTTAAATCCTAGAAACACACTTAATGAATTAAAAATAGTAAACTGACCTAGAAAAATATCAAATTTTTACATGGAATAAGCCATGTTGTATTTTGATTGTAAAAAAAGTTTTAAGTTCAAACAAATATTTAACCATCGATTTACTTTCAAACTTAACACATCCATTCTCTAAACCATAATTCCTCCTTGAAGAATATTCGATTTCTTAATATTCTACGTGACAACTTTCTTGAAATATTTTAAAATTTTTATCACAGTATCTACATATTATATCATAATACCATGACAAGTATCGTGTTTTTCAGGCTTTACTTGGTTTTTTTAGAATTAAAAAACTATTAAGCTTCACATTGCCGATCGAGTGTCGTAACCTAGATTTTTTAAAATTTCTTTAAATTTAGTGGGTAAGGCCTACAAATGGAATCAAAATATGAATATGATTTTTCTATAAATTTTGGTTTATTATTTTAGGCACTTGCAGTTCAAATTTCATCTATTTTAATTTAAATCCTAGAAACACACTTAATGAATTAAAATAGTAAACTGATCCAGAAAAATATCAAATTTTTACATGGAATAAGATATATTGTATTTTTATTATAAAAAAAATTCAAGTTCAAACAAAGATTTAACTATCGATATACTTTCAACCATAACCTATTCCTTATCTAAACCCTAATTCTTTCTTAGAGAATCTTCGATTTCTTAACATCCCATGTGACAATTTTTTAAAAATATTTTGAAAATTTTATCACAGCATTTACGCATAATATCATAACACCATGACAAGTCTCATATTTTTTAGACTTTATTTGGTTTTTTTAAATTAAAAAACCATTAAACTCCACTTTACCGATCGAGTGTCGCAACATAGATTTTTTAAAATTTCTTTTAATTTAGTGGATAATAACTAAAAATGAACTCAAAAACATGAATATGATTTTTCTATAAATTTTGTTGCATTATTTTAGGCACTTGC
>KE372174.1:76179-108913 GCA_000418225.1 Zizania latifolia
AATTAATAAAAAATGAAGACATTTAGCTTTAAAAAAATTAAACGAATTACAACAAGTAAGGGAGGGAATACGATACACATACAATTAGAAGAAAAGCTGTAACAAATGTAAATGCTAGTTTTGGAGCTGCAAGTTCTAGACTTGTCACATGCATATTTATCACAAAATTGTGTAGGCCAGGGTGAGGTAGAAAACCAGGCATGCCCACCTTTTTCAAGTTCTTCACAGGCTCGCGACGCTTGAGTTAAGCTGAGTGTGACAGCGAGGAAGCGACCCACAAAGTCACGCAGATGGCGAGAATATTGTAACACCTCCTGCAACTTTTGTCCGGCCAAATCCTGATTATTCCTGACACGTCTCGAGACAGCTTCTTCACGGGTCAACAAGGACAGGATCACATCCTGTCGAATCACTCACTACCAGGTGTGTCTACATTCAGCTACCAATTAATCATCTACTCCTTTCTTGGAACGTCAGGTCATCAGCAACCGCGCGGAGCGTTTGTTACCGAGGTTAAGGGTTGCGTTTGGTTACAGGGGGTGAGCTAAGATTCATCCCAATAATTATTTGGTTTAGAAGATAAAATCACCATGTTTTTTATTTTGTTAGAGGATTTTTCTCAAATCTAGCATCTAAATGTACAGATTCCTCGCGATGGCAATGGAGCAGTGGAGCACAAGGCGATGGAGGAGCAACGTGAGTGAGTACGACGGGAGCGGAATGATGAGGGTGTCACTGTCGAGCAAGATAGAGTCTACCGCTCCACTAAGCTCCTCGTAGTCCGTCGTGCCATTGAGTCCACCATGCCACCGAGCTTGCTGCTTCGCCATTGAGGCAGCTATATCAGATGTGTGCGAGCGCAAGTGTATTAGGACAATTGCATTTGGTTTTTTTTACTGAGTCGTCTTGAATCTGTAGGGAATGTTTTAAATTGGGATGACTCTATCTCTTAGTTATCTAATAAAACATATAGAAAAATAGGATAGAAAAGTTCATCCTTATTTTTGTTAAATTGCTATAAAAATATTTAAAAATTTTAAATAACTAGTTAATAATAATTAGATTAAAATATTTTTAGCTCAGAACTAATCAATGGACCATATGTAACAGGTATTCGCAGTTGGATCATATCATTGGTGGCTATTGGTGAGGTTAACTTGTTTAATTATCAGCTAGCTAGCCTGGATGTGTGCAACACCATTAATTGTTGCAGATGCTGGCGTCCTGGCATTTTGTTTTTTTTCAGGAACACGTGACCCGAATGGTGTTCATCATGGACCACGTCATTGGCATGTAACGTGGTCTGTGGTACGCGTGCATGTACGTTAATTCGCATACGCGAGCTATCTGACAAAGATTAGAATCACGCGTACATTGCCAAGGGCCATCGAATTTGCATCATCTACACAAACATACACAAAACATCTATCTCTCGAGCTGCGAAAATATTGTGGGCGATAAACTTTTCCAGATTTTCTTCACGGAACGTGATAAACTTTTTCGCTGAATTCAGCTTGCGGAGTTTGTAAAGCGTGTGCATTTGGCGTTGGCGACTGATTGTCGGCCGTCACGCCTCATGATCCGAATATCACGTACAAATCCTCGTGCTCGTGAAGACGGCTTCCAAATTCTGGCATTGTTTCGGTATGCAGCCAAGAAATCAGTATACGGCTACTGGGATCGTGCGTATAGCTAAGCTCATCATTAAAAATTATTATTGGACATATATACTAGTATGCCCACTATCAATGATAAGTTATTAAAGACTAGCTTACGCATATAACCAATAATGGTCAACGAGTGTAGAGGTGTATAGAGATATAGCCTGATTAAAAATAGTAAATATTTCTATGTCCGTTACTAATAATTATTTTCAGTTAAGATATGTACATATATATGATAATCATTGAAGACTAATTTTAATGACAGATGTACACATCGATAATGATAGTTATTAGTAATACAATAATAGTAACAAATCACTAAATGTTTTTATCACCCGGCACCGATGATCATACCTGAAGTTGTGCTCCAGATCCTTGCTTGCTCGCGGCGCCCCTTTTGGTGGCTCACTGGCTCGTACAGTTTTCTGCTTCACGAGCTAGCTGCAGCCTTGCAGCGGCCGCATCTCCAGCTCGGCACGCGTACGTAAAAATTAATGTACGTATATTGCACCGCGCGACGCGAGCGGATGGCCCAGCCCGTGCACGTCTACGATTTTCGTTAATTTACTTCAACAAGATCGACAAGCAAAAAAGATCAAATGGGCATACATTCAGCAATTGAGCAGCAATTCATCATCGTCTATTCGTGGCAAGCATCGTTCCCATCCATGGCTATGGACAAGCTTTAGCCACTTATCAGCAAAGTTTATTTAGCAAGGGAAGCACATTAAGGCAATCATGATCCATCTCGCGAATTGTCGGTGGGAGTAAGCCAAAAAAAACACACACCCCTGTTTCCTTCTAACACCAAACAGAGCAATAATTAACCTAACACGTCCATGCTAATCTCGGCGACGCCTACTACGCCTAGCTCACTTCGCTCCCTGTGCTTCCAAAGCGATCAGGTCACGGGCACCTTGTTCCTTTTGGAGTTGCAGACAAATCTCGCCACCTCACATCCTCGCGCTTGCAATCTGCAGCAACTAGTGGGTCAGTGCTTTGGATCGTTCTAATTTCACAGCTAATAGTGCAGTTTTTCTTCAGCGTGCAGCGTGCTTGCTTGCATCCATCCATGAGGTTGCAGAGATCAGATCAGAAGCTCGTGGATTGTTGAGAAAGAACCAGCAAACGTGCACGCATAATGTCATGGAAGGATACAGGCCTACAGTTAATCCAGGTGTAGTACAGCTCATCTTAAATATCTTGGCAATCTGCAGCGAAATCCGGTGGAATCAGGACCCATTGGTTCCAAACAGAGTTAACAAAACCGTTTTGGGACTGGATACCGTTCAGGCTCAAGATAGCGGTTATCATGGTAACCGAACTGTTATCGAAAAAATTCGATCAAATTTTACATTTTAAAATTTAAATTCAGATCAGTTCACGAAACGATTTTAAATTCGGTTACCGTGGTATGCATTTTGGTTACCGTGGTACCGAGCTCGGTTACCGCGGTACCAGTCAGATAATTTTTCAATAAAAAATAAAAATTATAAAATCACAGGAAATTATTTTTCTAAATAAACAAGAAACTTACAATACCACAAATTTTATAAGTTTACAATAAATTATAAATTATAAAACAACATAGTTAATTGGTAATTTAAGTATTTCTAACTTATCATTGTTGGTTCTAATGGTTATAAGCGACGTTGTATTCATATGTAGATATTAGTTTAAGCCACGTAAAGCAAGAATATTTGCTTTGTACTCCTCCCAGCTTTGTCCTGTCTAAGCTGTAGTGGTTTGCCATTCTTCATATAACATAGAATAAAATTAAGAATCTTGCCACTCGTATACATATCTAGTAGGAGTAGCTTATGGAATATGATAAGGATACAGATAATAATATAGATAAGGATACCCATAAGTGATATTGTCGTACGCTGTAGAGTCAGAACTAAAGCTATAACTATCCTAAGGAGAGTCGAACGTTTGCTGTCGATCTCGAGGAGTAATTGTTGTTCTCTTTAACATTAGATTAATAGTGTGTGCAATACAAGATTGTCACACTATTGCTGGATATTCTTGTTTCACCAGCCTAGTACCTTATGTACATGTGAATTTTTAAACTTTACATGCATATAAATTAACATACCAACAGCTATAGATCTTATGTGTATGTGAATCAATAGAATAAGTCTTGTGACTCAACAGTGTGAGTGTTTATGGATCAATATGCTTGGAACAAATAATTAACAGGTAACACTTATCAAGAATAATATTTTATTTGATCAAACATATAACATTAATCCAAAATGTCTGCATACAAAGAATCAAACAATAACGAGTGAAGAAGATTGAAAAATAAATTATTTTTGTTCATCTTGATTGGTTCATAACTTTGTGATAGTTCAATATTTTTAAAAACTAATTTCACCATAAATCATATTAATTTACCTACTGTTTTTGGAATTTTTTCTTATTTTTTTCAATTTCAAATTTGAATTTTAAATAAAACCGGTCGGCACCGAACACGAACGGTATGTCGGTAACCAAGCGGTAACCGTAGTTTCCAAACGGTTTTATTAATCCTGGTTTGAAGCACTGATCCTGTGGAGAAGGCAAATGGTTGAGTAGCTAGAGAGTCCCAACCTTTTTGTTTATGGGTGCTCTGAGCCTCTGAAACTCTGAGAATGGGCGCAGCCAAGTTCACTGTTGACGGGATGGAGAACGAACGAAGGGGAATGTTGTTACAGGAACTCAGCAATTCGATCCAATCCAAGTTTTGTATGTACAAGATTAGAACTTGGCACAACCGCACAATCCAAGTTTGAGCTCATATGCTAAGAACAGAAGAGTTCATATTGACTGTTCAAAATGGTTCACTGGCGTCAGCCAATTGATCGTACGTAAAATGCAATGATGCGCATACGATCGTGTATCTACAATGCAATCCAAGTTTGATGCTTTCACAAGCCCTACGATATTAAGCTGCTCTCATAAAGAGCCAACCGGACAGACGCCACGGTAGAATAGAACGATATCGAAATGGGATATAACAGGGTTTCGTCCTACACGACGGCCGGTGGATCTCAGCGAAGCGAGGTCTTGCCGGCGAGATGGAGCAAAGCCTGCTTGTGGTAGGCCATCCGGAGCTTCTTGTACTTCTGTACAAAGGTGGGAAGGTCAATGTCCTTCTCCAGGAACTTCTGGTGCAGCTCCTCAGACTCCTCATCCAACTTTGCCATTGACTCTGAGCAAGCATCAAGGTAGCGTGTGAACTGAACATGCCAGGGATTGGGTGTTTGAAAAATAACATTACATGGTTGAGCTTCAAACATTGTCAGAAGCAACTGATAAAGGTTTCTTTAAATGGAACTAACATATACACCACTATGACGCCAGTACCAGCCTTAACCTGGTCAGCCCATGAATTTGGTGCACTAATGGACATAGTATTACAAAGCACAGAATCTCATTAAAATAAGCAACTAAAACGAGTACATGCAGATGCAGTAGTTCAGAGCGCTTACTTTGGAGCTTGTCGAGCAACGCAGCAGGAGAATAGGACCTCATAATCTCATCCTTTTGCCTTTCCAGATCAGCCAACCTATCTTGAGCAGCAGCTAGTTCTGTAGTTCTTATTATAGTGCACTGCACAATAACAGATGCGATTTGAATGTCAGGGAGAAATTATGATATGCAGACAAAATCCATTAGTATGACCTTAGTTGTATTGAAGTTCTTTATAATAATCCGTACAAATAACTATGAATAGCATGGCTACAGTAATTTCTACTTTCTGAAATGAGGTGGTAGGACCAAACCTGATTCCTGAGCTCCAAGATCCGTTGCTCCTTTTCCAAATTTTCCCCTGTAAGTTGTCAAATATCCAAACATATTTGATTTAGAAAAAAGCAATAACATGTTTATATCTTGTTCATAGTTCAGCCAATACAATAACACATTGCATGTTGGTTTACATAAATACAAATAACTCACTTGCAAGTTGCATTGTCTCCTTTCTAAGCTCATCGCGTAACTGAACATTAAGAAAGAACGAGTAAGCAAATTGACAAAAGGTCTCTTAGGAATTGTCTATGTAGGATGAAACTATTGTTAAAAGCAGTCAGAGTCGAATATAAAAAATTGTATAATAATCATCCACGTTAATTCCCAAGTCACATCAACACACATAGGAGATGTGCCACAACACAAACTTAGAATTGGGCAGAAAAAAAAAGAAAAAAATTGGAGTAATGTGTAGCAGCTTCCATTGTGATATCTTTTACTACTGTGGGGAATCCAGAAATCTTGTTCATAATTAGTTTGACAGTCTTTGACTAACTAAAGTCCATGTCTAAATAAAGCTAGTAAGACAAATATCAAACAACAATACACTCAGCAACAAATCTTACATTGTTCTGGGTTTTAACTTGATCAAGTGAATTGAAGAAAGCATTGTATGCCTCTTTGTCTTTCAACAGCCTCTGCAACTCATCAACACTGCATCAAAAAAGGAGCAGCATTACATAAAATGGTTCTGCATTCCAAACAAGTATGGCCACAATGAATATTATGCAAACATACATACTTAAACATATGGAAATATAAAGAGCAACCTAACCATGCATAAGCACTATTTTTTTTGGATTTATTTACATCCTCTCTGACTTACACCAATTGTCATGCCTTCTGAAAACCTTGGGACTTTATATTCATTACCAAATGATAGAATAGAAAGCACCAGCCTTGATATCATATAACCGTATTACCATCATAAGTCCATTACTCTAATATCATTAGTTAGATTCTAATGTCTCTCATTTATTGAGATAACATCAAAATCCTCTCTGACTTATTTGCAGTATGAACCATATTACCATCAAAAGTTCATTACTCTAATATCATTAGTTAGATTCTAATATGTTTCATTTATTGAGATAAATGGGTGTCATTGTCAAAAGCAACAAAGCAGTTAAAATTTGTAACCCATATGCCCCAGTGTAGATCAGGCAAGGTAAAAATACAAAGACAAACTTGTATACAATTAGCTACAAGCAAAAAAATCAGAAAAGAATGTTACCATCTTACCTTTTGTCCTTTAAACGAGCAATTATCCCTGCAGCCTCAGCTGGGGATGGTTGACCACGTGATGAAGACTGGGGATTATCAGAAGCTCTTTGATGTGGACTAACACTGGAAGAGTTGTGCGTGGATGGATGTGAAGATGAACCAGCCACAGAGGGAGGGTACCAAGATTGTGTGGGACTCTCCTGGAAATTGGGATCAGGTTGCTGCTGCTGCGAGCTGCTGTTGGCAAGCATTCAGCAGAAGCAAAGACAGTTAACCGAGGAGCACATTTTTCAAGCAAGCTTAAGGCTATCAGCTACTCATATTAAATAGCCATGTAAATTTAGTAATTTACTTATGATGATATTATAATTCAGTGTAACTGAAGATCCAGCCATAAGGAATGACAAAGTAGTATAGTACTAGATAGGTAGACTCTCTTTGGACAACAAAATAAACTTTTGGAACAAAAGCAAGCAAACTTCTGATCATAAATGTCGGAAGGATTTTCAAAAGAAACTAAAAATTAGGGATCACATAAAACCTGTTGGCTGGCACTAATAGATGAAGACAATATTTTGTATTGAATAAAAGAGGCTGCTCATTTCATAGAATGAAAATGCTTGGCGAGTCTAGGGACTTGAAACAAATGACGCATATACTGCTTTCAGGGACAATAACATACCCGAAAAGAGGAAATCTCCAGCTCATGGCACAAGAGCAATCTGCATCAAAAGAAACAGAAGGTTACATATGTTCCAACAGTTGGTGGTAATCAATAATGTGAGCAACTGAGCATGTATATAAATGCCAAAAGAAAATAACTAGTACGGAGTAGATGGTAATCAATAACGCTAATGGCAGCACACTAGTTGGTTGCATCAGATTTTTTATCAAATCTAGTCCCATCATTTGAACAGGATCATCAGGAATCGCAGCAAAAAAATTGGATCAACGACATGAACCTGCCTAGATCAGCCTTGAAACAAGTCGCCGGTGTTTGCGGCGCTCAGGGACGGCCTGGCGGGGCCCGCGGGGGACGAGGGCGGCCCGGCGCGGCGGGATCGCTCTAGAAGATGACGGCACACCCGGCGCGGTGAGGGTCGCTAAGGACGATTCCGGCGGTCGGAGATGGAGGGCTGGGAGATTCGGTACAGGATCAGAAGCATTCAAACCCCAACCCCACCCCCACCCCCACCCCCAACGCGCATAACAGCAACAGAGAGAGAGGGAGGGAGGGAGGGAGGAAGAGAAATTTACCCTGGAGCGCGGCGGCGTTGCTTCGCGTGGGAGCAAGCGCCTGAGGAGGAGGGGGAGTTGGAGGGAGCGCTCGCCGGTGACCGTTCTGTGCAAGTAACCCGAGGAGACGAGGGGAGGAGACGAAGTCGAAGCGAGGATGTCGCCTCACGCCGACGCGCTGCGCTCTAGGATGGGCTGGGTCGAGCCGTACGCGCGTTGCGTCGGGTGGGCTTTATATTGGGCCTAGCGGGTGGGAAGTTGGGCTTTGTATATGGGCTACGAGACGCGTCGGTCATTGAAATTTTGTATTCTATTTATTTCTCAATTTACTCAACTATATTTACGTTTTAACTTTTTACAAAATTATACTCATGTTTCCCACTTAGGGCTCAACTCGTTTAATATGGATGGATCAAGATTTTAAACTAAAATCCTGATCTAAAATGGCTAGGATCTTGGGCTGACAAACAAGACTCGAGAGGGCGATTTTTACCTGTGGATGAGTTTTTTGTTTGACAACAGATAACGGCTCCCGTTTCAAACAAGTTCTTGAATGTTACTACTCCCATCCATGTTGTCAATGGGGTTTCTCCTGATCCCTGTGTATCCATCAGAGTTCAGAATCATTCCCAGTAATCCCTGCAATTCCAGCTGAAAGTAACCAATTTCTGGGAGAGAAACAAAACAAACAAAGATAAAAAAGATGACTTCAGAGTAATCAAAGAGATGTCGCCAATGGAGGGCAACCAGAAGAAGTGAGGCATCTGCCGCATCTCCTTTAAGCTTTCTGGCTAATCTGCACGTGTTACGCAAAGCACGAATATTTTTTGGAACTGATGAATGCGACATGCGTGCGCCCAACTTCAAACAGAGGCCTGCATCAAGCAGCATGTCTGATGCTTTTTGGCGGGCAGATATGTTCCTCTGCGTCCTGTAGATTGGACTAAAGTGAGATGTCCGCTTTAGAATCTTGAGCTGGAAACGCGTTATCTAGCAGCTGAATGTCGAAAGGGTAGCAAATTCATCTCCTCCACTTGGACGAAGATAAAACGCATCCAGATCTCGCTTTATAATTATGCGAAAAAAAGGATCTTGATTGCGATGTTATCCCGTGTCAAAAGTTGCCGTACTTCTTAGTGCAATGATGCACAAACCTTTAGCGTGTTCATGAAGGAAATTAGTAAAAATTTGGGTTTGTTGATTCTGACGGTCAGATTAAATCAATGTACAACTGAACGGATTAGTTTTCAGTGGTGAGGAAAATGTTAGCTTTAGTCTGGTTCAATTTTCTTTTGGCTTTCCAGGTTTTTAAGCTTGTGAAGCTACGTCCGCACGGTTAGCAGAGATGCAGTGCACATGAATGCAAGATGCAGAGGAGAGCCAGGGTCCAAGTGTTTCAAGCTTGTTAATTTATTCCATAACCAGATGCTACATCAGACGGCAGCGAACCGCGGCCGCGGGACAACGGCGGCGGTGCAGATGATGGCTTCGTCACGAGGGCCTGGGGCTCCCTTGCGAAGAAACTGTAGGAGGCGCCTTCAGAAGCAGCAAACATCTTGCATGGCGCCACCTCCCTTGCTTTCCCCAGCAAATGCCCAGAGAAATGGTCTCCCCATATGTCATACGTGAAATCTTTCTTCAGCGCGGCGCCCTCGTTCTTCTTCACAGCCTTGTCTTTCACCAGGTTGGAGCCGGGAGCACGAGCATGTGGTGGCGCGATAGGGGAGGGTGAGCCCAGCAACGGTGACCGCCGTGTGTTGGTCAGCGCAGCCACTGAAGGAGATGGTTTTCCTGATGTTACTGAAGGTGGTGCAGAAGGTTGCTCTTTGACAGTTTGCAACCAAGCATTCTTCTCATAGTTAGTAGTAGATGGTGCCCTTGCCTCAATGTCGGATCCACTCTCAAGTTTATTGCTGTGCTTCAGTTCTGATGGTGTGCCAGAAAAGGACCAGCCTTGCTTTGGGGTTGAACTTGGTGATAATGGCGAAGATGGCGTCGAATTCCCACTGTGGCTGCTAGAAACCTCAAACTTTGCTGCCAGTCCCGCACCGCCCACTTTCCGCTTTCTTCTCCGCCCTTTGTCTCGGGCAACTCTGATGGTCAGAGTCCCACTAGTTTCGGGAGCTTCAATTGATATCTTGTCTACCACAGGATTACTTGGGGACAGAGAAATAGTCGAAGCTGTATTCAGTTGTTCATCTCGATTGGTCTTGTCATCTGTCCTCTTAGGGTTATCATGAATATCAGCAGGGTATTTATCATTAGGAGTCTCTTCAGCTCTTTTGTGCTCCTTTGTTGATCTGTGAAACAAGGCATAATCAATCAAACTTAAATCATGTAAAATTCAAAGAAATACAAGAGAGACCAGCACTGGTTAAAATTTTACCTGGAAGTTTTGCTGCTACGCTGAATGAAAGAGGGCTTAACAGCTTTGTTAATGGCACTTTTCCTATCATGAATCTTGATGTAGTAATCTTGCGAGCCCACTGACAAAGAAGTTGGGACACCATGGACAAACACCAAAACAAAAACAGACACAATTCCAAAAAAGAGTACCAATGCTTTCCAATGGATGGATCTGAGGTAAGACTTTCTGCACTGGTTAAGCATACAGACAGGAATGCTTGCAGTCATAGGGATTACGAAGATCCCAGTAGTCATAACTAGCTCAAGATCTCTCTGAACCTTAGCTGAAGAGAAGTCAGCTTTAAAAGAGACGAGCATTCTTATTGATTCACTTGGCGCTAAGCTAAACCCCTTGCAATTATCTACCATAAATCCATCCACACCGCAATCGGCTCCAGAAATTTTAACCTTTGTCACTTGAAGAGGCAGTTCACCACTATTTTTGACATGTATATCTTTAGACAACTGTTGATTGCACAAAGGACTGCTGATCTCTGATTTAGACAGAATTGATTTATTCTGAACATTGGGCGCAAGGTTAAACTCTAGCTTCCAGACGGGTTCAGATTCCTCCAGAAGGACAATAGACTGCCGTCCACCATGTGCTCGAAGAGGCAGCCACTCCATGCCGGACAGATTGCTTCTGATCAACGCCATGCTTGACCACATGCACCTATTTGACGGTCGGAAGATGACAGGACCAAGTAAAGCATTCTCCGAAGGACCAACATTGGCCTCAGTAATTGCTGTATCACTTAATGAGAAACCAAACCTAGTCTCTGTTGAGTCAATTTCTGGGGACCTGCTTGAGAATGTGTGTTCACATGCATCATTTACAGTTTTGCACTGATCAATAATTTCCTCAGAATTCAGAACCAGTTGCATGGATACATGCTCTAGGCTTGGGTTATGGACGGTTATCCATTTAGAAAACTGTGACCCAACTTGGACACTGGGAAACAAGAGTTCTTGATCTGTGAGAACAGAAATCCCAGTCCTCGTGCCATGAGATTTCCATCTTCTAAGTACTGTATCATCAGCTTTATCTGCCCTCGTAATTGTTGGCTGCATTTTTTTTAAAAAAATGGATGAGCAGATTAACAAACAAAAATACGTAAGTGAAAAGGTGCTTGAGATAAGCAAACATTTATTTTTCAATTATATAAATGCAACAAAACATAAAGTAGAATAACATTTAAGAATAGTACTTCATTAGCAGCTGGTGTTTCACTTATATCTACAGAAAATAGTTCTAGGATAAATTCCTTGTGTAAGTGCATTGATCAACACCAAGGTATTATCCACTATAGGCATCTATCTCAAGATTCATACCAATCTATAACTAGAAAGCTACGTCAAGATATGCATTAGACATTATCATGTAATGGATATTTACTGTGAAATATCAAGAACAGACCATTAGACAAGCTATGTGAGGTTGATATCGCAGATTGACTAAAATACGCATCATTTCCTATTTTCCTCTAAGGGAACGAAACTACCCCATCAACTGTCTTGGTTTACTTTGTCAGTTAGTTCTTAATGTAAATGATCAGGACAAATGGAAACTACAGCCAAGGCATCAGAAATCTTTTCCTTGATGAGATAACAGCTTGCAATAATGAACAGTAATCTTGATGTAGCCATTAATGACCATTGACCAGGAGATTCTAAAGATGCAACTTCCTGCTATGAGATTTAGATATCATAGGAACATATATAATCTACAAGGAATGAACTTTATGGGACTGAAAATAGAACGAAACAGCAAGAAGCCTGACAAGGGGCTACTGTTACTAGGTTCATATATCATATTAGTACGCACTGAGCACAAAATTTGCATAAGTTATTTGAGAAGGGGGAGAAAAACAACATGTCCAAACTGATAGAACAACATTTAAGATCAACTGAGACAACATAAGGTTACTAACTGTCAAATTCAAGCATGCACAAGGGGATACCTTCATGTAGTGTAGGCCTTTTATTTCTGTGAAACTGCCCAAAGATCCTGTCCTTGAGTTAGAAGATAACTCTTCTTCAGAAAATGGGCCGACAAATGGCCCATCAGATTCAGAAACAGCGCTAGGCGTATAGGAAAGAGATGCAGATATTACATCTTGGCAGGGTATCAGGATCGAACTACTGACAGAGCTATTCGTTTCTACCACTATATTGCAGTTGTCAAATGAGCTATCCTTTGTAATTGGAGAGGTATATCTCATCAGAGCTATATCTGTTACAGTATCAGGAAAGAGTATCAATCCATTCAGGTACTTAATCTGAAAGATCATTGAGCCATCCCTGTTATCCTCTGTTACTCTTATAATCCTCAGTAACGTTGTTCCTTCATTCCTTAAAGAAAGGGTAAAAATTGACCCAATTCCAACACAAGATGATACATGCTCAAATGTGACCGAAACTAAGTTATTGGGTTCATAGTACGTCCGTGCACGCGCCTCTAACTCGATAGGTATAACAACGCTGTCCACTCTATCAGATGTGCAATTGCGCAATTTCATGCAGATAGCACCAAACACCATTCCTTCTGAAAGAGGTTGCAGTTTTAACTCTACAACGGTACTGCTTTTTAAAGGAAGAACCTCCCATTGCTCTGTAGGCCTGATATGGACCATCGGCCACCCAAATTCAGTACTGCTTGCTGTATACCAGTTGCTACTCAAAGAAGTTGACTCCAATGACTCATCAAAAGGGCCTAGCTGACAAACTATGTGAGAGGATTGTTTTGTGCCTTCAAATGCAGACATCCAAATAGCCACTTCCTCGACATAGAGAGAATCATCAAAAGGGTTGGATATCGACAAGTTCCTCTCCAGATGTCCACCTATTATGACATCCATCCCTGTCAGTGGCTGTATCTGATAAGGTGATCCTACAGCAATGCCCTTAGCTTGTATAATGAACCCACCAAAATTCGTCTGCAAAACCAAGTGTGCCGATGAAGAACCCAACAACTTTGGCAAGAATATGAAGGCAACTGATGCATTTTCTCTAGGCTGCAGCACCAGATCATCATAACCATATACATAAAACTGTGGGTCAGTACTGAATGGTTCATACACACGCAAGGAACTGTCATTGTTCAGATTCACCACGGTCAAGGTGGCCATCGAGGTCGCATACAAGCTACTCTTGCCCCAATCCAACACCGGTGGAATTATCTGAACATTCATTGACGAGGAACCATAAAGACCATTCGGGTTGGCATCGGCAGCCGCAGCATCCAACTCCGGTGGCACACCGATCATTGCCCGCATCCAATTGTCAGGTACAAGGGGCGCCTGGCATGACGCCGCACTATACCTCTCCCCATCCTTCTCGCCCTCCTGTCCCAACCCATTACGCGCCTGAGTGATCAGCGCGTCCGCTGACGAGCAAGTTACCACGCCGCCGCTGGGCATCAGGAAGCCCAACGGCCGTGACGGTCCCCAGTCCCTCGACACCACCAAATCCGGCTCCTTGGTGCCATCCTCGCCTGCAAGCAGCGCCTGGACCGCCGAGGACGAGAAGCAGAAGGCGTTCCGGTCCGCGCACGCATCCCGGAAGCCGAGGCAGTGGGAGCAGCCGTCACTCTCTTCCGCAAACTCCCCCGCTGTCGCCGCCGCCGGCGCCGCCGCCGAGACGGACAAGGCAAGGACCAATAGCAGAGTGCACAGAACAAGCAAGGAACCCCTGCAAGAAACCCAAAAACACCAGAAAAGAATCAACAACTCGCCGCAGTTGATCACCAAAATAGGCAAACTAGTTACTCAACACTAAAGCACCCAAAAAAACTCAAGAAAAACATCCACAAAAAACTCAAGAAAAACATTCACAAAAAAAACAACTCCTATTTCTGAGCGCTCTAAGCACGGATGACGCTGGAACTGGATAACACAGGCAAAGAAGAGGGAAAAAACGGTTTCTTTATTTGTTCCGGAGGGTGGCCGCAAGCCCGGAAGCAAGCAAGAAAGAAAGAGGGTGAGAAGGGGAGTTAGAGCGGGAGACTTACCGAGGAGCGGACGAGACGAACCCCGGGGACCTAAAGAACACCCAAGTCGCCGCCGGCGAAGAGCGGCGGCTGGTCATGGCGGGGACGACATGCGGCGGCCGAGCCTTCACTGTGGTGGCCATGGGAATCCACGGAAAATGAAAAAATAAATAAAAAGGAGATGGGAGGGGAAGGGGAGATGAGAGGGACCGAGGCAGGGTGGAATGAAAAAAAAGAGGAAAATGCGTCCACTGTTGGTTGGTTTTGGTGTGGAAAAGAAATTCCGGCAGTTTGAGAATGACTGTTCTACCCCTGTGTGCCATGCATGGTGGGATTCACATATATGGCTTTCTCTTTTACGGACGGTAATAGACACAAAACTCGTAAGTTTACTTAAAAACTTGTCTCTATAAAATATTTTTAAACTCGTGTCTACAAAACTCATGGACTTTGAGAATGATTGTTCTACCTCTCTGGTGCCATGTATTGGGATTCACGTTTTACATGGCTTCTCGTTTTATGGATGGTAACGAACACAAAACTCATAAGTTTGCTAAAAACTTGTCTACAAATTAAACCTATAAAATATTTTTAAACTCGTGTTTATAAAACTTATGGATTTTGAGAATGATTGTTTTGTCCCTGTGATGCCTATGTATTGGGATTCATATTTTACATGGCTTTTCGTTTTACGGATGGTAACAGACATAAAACTCGTAAGTTTGCTAAAAACTTGTCTACAAAGTAAATCTATTAAATATTTTTAAACTCCTATCTATAAAACTTATGGATTTTGAGAATGATTGTTTTGTTCCTATGGTGCCATATATTATGGGATTCACGTTTTACATGGCTTTCCGTTTTACGGATGGTAACGGTCATAAAACTCATAAGTTTGCTAAAAACTTATCTACGAAGTAAATCTATAAAATATTTTTAAACTCGTGTCTACAAAACTCATGGATTTTAAGAATGAATGTTCTGTCCCTGTGGTGCCATGTATTGCGATTCACGTTTTATATGGCTTCTCGTTTTACAGATGGTAACGAACACAAAACTCATAAATTTGCTAAAAACTTATCTATGAAGTAAACCTATAAAATATTTTTAAACTTGTGTCTACAAAACTCATGAACTTTAAACCAATTATATACCTAAACACATCGTTTATACATAACTCGACAAAAAATCCGTGGATTTAACACATAGCAATAACAAAAGCACAAATAATAGTATCATAACAGAAGCAAAAAGTAAAAGAAAATAGAAAGAAAATATTATTAATCGGATAAATCTGTGGGTATCACGGGTTTTAAACTAAACCTGAGCCCAACTTAATCCTAATCAAGTACTTAAACCTATGAATCTATGGATATAAATTTAAACTCAAATCCATATTTATTGGATTAGGTACCCACAAACAAACTTGCCATCCTTACGTGTGGTGCCATAGAGTGAGATTCACATTTTCCCTTTCAGTGGAAATGTGGAATTCACATTCTTCATGTCAATCAAGATACATGAGTGTGAATTCGGAATCACATCCTTTTGAGTCCATAAATATGACTAGTGGTGTAATCACAAATGCAAATGCAAGCAAAATTTGTTTGAAGAAACAAATTGAAACTTCAGTTTCAATTCAAATGAGATGCTAAATCATATAGATAGCATGATAAAAACTACACCCTTGGTTGATAAAATTAGACATGATTAATGGCTAGACCAAAAAAATCGGAGGCAAAAACCTCAACGGTAAAAACCCATAAATCAAGGGTTGCCTCCAATAATGTTTAAGTCCTTATTTATATTAGAGAGGAAAAAACTTTTTCACGCGTTTGTGAGGCAAAAAATTAAAATATTTAAGTCCTTGTTTACAATTAGAGATAATATTTAAATCCTGCTAATAATAGACCGTCTATAAAAAAAATATTCCCACAGACGATTAGCTAAGATATTCGTCTATAACATTTTGGTTATATTCATCTATAACATTTTGGTTATATTTGTATATAATATTTTGGTTGTCTTATATAATATTTTGGTTATATTCGTCTATAACATTTTGGTTGTCTTCTCTGTATAGGTAAGGTAAGTAGACTGCGCCATTTAGTTTATTTAGCTGAGGGAATGGATATAGTAGCATTATTGCTGCAATAGGCATTAGATGTTTTGGACTGTCCAATCATATAAAAATGGCGTAGTCAATGGCTGAGACAATTGATAATTGTTAGAGGCAGTTTTTGTAACAACTCATGAGATGTCTAATTCAAAATTGATCGAACATAATTATACCAAAACGGTTAGGCATTGTGTGCATGTATATTCAATTTTTCTGACACGTGTCCATGCGTTTAATTTAGTTGCCGTTTCAACGAAGAAATCATCGTGTATGCTCATGGTCATCAGGTGGCCCGAGGACCAATAATGCTTAAGGCATTAATCCATGGTTTATGAGCAATTCCATGAAAGAAATTATTTGTCAAACCGCCTTTGATTTCCCTTTTTTTTTTACCCAAGAAGCCTTTGCAGCACGATCCAGCACACATGCTCTATTTATGCTCTATTTAGTAAGATTTCACAGCGGTAGCTATTTTAGAATGTAAAACTCTTTAAATAATTTAGATTATAGACTTGGATTGTAAAACTAAATATCTACAAAATCTAAAAGCAAATTAGAATCCTGATTCTTACTTGCTAAATATTTACTAATCAACTACTTTTTAAAATCCGAACCACTCCAAACATGTCCAAACTATAATTGAGCTTTTGTGGTAATGCAACTGCTGTATGCTGATTGGCTATCGTACGTGCTGGCCACTAATAGTAGCTTGCTTTAAATTAAAGTTAATCTGATGTCTTGTTTGTTTAAGCATCATCGAACTGGCGTTAGTTAAAATATTTACATTTAAAGGGCTCCGAGAAGTGTCATTGGTAGGGAAGATTCCCTGATCAGCATTAGATTTGTGGCAGCAAGCAAATTAACCATGCATGCATCGTGTGTGGCTGTTGTATTAAATTTTTCACGTCAACTTCACCGGGGACCGGTTCATAACTTTATATCAGACGACATTGGCTGAGAAAACAATATTAGATTTGTGGCATGAACGCTACTTCAAAGTTGTTTTCTCTTCATGCAAATCGCTTTTAAAAAATTGCCCATATGAGACATGGCCAATCATGCGTGTGGTTTGCCCATTTAGCCTTGCTTCTCAAAATGAATCATACTTAGGTATAGCTTGGGAAGATTGCAACCGTAGCTATTCACGGAATTGAATACATAGTTTTCTTAAATAATTTATATTTTTTTGTTTCAGATTATAAAACTCAATAGATATAGAATCTACAAATTAACTAATATATAAGTTATAAGTTATAGAACTTCTGTTTTTCTATATTCTCACTATCTAAATATTTACTAATTAATTTTTAAAATCTTAAGCTTTTCTAAACAGCACTTAGTCTTCTTTGGATTGTTTGGAAGAGTTTATAGCAGCCACGGACACTCACAACATCTAAAGCTTCCTAAACTATTCATATTTTACGTAAGATTATAAAAATCAATAATTATATAATCTAAAAATAAATAATTATTTAGAAGCTAGAAATTAAGAAATACCAACTAGATACATACAATTTGTTTCTACTAATCCAAAAAGTCCTTACACTCTTACATCAGTGTTGCTAGATTAGTTTTCTTTCTCCAATTAATCATGACTAACATCGAAGGAAGAGAGCTGAATTCCCATCCCGAAATTCTGCATGATGCTACCTCACATTCCGAGAGGCAGCCGTGAGGAACCACATGGCAAAACAGAACAAAAAAAGTTAATGGCAAATATGCACAGTCGAAAGCTACCTTGCTTAAGAATAATCTAAGCACTGGACTCTCAAACACCAACCATCTCCCTCTCAAAACAAAGCACGATAACAAACATGAAGGATTTGATATTTTATCATCTTATAAAATAAAATATATTTCGATTATTTATTATCTTTATCTATATATTATTAACTTGAACAGTTTCACGTATTATTTATTGTTTTTATCAGTGAAATCATCGATTGCAAAAGACATCGCAGCCAGCCTTCAGCTCGTCTCTGGATCGACACGTGTCCGCCAAACAGTGGATCCAACGGCGGGAATCTCTGCCCCCTGGCGGCGCTGTCGCTGTCCTCGCGGATTCCGCACCGGCGGCCGTCCTTACCCGCCTTACGTGGCGCCGCGGGGATGGCCCATCCCGTGGGTCCCGGCCTGGGTGGCGGCAGATTCCGGTGTCCATACTCACGCGGGCGCGGTACTACGTGGGCCCCGCGGAATCTGGCCGGTGGGGCCGCGCCTCGCACGGCCGTGTCCTTCCAGTGGAGCCGTGTCGCCCTCCTCTTGGGTAGGAAGAGGTCCAGATGTTCTACACTATACCCTGCAGATAAGCGTAAATTACCAAATTGCCATTCCATCTAAAAACAACAGAAGTCTTCGCACAAACTGCATGTCACACGTCTCCAATTACCTGTGAATTATCATTTTTATAATTTTATATTTGTTCTTATAAAATAAATATTACATATCTTGTAAATAAATAACTCATATTTTAAAAATAAAAAAAAGATGCATGAGTTTAAAATTTATTTAATTTGATTTCTTAATCATTGTGCACGAGTTTAAAATGACATGTATACAGGATAAGTGTAGCTTCAATGGAATGGCTAGAATAATTTCTATAATATTAAATAAAAAATCAACTCCGCACAAGAACCCAAAAATAAAGAATAGGGGATTAGCGAAGAAAAAGAAAAAGAAAAGATATGATTGGACAAGAAATTATTTTAAAGGAATCATCTAGTAAAGATATAATTTTTATACATAATATATATATGACATAACAGTTTGGAAACTATTTGGTATATCTGATTTGAGATTGCCCTAATACATAGCAGTATACTTTTTTGTAATTTGATTAGGTGATTTTGTATGTCATCAATGCGAACAAGCAGCTGGCTGTTAGCTACTGTGCACGGATTCTCTGCCCAAACTTTTTGACTAATCGAGGTGTTAGTTACCGGCTGACGACTGTGGACGACTAGTTTGTTTGACACCACCAGCACGCAAAAGTTGAAGCAGGTTCGCAGTTTGCACGCACCAACATTCTCCCGTACTACTCCTTACCTGTTCCCGTTGGTACACTTCAAAAAAGACGGGATTGCTTGTTTCCTTCCGCTAGAGAGCCGCAGCTAAATTTAAATTTTAGGATTCAATTTTGAATGTTGTATTAGATTTTTTAAAAACCTGCAGTTTTAGCTAAACTGTTACGTACAGATAAAAATATAAAAAAGATTACCTTGAAATTCTACAGATGTTCTGTGTTTCGACGATGAATGTTAAATTCTGAATTCTGGTGCATAGCTGTACCAATTTCGAGCGAAATTCGAGTGATCAGACCTGATAGCTCCTGGTATACTACTGCAAGATTAGGGCAAATTAATTAAAGCAATGCTTTGCCGACAGAGTAGGGTGCTGGACTGATGGCACCTCTTAGCTTAGACAAATGCTTTCCATGTCTAATTATCTAGACGTTTTTACTGCTACTTTAAGACTAGAGACTATGTTGGAAATTAAAGTAACAGCTTCTGATGTGTCGTCTCTGACTCGGCAAACTTGCGAGCCAAAAATATCAAAGTCAGAGTCAGTACACGGCGAAAATGCAGAGATGGTAAATGTGAGGAGAATAGAGACTGGTAAAACGACGACCTTCATATACCATATTCTACTTATTAAGTATAGTATACAATGGAGATAAGACGTCTATCATATATTATATTATGGAAGGTGTTCTACTCCTAATCTAATTAAGATTTCTTCTACACAGAGTATCTACCTTTGGGTGAGTATATAAGGAGGGTAGAGGCTCTCTTAGAAAATCTACAGAAAACAATACAGAGGCTATACAGAAAATCTATACATGTCATTGCAATATGACTATAGGCATCCATATACTCTTATAATATATTAAACAGACTCTAAATAAAGCGTACGATATTACTCTCTAAGGCATAAATATGTATAAATTTTTGTGTACTATCTCAACTGAGATAGACAAACAATCTCATTTATATTATCAATCCTATATTTCGTTGTCAATATATTTCCACACGAGTTTTTGTCTAAACAGGATGAAAAGCTATATAAGGAGGGCATCTGTCACACCATAAGGATGAGTAAGCACATGCTAGAGTCTCTAAATAGATTTGTTCATGGAGAAAATGCAATTTTTTGCTCTAGCAACTGATATTCTGTTACGGAGATATAGCAGTCCATCAATATTTTCAGCTTAGCAATCCATGGTTGGATTGCAGCCGCATGTGATGCCTCTGCTTACAAATATGGCATGTATGATTGCTAGGGTTTGGAACACATGGATTTCACAGCAAACACTGCAAACCTCGCACCATGTGGAGTTGTAAGCAATGACATGCTTGTTGCGAGCAGAATTGATAAGCTTTGAACATGCGTGCCCTGTAACACCAACTCACCAAACCTTTCCCTCTCCATCGTCTAACACGGTACAAACCAAGCTCAGATGTCCATGTCTAACACGCAGGCCACGGTACACGGCATGTGCAACATAGTTTCATGTATAGTAAGTATATTGGCCTAGTTTTAAAGATTGTGCCAAATCAAATTGCAATTTATAAAATTGGATAAAGGGGTACATAGCGCTCTTTTCGAATGCAGAAGTTTTATAGAATTTTCGTACTAATTAACTCAATTTCTCTAAAAATTATCTGAATTTTCTACAATACAAAGGAGCCCTTGTAGGAAACTAAGGCACTTTCTCTTTCTCCACTTGTTTTGATTCCATTGCAGCTTTCCTCCAACAACTCATCTTATGCTAATCCTTTCCTTGGCAACGACCACATCTAGCTAGATTGAGAATATCTCAATCTCAAGCTTACTCTCGAACTATTAGGACAGTTGAAGTTGATCTGCACGCTCCGACCACCGCGAGCTACGAAGCGATAGGGAGAATCTACTGCCTCACTCTTGCCATGCTATTTTCACTATTAGTGGTAAAATATTACTCCAGTATAGTACAGACAAAACGATGCAACTGGTGATTGCTCTGTTTCTGTCAGGCTCCCTGCAGCATCTCACTGACGGTGTGCCACGTAGTGGTCAGTAACAGCTAGTGCAGGTGATTAGTACTTAATTGTACAGGTGATACTTGCATTGTTGCTAGTTAAACAACTCCATGTTATGTATCTAGTTGCCTAGTTGATTAATTAATTCCTTTTCTTGTGAGGTGAAGTTGGCCTCGAATCTGTCCACCGGCAAGGAAGAGAAAAGCGAAATTTGCAAGAGATTTCTAGGCGCTTATTCTCGAGCCTGAAGCTCTTTTCAGCTGATTAGCAATCTTGGTTAATGATTAATTAAGCAGGGAGGGTAGGGTTCGACCTGCAACGGAGACGTGGACGTGAACTTGGCTCGGTCGCTGGACGTGGACGTCTTCCCGTCCAGGAGAGGCCGGTCTGACCGTCATAAGTGCTAAGCGAGTCGAGAAAAACTAAACTAAATGCCCTCGTCGACTTCTTTTGCAGACGAATTGCATCCTGTTTTGCAGTGATTCAGGATGCTGACAGCCATAACGAAATAATCGATTAGCCAAACATAAACGCTAGCGAGAGAGTAATAATTACGGTGTGATATCTTATATACGCCGTTGTGGTTGTGTACAGTGTAATCATCCACAAAAATTAAGAAATCAACTCAAGATTTTTTTTGTTGCGTCTCGTTTTTTCAGCTTTGTAAAGAGGCGAGTTATTCATTTGCAAGTGCTAATATTTATTTGACAAGAATAAATATGTAAGTATAGACAAAACTATTTAAATGTTATAAAACGACTTATATTTTTTAAAAATTGAATAAATCTAAAACGACAGTTATTGGAGAGCAAGTCATGTCTACGAGGAAGAAGATTCTTGCGTAGTAGGCTGCGAAACGTTGGAATCTTGGTTTGGTGGATTGCGGAAGTGGACGGAGATTCCGTGGCATTTTGCACGGTATTCAATTCAGATCGTCGCTGCAACTTATCTGGAGATTCTCTCCTAGACGCAATTGACCGTGCCAACGCCCACAACTATGATGTTATTCGAGCGAGACAAGGCGCAGTTAGTTGAACTGAGACGGCACAGGTCGACTTGACAATCTCGGTAGATTTTCCTCGATTAATTAAGAACAGGGACTTGTAGTAAATGACCTGTCGTGTCCTAGTGCAGGTTTGAAAGCACATGTGGTTTAGTAGGCCCTGTACAAGAGCCACACACCGAGTGGCAGCCGGGTGTTCGGATTTCAGAAGGAAATCCATGCATGTCTGTAGAAGCTTGCAGGCACTAAACAGCTCACAATTTACAAGTAGATCTACAGTGGTTGCCGGTTTGGTTTCTCCGCTCGCTTACATCAAAAAGAAAGAAGAAACAAAAGTGGTGTGATCGATTAGTCAAGGAGACAGACAAGCATCACCACCTCCGGCATCTGGTACAACACATGCCCGTCTTCAACACCCTGGGGCCTACAGTAGAAACGGAGAAGGGTATGACGAAAGGACTCAATAAATTCAAGGAAAGTACCCACGGGGGCAAGAGAGGACCTCTTTTGGTTGCCCATGGGCTCTGAGCGCTTCAAGGATGCTTTCAACCCACCTGTGAAAAAACAACATGGAAATAGTGCAAATGGATGATACAGTAGTCAAGTTTGCTTCGTAATATATGATGTGACGCTGTGAACATCAGTTCTGAATGTCCAACATTCAGACGTCTCTCCTGACGATTGGATAATGCTATTCAAAAGGCATCATGGTGTGTGCATACCCATCAAGTCCCGGGGTGGTAGGATAATATATGCTCTTCAGGCCAAACTTCTTAGCTGCTGAGGCTGTCGTCTCGCCTATGCAAGCAATGGAGTTGCCCCAATTGTCAACTTGTGAAATGAGATTTAGCCAAGTTCTGCATCACCAGATAACCACCAGAATAGATGAGAGTAAGCACTGTGAAAAAGGAATTGAGATGGCAAAATGTAACAAATAAAGTCAGTCCAGGGAGACACGGAGTTAGCAAATAGCTTATTTCAAGTTTAATTTACATGATGTATGAATAAATTTGTTATGACTTATGTGCTTGTTCGGATGCTCCCTTTATAAAACAGAAGGAAGCATCTTCAAATAGAATGTCATGTTTCAATGTAGTATCTTGTGATCTCTCACACACATAACTTACCTGAACCATTTAATTATGGAGTAGTATACTATTATTGTTATATGAACACAGTTTAAATTTATACAGAGGCACCTAAATACACAAAATATAGTTACCGGAGAGCGGAAGGAGAAGCTACTGCAACAACTGGAGCTGAAAGAGCAGGCTTTAAAATTAGCGGATCGACATCCTGTACAGGTACCTGTATGTATGTACAGCCACTTCATAGGTTAAAGAAAAAAATCCAAGGTTCACGTGCACATATACTTTGAAAAGATAATATGTAATCCGTGAAAGTTACTATCTGGTTCTAGAAACACAAATTCTCTATAAGGTAAAATATGTCGCAGAATCTTATCCAGCTAAATATGACACTATCAGGCAAGAGAATCAGGCTGAATTGTAGATAAATACAATGAGGTCCAGAGTGCATAAGACAAGTGGTCAAAACTCCACACCGTAGAGTGAATAAGAGAAAAACGTACAGTCGTATATGTGTTCAGCCTTGTGACCTCAAACCCTCGATCTGATAGCCCATTCTCTGTATTCCACAGCAGAGTTAGTTAATATGATACCTGAAGATTTAATGCATTTGCAGTTATTGTGGAAAAAATCACAAGGATAAGGCAAAAAGGAAAACACTGAATCCTTCACAGATGCAGGATACAGAAGGATTAGTTAATGTAAATGCTAACAATGTAAAAACAAATCTGACTCACGAATTTCATGGCCAGCCCTTGCGGATGCAGGATATAACACTTTGCATGCAGTTTCAGTGGTCCTTGGAAGCTCTGAAGCCAAAACTTTACAGTGGTCCTTGGAAGCTCTGAAGCCAAAACTTTACCCATAGCTGATGAAATACAAAATAAAAAGGTATCTTACAGACTGAAAAACAGTTCCAAGTCTTCACTCTTCAATATATGACTATATGACTGAGAAACAATATGAAGTCTTTGAAGTGCAACGAGTAGTCATTACATCATATGAGGCAAGATACCTTTGGACGGAGAAAATGCAACCTTAAGGGATCCATCATCAGATTGCATTACTTCATCAAACATTCTCGCGGTACCTGCTCCAACAACTGCTATTTGTACCTTAGGACTTCCGGCGCCCCTGGTATTATTGGGTTGTTATGTAAATTATGTTAAATATGGTGGTTTTGGATTGTGTTTGGGTTGTTCTGGTGTAACATGAAATAATGGATCGATTGAAGGAGAAACATGAAACACATCATATAATTGGGCTAGACAACAAGCAAATGACAAAGTGCACAAACCTGTGTCGCCACAAAGCCCAGAACTTATGATGAATGAAGTGTGAAATGGCACATAGTTTATATTTGTGTAGCAACATTGCGCACAATAATTGCAATCTGTTTGAATCTTACTTCCATCCCTCAAGGAAAACAGCAGCTGCCTCAGGAGATGTTATAGTGATCCAGTCAAACTTTTCATCTGTAGATACATAATACTAAAGTGACTAAACTATGGAAAAAATTTGTTATAATTTTGCAAAGCAACTGTAAGATGATAATACACTGTACGTTGGAGCAAATGGATGTACAAGGCAAGAAAGGAACATGAAATACAAAAAGGAAAGAATGGATCACTTACCACGCAAGACATCAGAAAGCCTATCTGTATCAGGGCCTTGAACATGTTTAATAAGAGGAAGCTCCAGAGTTTGTATATTATGCCTTTCCTGCAAAATTCAATTAGAAAATTGGCAAGAATGCTAGATAGCAATAAGCTGCATAATAAAAAGGGAATACTTATTTTTGGACTTTGCAAAGCTGTGCAGATACAAATTGAGTCTCCTTCTAAGGGAATAAAAGGCGGCGGCGGCACCCCATTCAGAACACGCTTCTTCAAACTTAATAGCATCCATGGTCCAGTTGAATACATACAAAGTTAGAATAAGACTAGGCATAACTAGATAAATTCTGAGCTCATGCTCTATACTAATGATATATCGGAAAAGCTATGCAACACCAGAGAATAAAAGGAAATCTCATAAACTAGATCCAAGATCCTAGAATAAAATTTCAAGAAGGGCAATGATCAAACAAAACAATGAGAGTCCTGCCATTGTGGAAAAGTTTTCAAGCTAATGAAACAAAATCGGCAATGCAGCTGATATGCCAACTCATATGAAAATGAAAGGGATGAAACACGAAAGAAGATGCTCAGATGAAAGATTTGTACTAACAAAATGAAAAATGATTTCCCAAAACATAGCATTCCATTTCAAACCAAACAAAACTGGACTGCGTTGCTGAACAGCTGACTCTAAGCTCCATGCTCCTGCTAGTTGTAGACATACTAAGAACAAAAAAGTGATGAGTTCCATTAGCACGCGGCACCATGTTCAACAGAGTTAGCCCAAAATATCTCATATCTAGCATACATCAACCATGGAAACCATACATTTCCAGGAGATTTGAGAATTTGCCAGTAAAAAATTTGTGCTATTTGATTATTTACCATTTGTGTGGATGATAAGTGGGATCATCTGAGTCTATAACTGTGAGCCAAAGTGCAAATAATCGAAGCCACTTTTTAGGAAAGGCAAATCACCAAATATTCCTCTATACAATCAGTTACCTAAAATCATAAGGCTAAAATTCATCAGGATTTCGAAGGGTATCACAAAACCAACACGGAAGGGGATCTTTTTTTTTTGAAGCAATCCACACAAGATAGTGTGGAGGTATCTATCGATATAGAAGAAAAAAAATACAAGATTACTATCCTAGGAGGTAGTAATCAGGAAAAAAATAAAAACACCCGGGCAAGCAGCATCCTGCCATCCGCAACTAGGCCAGCGCCTCACCACTGGCCCAACTCCTACATGACAGCAACAACAGTAGACGAAGACCGCAAGCCCCGAAAAACATCTAACTCCATGCCAAAGGAACACCCCATGACCAAGGAGTAACACGGCCAAAGAAAGGGAGGAGCTCCAAGGGAAGGGAGGAAAGGAGAACGGGAAGAGACACCCAACGACTGCAAAGACATCACCAGAGGACCCACGCCGAGAAGGCCAAGGACGGCCAACCGTAGAGGAGCTGGCCGCCAACAGCTCCGACCAACCACGGATCCCGCACAACCGTCGCCGCAAGACAGATCCGAGCCCAATACCAACGCCGAGGGTCGTCGCTGGAGCAAAACTCTCCCATCGATGCCCAAGGCCTCGCGGCCTTTTCCTGCCGCCCCACTACAACAGGCACTCTGCTTGCCAAAGCCTAGCCGCCACGCACCGCCTTCGGCCACCGTGCACCACCTCCAGCCTTCGAGCGCCACCTCCTAGACATCGCACCACCGCGCTTCGTCTCCTGGTCTTCACGTCGCCGCGCTCTGACCCCTACTGCCATGCGCTGCCTCATGGCCGCTGCTCCGCAATGCACCCCCTAAAGGAAGACCCACACCGTGGCCGCCTCAGCTGCCGCTGGTCGCCGCCCACCGTCGTCGACGTGCACCTCCGTGTCACCGCCGCACGCCACCGCACTGTCGAGCCGTCGTCGAACGCAGACTCCACTCGTCGCCGCTGGGCACCGGCCGCCAGACGCCTTCGTCGGCCATCATCGCACCTTCGCCAGCCGCTGCCTCGCACCGCCGGACACCGCCTAGCGTCGCCGCGCAGACACCATGCCGTCGCCAACGCCTCCAAGCCGTCGCCGTCGCCGCCGCATCGTCGCCGTCGAGCCATCACTGCCGCCTGGCCCACTAGATCTAGACGGCGCTCGCCAGATCTAGATGCTGGCCGCCAGATCTAGAAACGAATCTGGCGGTCGCTGCCCTAGGAAGATCTGCAGCCGCGGCCGCAACCGGCTGTGCGCCGAGCAGACCGCTAGGCCGCTGCGCGCCACCCCGTGACCACAGCGAGGCGCTCCGAGGCCGCCCGGATGCCACACACCGCTCGCCAGATGCCACCCGCAATGGAGGAACTCGAGCACCGAATCTCCAGATCTGCACGCGCAGGGGGAAGAAGGGGAAAAGCCCCGCCGCCGCCTTCCTCGCGGCCGCACGGGAGGTCCGGCGGCACGCTCCGGCGGCGGCGAGGGGAGGGGAGCGCAGGTTGGGCGGCGGCGGCTGGGGGTGGGGTTCCGCCCGAGCCGCCGCCAGACGGGACGACGCGGGCGTCTCTCAACACGGAAGGGGATCGCCTTGTGGCATCCGCCCTAGAATCAATCCCGTACTCTCTCTCTCTCTCTCTCCGGAAACCCATAGCGGTTGATACTGAAGAAGAATGCGAGAACTCTCCGTGGTGACGAGCTTACCAGAGCGGCGATGAGCTTGCCGTTCTTCCCCTGCTCTCGAGTGACCACGACGTCGGGCGGGGGCGAGGAGCACGCCATGAACCTCCCGGTGGTGGCGCCGCAGGCTTGGTCCCTCCAAGCGAAGCGGGCTCGGGGTAAGGCTGCGGCAGGCGGTGGGAAGGGGAGGAGCGAAGAAGACAAGGCCATGGCGAGGCGAAGGCCGTGGCCGCCGCCGCACGCACGGACGCCGAGGCCGAGTTGAGCTTGTGGAGACGACGACGCTTGGCTAGGCCTGGGCCCCCACACTCCCCTCCGCCTATAGATCTGGGCCCACTCGCGCGATCAGACGGCCAGTTTTGCACGGTGGGCTTGGGCCGACCGGGTTTGGGAATCCTCGTGGAGGAATATAGATTTTTTTATTTTTTTATTTTTTTTATTTTTTTATTTACAGAACTAACCTTCGTTTCGAAATTTACAGAAATAGTATCATAAACTCCTCTAGGCGATTTTCACCGCGGGCATTTTTTATGGAGGGAATTAACTATTTACCACTTTTAAAGAGTATCATGTTATTATTTATCACATTTATGGATGGCATGTGGGTCTATCTGAGTCTACAGTGAGAGTGAGACAGGGTGGCAAATAATTAAGCACACCTTGGCATATTGTTAAATTTATCTTTTTATGGCGTGGTACAGTCTAGTTAGCAAAACCACATAGAATTTATAGAATTTTATGTTTAGGTCATTCTCGTTCTCTTGGTGGGCTAGAACCTAGAAGGGTCTAAACATAAAATCATTTAAAATTTTATTTTCGTTTAGGTTCTTAGAATGGGAGGGAGAAAACCAAGGACATATGAGCATGATTTACCAAGTATCTAAATACATATGGGCTGCTTGCATGTACTGCTAGAACTAAAGGATGTTTGTTAATTACTGAGAGCAACCGAATATTTTTTTCTAGGCCAAAAACTGTCCCTTTAAAGAGAGGTTTTTCCTACTTCAGGGACCTATCCACAAAACGTATCACAGGATTTTATTATGTTTGGACCCTTTTCGCCCTTAAGAATGGCCTAAACGCAAAAAATTCCACGGTCGGCGCCACCGAAGATATACCACGGTTTTTTAATCCGTCGTAGTAGAGTGCGTTTGGGAGTTTTTTTATTTTTTAAAGCTGAGGATTAGTTCTATAAACTAAAAAACAAATAAAATAAAAAATTTGAGGAATATATATGGCTGGGGCTCGGCCGGTTCAGAGATTGGGCCGGATTTGAATCGGTTCTCTGCCTTCAGAATTATTTTTTAAATTCAGAAGTACGGGTTGTTTTGAGAAAGAAACGAAATGTATACGTTTTTAAAATTAAACTATTTGGTTCCGTATCTACGAAAACCGATGGTTCAACTACCGTATGCACGTCAATCTAGTCAATGAGCGGTCAGCACTCGCACGGCTAATCTAAATTAAGCCTTGTTATCGTAAGAGAGCCATACAAACTGAGGAAAAATTAATCCCGTTTTCCAAGTAGGATCGATCGCAAAAGCTCCAAGAAGAAGAAGAACATGGGTGGTTGATACCTAATCTCGCTTGACGTAATGACGTTCACTACTAGCTCCAAAAACATAGAGGGAGCAGGTGCCAGAGCTACGGTGTTCGACGAGTGAAAACAATAAAATCATAAAAAGACCTAAATGGCGGTTATTATATCCCAGCTTAGCTAGTGATGTATAGAGTTTACAAAACCGCGGCCGTTATCTTCAGTAAAGATGGTAAGAAGGCTTGATACTAAAATAAATAATTTTGTTAATCCTGGTGCAATCCAGGATAACTTTTATGTGGGTTTCGTGTATTTTTGATGTAGTGACCGGTATATCCATTATTAAAAAAACACTCTCTCCTTTCAAAGAGTATTTTTTTAGTTTTAACTTAAGTTAAGAGCATGTTTGTTTCAATTAAAGATTTTAGTAGCTAGCTGGTGTGAGTATCTAGTTGTTGAGAATGTGAAGAAACTGTTATTTTTTAGCTTCTAAATTTTAGTTCATTTTTAAATTCCACGACTACTGATTCTCACAATATGAGACAAGAATCTGAATTATTTATTTTAACTTTAGATTTTAAAAATAACTGTAACTGTCAGAAGTTGAAACAAACAAACCCTAAATAATCTTAGTTTTATCTGAGTTTATAAAAAAAGTAATTTCGATATATTTAATTATGAAATATGTTTGCATAGTTGAGTTGTTTGATATAATGTATATTAATACTCTTTGTTATATATCTGTTAAAACATAAAAATAAAAATGTAATTATTTTGGTTGCGAGTTAGTAAATATAGCTCTATATATAGTCGTGGTGCCAACTCGTGGCTCACCGAACCGCACCACTGCGGCTACCACCCAAGGTGACAGAGGAGGTGTTACGCGCAATGGAGGTCACGATCACGAGCAGCGCAATGCTGAGGCCGGCGTACAACGACACGGCGCCGCACCCGCTCGACGACGCGGAGGTGCCGCTCACCGTGTTCGACCGCGCGGCGTTCGACATCTTCGTGCCCACCGTGCTCGCCTACCCGGCGCCGGCGCCGTCCAACGAGGCGCTCAAGAAAGGCCTCCTCAGGGCTGTCGAGGCTTACCCTCACCTGGTCGGCCGCCTCGCCGTCGACCGCAACGGCCGCCGGTTCCTCCACGTCAACAACGAGGGCGTGCTCGTCGTCGAGGCCACCGTCGAGGCCGACCTGACCGACGTGCTCGCCAACAGCAGCGCCATGGCCACCAACGTCGCCGACCTCTACCCTCCACTACCGGAGGCACGCAACTAAATTAATTTACCACACAAGTTCATTGTCACGCGCACTGTAACTGTCACGTTAATTTTATTTTGTGACGTTGGCGAGTGGTGGATTTCGTCTCGGCAGGACAACGTTGGGGTGGCGCTGCTGCAGATAAAGCTCAACCGCTACAGGTGCGGCGGCCTCGTCGTCGGCAGCATCTGCCACCACCACACCGCCGACGGCCACTCCATGAGCGTCTTCTTCACCACGTGGGCGAGCGCGGTGCGCCAGGGCAAGAGCTTCACCGTGCCGACCCCATTCCTCGACCGCGCGGCCACCGCCGTGCCTCGCACCCCGCCGGCACCGGCGTTCGACCACCGTTCCATCGAGTTCAAGGGAGGAGAAGGCAGCGGTGGCTCCACCGGAAGGTCCTACGCCGTCGTGCCCATGGAAAAGATCAAGGACCTCACTGTGCACTTCAGTCCCGAGTTTGTCGCCGAGCTCAAGGCCCGGGTCGGCGGCCGGTGCAGCACGTTCCAGTGCCTGCTCGCCCACGTGTGGAAGAAGATCACGGCGGCGCGGGACCTGAACCCGGAGGAGTTCACGCAAGTGAGGGTGGCCGTGAACTGCAGGGGCAGAGCCAACCCGCCGGTGCCCATGGACTTCTTCGGCAACATGGTGCTCTGGGCGTTCCCGAGGCTCCAGGTCCGGGAGCTCCTCCACGCCAGCTACGGCAGCGTCGTCGGCGCCATCCGCGACGCCGTGGCGCGCATCGACGACGAGTACATCCAGTCCTTCGTCGACTTCGGCAGCGCGGCGGACGCGCGCGGCGAGGAGCTCGTGGCGACGGCGGCGGCGCTGGGCACGATGCTGTGCCCGGACCTGGAGGTGGACAGCTGGCTGGGGTTCAGGTTCCACCAGATGGACCTCGGCACCGGACCGCCGGCGGCCTTCCTGCCGCCGGACCTGCCCGTGGAGGGGCTGATGATCTTCGTGCCGTCGCGCACGGTGAAGGGCGGCGTCGACCTGTTCATGGCCATGGCGGAGGATCACGTCCAGGCGTTCCACCAGATCTGCTACTCCTTACGTCCTCTTCAGCCGTGTCAACTCTAGACGACGATGCAGGCATGCAGCACACCACTCCTGAAGTTATGTGATTACTCTATCATTTGTCGTGCATGTTGGTACGGAAGGATCGTACGTACTGTAATGTTTTCTAGTGCACAAGCTATATAAATTAAGTATTAAGAGCATTACCATCTTACGTACCATATATATATAAAATCTAACGCGGTAAAAAAATAAAAATTAAAAAATAAAAATTAAAAAACCATATCTAATGTAAGACACCATGTCATCACAATATCCAAAAAAAATAAAATATGATTGGATAGAAGGCAAAGAGAGAAATGAGAGAGATGTATAAAAAATTTACTGTGGATCTACGATAAGAATATGGTTTCTAGAGTTTTTGTCTTGCTGTTGCTGACATGGTAATATAGTACACTATATAAGAAACAAACAGTGGGTTGAAACCGTCACCCACGTGCATATATGCAGAGTTTGCTATTTTCGGAACAGTGTTTAATAAAGCTCGGATCTGTAACATTTGGCATCGGCTCATCAGACAGACCAAAAACAAGTCTGATTATCGCGGAACCTACTTGTAGCAGGAATCTTTGTAGAGCTTCAGCTTCTGTTACTGTTACTCTATTACTCTGTTATATGCGTAAGATTGGTAGTTATTGTCACGCATCTTTTGTATTTCGAGGTCATGTCCACCAAACAAAGATGCATTAAGTATTTAATTACATGACGCAAGTGCATGCCGTATGATATAGGAATAGTATTGTCAATAATGATATGATGCGGTTGCAGTGTCTGAAGCCACGTCTCTGCCCGGACGCTTTTTCTAGAGCTCATTTCGTATGATATGTGCAAGTGGGTAAACGGCGATCGACTTACGATCATGTAAGGGTCTTTGGTTTCGTTAGAGGACAAGGTTGCAGAGAATAGGGACGGAATGAAACAGTCAATATTAGTTGTTCGGTTGAGTGGACAGGAAGAAAGATAATTTCCTGTTTAGTTGAAATATCTCACTTATTTGCCATAAACCTAAATTTAGTGTAGCTCGTTTGTTATTATAT
>KE372174.1:108963-127150 GCA_000418225.1 Zizania latifolia
TCACGAAAATATAATTGTATGAGATCTTAATTTATAGATTTAATTACAATAAATATAATAGTGTGATCAAATCATAAATCGGATAAATGGTGAAGGAGAAAAATCATTAAGAACTTGGTAACAAAAAAATTAAAATCATCTAGACCAACTAGAAAAAATCCATCATGCCATCAAAACAAAAGGTTATATAGCTCTATTCGGCTAATTTAATTAGATCCAACCGTCCATAATTACTCTCTCTCATCCCACCCGGCAAAATAATTGTCTTTTTTCTGTAAAATAGTTGCACAAATATGCTCTCTCTAAAACTTTACATCAAAAACTAAAATTTATAAATTAATAGTAAGAGTAAAAGATTAAAATGCCCCTTGAAAAAAACATCCTAGTTTATGACGAGTGTGTTAGGTGCTCGTTTTCCTAACCAACAATAGGTGTGCATCACCCAACATCTCTGACGAATCTAGCTGATTTGATCATGTTTCTATACATGTGTAATCCAAGAAGATAACCTGACGACGTCTATTTCAAAAATTGAATTCAAATCTTCAGGTGCGAACTGAACCAGCACCGGAGCAGTAACATCTGGTTACCGACCGGACGTTTTAACGAAAAATTAATGAAAACTAGAAAAAATTCATAGAAAATCTAGAAAAAAATCAAAAAAAAAGTAAACTCAAGGGAAAACTATAGGAAATTGTTGGGAGTGATGCTGTAAAGGGCTTGATTATTTTCATGGGCTCTTGGTGAAGGCGTGGGCAAATCAGGCGTTGGAACAGAGAGATGGACCGCGTGGTGAAGCCCATCTCTGCAGCCACAGAGGTATCAGTATCACATTGCCAAAGCTACGGGAAGTACGGAACCACCCGCCGGTTACCGACGACGGTCACCGTACAGATTTGACGATAACCGGTCTACCACTAACTGTCATACGGTGATTAGCTGAAAACTGTGGTTACCAAACAGATCCAGTAACCGCAATTTCGTTAACACTAGCTCTCACCCTGTCACCATAGTCCGTACCGGCCACCACCTGCCATCCATCCCGTCTGGGTGCAGGGTGCTCCTCCAGGCCAAAGCCAATCCGGCGACATGATCTCATGGAACAGGACGGTTTGTTGACATCTTCGTTATCAGCACGAGTAATTCCACCTTGATGTCAGAGACGGGGAGCAAATGTGGTCGAAGCTTGGCACTGATGAACCTGATAATAGCTGTGCCCACACCGGGCATGGATGGGAGCCCTGTGTTCAGTTCATGTCCAGGTTGAACGGGTGCTGTTGCCTTGTGAAAGATACATTATTTCAGACCATCATACTTCATACCTGCACTTCGCCTTGTCCAAATATCTCCATTACGATTGAAGGCCGCCGTTTCATCTGATATATCTTTCCTCATTTCAAAACATGATGATAACCATGATAAAATCATTCCCTCATTCCGTTCCCAGATATACATAAACTAGGGCCATCGATGTCTGTTGTTACTGAACAACAGAGAGTGACAGACTAACTGGAGCAGGAAACATGATTCTGAAACAACAAAGTAACTGAAGCAATAAACTACAAATCTTTGACTACTTTGCATGCTAGCATTAGGTAGAAACTCCAACAAGCAATGCTCAGAAAATTTTAACTCTAAACTCTAAAGACCAATGCAGGTGTGTAACATCCACCATCTCAGCAAGTTCTGAAACTCCTGCCTGTTTGGCAGGGCTCAGCTCCTGAATCATTGTCCGGTGGAGCTATAGCCGAACCAAACGCTAATGGATTTTCATTTTTTAAAGCGGAGCAAGTGAATCTACTCCAAAAAAATACATAGGAAGGATAGAGCTACCTTTTTCTAGCTCCAAAACTCTAAATCTATTTCAGATTTAGAGCTCTACCAAACAATCCCTAATACACCAAACTAGGGTTCTAGGAGGTAGTAGCCATCCTACATTTCCTACTCAGACAAACAGCACAAGAGATATGTCTCATATCTGAATCAGCACCCTCAAGCAAGCACATATTAAATCAAACACGATAAGCATTTCACCACAATTGGTCTAGACTGTAGACAACACATTTGTCGAAGATCAAATGTGCAGCACAAAACAATCAGGATCAGTCACTGACAGACACATTCCATTCCTCGTGATTTATAAACGACAGCTATGGATGTTGTGAAGTTCCTACGCAGGAAGCATTGCATTAGGAATAAGAGGTTGATGGTTCTTACATGGGAGCTACATGAGGGTGGAGGAGAGCTTGAGGCACTCGCTCTGGCACCTCTTGAGGCAGACGTCGTTCCAGTTGGGCACCTGGTGCTGGTTAACGCAGACGGTCCGCGCGCAGGCGTCGGCGCAGGCGTCGAGCTCGGAGACGCCGCAGACGGTGACGCAGGTCTCCGGGATGGGGTCCTTGGAGAAGGCGCCCACCTTCTTCAGCATCCGCTTCGAGGTGCAGACGCGCTCGCAGACGAAGACCTCGTCGGAGCTCTTCTCCCGCCCGCGCGCCGCCTTGAGCCGCTGCTCCTCGTCGCGCCGCCGCTTGACGCGGAAGGCCTGCCCGGCCACGACAGCAGGGATCGCAGCGGCGAGAAGAGGCCACCACGCGTCCACCATCCTGGGCGCAAAGCCTCGCCAACGCACGCGCCGCCTGGGGATAGAGAGATAAATCGAGGGCCGCGAGGATCAGATCTGCCCAAACCACTCGCGAGACAATGGGATCTACGAGGAAACCGTAAGGCAAGTATGAAGAGGAAAAAAATCTGGAGAAGATTAGAGGAGAAGAGGAAGAAGAGGGGTCGCGGGGAGGACTGGAGGGCAGCCTGTTCTTCCGCGTGAAGGGGAAGCGGTGGAAGGCGAAGGCGACAAAGAGATGGGTATCTACTGCAACTTGAGTTTGGAGATGATGTCAGAGTGGGCCTAAATGGGCTAAAAGTTAACTCCGTTACTGGCTGCAATCTCCGAGACCAAACAGCAAAACAAGCCCATTTGAAATATACTCCCTCCCTCCGCTTCTTACTAATTTTAACCATTCATAAAAATATATCAACATCTGTAATATCAAATAAATATACTATTAAAACATATTTTATAATAGATTTGATAAAACTAACTCAATGTTAGAATTGCTGGCATGTTTTCTATAAAAGTGATCAAAGTTAGAAAACTTTACAAATATTCAAGCTTGAATGGTATGCTTCCTCATCAGTGAGCACCAGTCACAATTTCATATTCAACAGGATGTAAGTTCGAATTGGTAACTGACCTATGTGCTTTTGAATTTCAAGGGGGAAAATACAAAACATTTGGAGAGCGTACATATATATTCTTTGGTCTTACAGAGGGGGCAACTATTTACAGCTATCCTCTGTTTGCACATTGTGCAGTGCGTGTATTGTATGATTGGGCGCAGGCTTCATAAAACACAGCCCGCCCAAATTGCCTGGTCAGAAGAACTGATGAACCGCATCTTGGAATAAACAGACAAAAATCTCTGATGCAGAAACAGTCTCCCCATGCTGCCGAAGGAAATTCTATCCAACGTCTCCATCCAAATTGGTGTACCATAGGGCGCTTAGTAGGACAATAAAAACTATGATTCTTCTCTTTTGAGACGAGATTTCAAGATTTTCTCCAAAAATGCCAAGGTGTCGGCATACGACGGATCATTCTTATTGACGGGCTTGCACGAATTTATATGATCAGTGGACGGCAGAACCTGCATAAATGTGAGATATATATTAGAAATGTTGCCATCAACTGCTACCACCTTACCACATCTAAAAATATGGAGGAAATTCAGGAAGCATACATAGATATATATTCAAAAAGAAGATGGGATCTGCATTATAAGGGTTGATCTCACTCTCTAGGTACATCGGGATACCTACAAAACTACATATAAATTCACTTTCTTTCCAAACTATTTACCCCTGCTAGGAAAACTGAAACTAGCTTGGGGTTTGACAAATATAAATGGTATATACTGTTGGCAACTTGTGATCATTAAAGCATGTTAAAATTGTGGATGCATGATTATACCAAGTCCACCATACGGTGCAAGGCTACAGGCAGGATCACAATTATCAACACAATGGTGTGAATGAAATAATGTGGTGAATTGTGCGAGTGCTTACAACGAGTTCCCCATATCCTGGGTATGCAGATTCAATTGGTACTATCTCCATCCGAAGTGCCCAACCACCATAACCTTCAACGATCGGCGTGACTTGAGTCTGCTATGAAGCCAATTGACATAGGTATATCAGTATCATGGCAGTGAACGAATGATGTATAATTAAATGACAATATTTCCCTTTACCTCACTAAAACTAAGAACATCTAGCAATCCTTTACTTTGGCGTTGCCGCACAAAATCATTCAACTCAACAAGTCTTGGGGACCCGCTTCTTAACTCGCCAATCTAAGGAATCAAGTGTCATAAAACATATAATGGGATGAAAAAATCAGCTGCAAGTTTGTTGTTAAGAACAAACCGATGGAGCTGGACGAAACACCAAACCCATACGCCATGGCATGTCTGCAAGCTTACTGCCAAAATGTGGACAGCTATAAAAAACCTGCAATATGAATGTAGTTAGATCTCAGAGATGTTAGAAAAAATTAACAAACAAATACATACTAGCCCAGTCGTGTTATTCAGGAACTT
This sequence comes from Zizania latifolia, assembly GCA_000418225.1. NCBI lineage: Eukaryota > Viridiplantae > Streptophyta > Magnoliopsida > Poales > Poaceae > Zizania > Zizania latifolia. The sequence continues at coordinate 113,619 of KE372174.1, forward strand.
GTCATAGTTGTTCAGCTTTGCTTGATACAGCATCTGCTTAACCACCAGTCCTCCCATGCTGCATGTGCGAAAACGGTAATAAGTTTTTTATCTACAACAGATCATTGAACAATTACGAACATAGCATCATGAACCAAGCAACCATTATTACCTATGAGTCACAAACACAACAGGTCGACTACCAATCCCAGCAGCAGTCAACTTCCTTAGCAGCATTGAGCTCACCTCCTACATATAAATATATCTCAGTTGAATAAATTTCAGTAAGAAAAAAAATCAAGTGAAACTTTGAAGTATCTCCAATTACAGGTCACATCGTCACATCAGATCAGACAGAGATCACACCCTGGAATTATAGAAAGTTTTGGCATATTAGCAATGGAACAGACAAAAACTAACCTGAAGTGGCAAGCTGGCTCCAGTCCATTGTGTCAGATTGGTCTGCATAATCATTTGAAATCAGTAAGCCCTTGGAACCAGTAAAAGCTTAGAACATATAATGACATAAAAGCAACGAGAATGTTATCAGTGGAGAAGCATTTAAAAAAGACCAGTATAAACATCCCATAGAGAGAGCATTAAACAACAAACCTTGTATTTGACTGTTAAGAAACGAGCTTGAGGAAAATCAGCTGCAAGCCATTCCCTTGGCCAACATGTGCCCTCTTTGCCAGCATCTTCGTCTATACTTTCCACCAGACCTGCTTTGGTGGTTGATGACTTGTCATCAGCAATCCGCCATGAGTTGAATGGGCCACCACGAAGGCCATGGACAAACACAACATCCATTAAAGGGGGTGCATATTTGGATGCAGTGCCTGGAGCATCTTCAGATGCTCCAGTTTCAGAGATACCACCTTCTTCAATGCAACAGTCATCCTCACATATATCTCTTGAAATTACATGACCAATGTTGTCCAAATGAACCTCAACAGGTAACTCTGGATTTAGCAAGAACAGAGCATCTCCAAATTGAGGACATTTTCTTTTATACTCACTTTCTGAATCAGGGTATTCACCAGAGGTGCTTCTCATATTTGAATTCTCAGAGCAGAACACATTTAACAAAATTAACCTGCAGTAACTTTTTAGTTTTATATCATTGCAAGGAATTCGTCCACTTGCACATTCCTCAAGCCACTTGCACCATACAGTATCAGCAACAATTGCTTTCTTTGAATTGGGTAGAAGAGAAAGAATGGTAACCAGCCGGCCAGCATGCCTTCGAATATGTGCCGCTGGAGGTACTCGTACACTGGAGGGATCAGTTGTAGCTTCATTTGAGGAGTCATTAGAAGCAGGCACATTCCTGTCTTGAACTTCTCGAATCCGTGATGCATCATAAGCTTCAATCGCAGCGAGCTTCTCATAATCATCACCCAGGAGGATGTGCCTCAACAGGGAAAGAACTCCTAAATCAGCTATTCTCTTTTGGCATGTGCCATCCTCAGAACAAAGCTCTGCTAGTGCTTTTATTCCCTTGAGCGTAGCGGACGCTGAGTCGGCAGCATCAAACTTAGGTGGATTCTTTTTATTCAAGTTCTTTAGAGTTGTAGCAAATGGTTCAAGAGAGAGAAAATCAGAAAGGGGTACTTTTTCACCAGACCCAAGATCATGGTCTGATTGAATTGTTGCTAATTTCACAACAGCAGTAGCTAATTGATTCAAGACCTGAGTCGCAGAGGAAGCATTATGATGATCAACTTGATTCTGTCCATAATAAAGTTAGTATCAGGGCAATAAGGGGAAGAACAATATTGTACAAGAAAAATAAAACAGCGTGTGATCAAAAAGTCATTAGGAAATTAGGACTGTCAGGAATTATGCTAAAGCTTCATAATATTTAAATATATAAAAGTTATATTATAACCAAATAGAACAGAATTAGATAAACAGAAAAAGGCAGCTGGTAGAAAATCAGAAACTCTGAATAAGAAAAGTATCAGCAATCAGATCTTTAAATTTTGTTCCAAATCTGAAATTGATATAACATAATTGAAAGAAAGAAAAACCAAAACACACATGTTGCATAGAAATGCTTCAAAATACACCAGGATAACTCCGAATTCTACCCTAAACAACTTCTGTCATGATATTTAGGACAGTTGGAAGCAACACATCAAAATATGTTTATAATAAACAATATACAGATTCTTACCTTCACTCTCTCTGGTTGAGGCTGGGTGGTTCCTTTCAAATTCTGCGTCTTGTTGTCTCCAATAATCTCAGAAAGCACAAGAGCCAACCATCCCTGAGAAATCGGTACAGAAGCTGGTCCATAGTCTTCAAGAATGGATGATAGGATTTTAACAGCTGTGAGATTTGTTGTTTCTGATACAGATTTATCAAAGAGCCAACGAAGAAGAATGCCAGACCATCTTTGACTTTCTTCAAGTGACAATGGAACTTCACCAGCATATAGCAAACTCAGTGTGACTGCTAATGATTCCTTCATACTGCTCTGAGCATTCTCATTTTCTATCTTTTTTGCAATACTACGAAGAAGATGAAGACCCTTCTGTCTGATCACAATTTTTGACTCATTGCACCTTATCATGGATAATAGGAAAGTTGATAGTGACATTTGAGCCAATGACATGTCACCATTCTCAGCAGCTTGAGAAGCTGTCAAAAGAAGACTTGAGCACCAATCAGGGACCGAAGGAGCCAGAGTCAAGTTCTGGTCTTCTAAAAGAGCTCGAGCCACCATGGCTCCATGCCACTTAACAGTTCTTTCAGGTGCTTTTAGTGCAGTTGTCACAGCATGTCCATCACTGTCAAGTTCTTGAATACGAGAACGATTTAAATCTGATGCAATAGCCCAATTAGCAAGGGCCCAAGTAGCAAAAGGTACAGCCACATGCTCCCTCTGCAAATCATCCCAGAGGCCTGGAACAGCAGCAGAACTTAACTTCTCTACTAGCGGAGAATCAATAGCAGTCTCATGCATCAATATTCTACTGTTAGGAGTAACTCCCTGACTATCATCATCCAAGTTACCCAGCTCCAATGAGTTCATTTCTCTAGCTAATCCTAAGACAGTAGTCCCACCAAGTACCTTAATCCCTATCCCCTTTAATCCACTGTCACCATCATCACTGTTATTATCGTCGTGGTCATCAAAATGCATCCCCCCTTGCTCAATGACTTCAATGGCTGTCGCAATATCTCTTGTATCAGCATCTGAAGGCAACAAAGGCTGAAATGATGAATGATCTGCATTATCGCAGTTGGAAGTGATGATGTCCATAAGAGCAGCAACAAGCATGCTCCTTCCTTTAGAATGGTCTGAACCATCAAGTGAAGAGTATCTAGAGTTCTGTCTTGACACGAGGGAAATATATTAGGTACAAACAACTCACAATGTTAATGTCCAAGAAAACTAGCAAAACTAAATAATTTAATAAACATAGGTTGCTAGATTAAGATGTGAATGAAACATGACATGTATTTAGGAAAAAATGAAATAAGCTGAAGAAAATGTGCTATCAGCAAGCGAAAAAAATTGCATATAGGAGAGTGGAGATCACCAAGCCATCAAGGAAAACAGGTTATATTTACCATTAACTCCTAGGTCTTGACAATCCATTAAAATGGCAAATATGCATAAGTAACATGCACATACATAAGTACATCCCCATGCAGGTCTGACATCCTAACAATGAAATTACATATATTAGAGTTTATGATCCGGAAACCTGAGTGCCAGAGATTACGTGCCCATAAAGACACGCATCAACATATGAATGTCGAAATCTCAGAGCATAAGGATAGTTTCCACCTATAATCAATCTATACAGATGCCACATCTCAACATCGGGAGATTTGATGATTTGACACTCAAAACATGTGGCTTCGATTTTTTTGCCATCCTGGCCCACAGTAATAGACTATGATCACACATGTCATTCGTAATCAAACAACCCCTTGTTTTGAGTGACAAATTATCAAATATTTCTTACATTAACCAGGCAAAGCAAACAATACAAAACTAATATCTGACATCACCTTCTTGCCGCGTCTGGGCTGGTAAGAGAAGATAAATTGGAGGAGGCAGGGAACTGCTCGTGGTCGACCAAGCACAGCAGGTGCGACCCATGGATCGGCCAACAGGTGGGCGAGCGCCCGCGCGGCCTCTGCTTGCGTGGCCCTCCGCACGACGCTTTCGAGCAGCCAGTCGAGGACGGCGCCGTCCCCTGCTGTCACAATGGCCGCGCGGCGCGCGGCGCTGGCGGCCGCGATGTCGGCAAGCAGAGCGGCAACGCGCAGTTCGAACCCCGACCGCACCTCGTGGTTGGCGGACGATAGGACGGACAGGAGCGACTTGCACAGCACCTTCCCGGCCGCGCAGGTCTGCTGCATCCGCTCGACGACGCGCGCCGCGGACGCCCTGGACGTCTCCAGCGTCCCCTCTAGGTCATCGGCGGAGAGGTAGATCGTGCCCGCGGCCGTAACGAGTGAGAGCGTGGATAGGACGAGGAGGGGCGTCAGGCGGCGGGGGCCGCGGTGGGGCGTGAGGTGGTGGGGCGGGGGACGGGCGGCGGTGGGGAGTGACGACGAGGACGAGGAGATCGACGGGGCTGAGGAAGCCAACGAGGCGGATGTGGTAGGCCCCGACGATAGCGGGCGAGGCTGGAGGAGTCGTTGGCGATGGACATTGCGAAGGCGATTGAGGTGGAGGAGGCCGCGCCGCAGCATCGCCGGGCAGGAGAAGCGCCGAGGCGAGGATAATTACTCTCCTCTGGGACTGCGCTTCAAAGCGTCGGGCGCGGCGGTTGCCGGCTCGCCGTGGGGAGGAGGGCTCGCGGGAATATGCGCCGGAGAGAAGGGGGGAGGAGAGAGGCGAGCGGCGTGGATCGGTGCCTGCGGCGAAGGGAAGGCGACTCGCGGTGGGCTCCCGATGGGCTTCTGGGTCGTCTTCGTCTACAAGCTTCGGAGCCGTGTGGATTAATACAGGGCCAAGACAGCCTGGACTTTGGCACGTTGTTGTAATGTTGTGTTAGAATTTTTTTTAAATAATATATTTTTTATTCAAAATTTTATTTCTAGTATATAAATTTTAAAAATTATAAAAATAGCCTACTGTCAGGCTATAATCTACCGACAAAGGCTATTTCAGTCTCTGTCGGTAGACCATCTGTCGATTTACCCTTTGTCGACAGATGGTCTGCCGACAGAGGCCACGCTGGTAGGTTGTGGCCTCTGTCGACAGACCATATGTCGACAGAAGGATTTTTTTTAAAAAAAAGCTATGCGTGGTGGGCAGCGCATGCGAGCGGGCGCGCGCAAGGCGATGACGCGCACAGCGAGCGAGTGGTGCGGCGTGGGCAGCGAGCTGGTGAGCGAGAGCCGAGGCGCGGGAACCAAGCGGCAACGCGGCGACCGGGGTGAGCACAGTAAATGCGGGCGGTGAGGGGCTCACGGCGTGCGGAGCGAAGCGGCGGTGCTGGTCCGCCGCACACGGGCACGGTGGGCCATGCGGTGGGTGCGCGCACGTGACGCGAGGCGACGCACGCTCATGCGGGCGGTCCGTGCTGCGTGGCGGCAGGCAGGACGACATGGGTGATGAGGCTACGCGGCGCAGCGGGCAGTCGCGAAGCGACGCGGCTCGGGTGTGCGGGCGAGGACTATTCATCTGTCGATAAATGGTCTGTCGACAGAGCCTCTGTCGGTAGACCATTTATCGAGAGAGCCCTCTGTTATGCTGACTAGGTCTCTGTTGGCAGATGGTCTATCGACAAAAGCCAAAAAAACCTTTGTCGATGGATCATCCACCGACAGTAGGCTATTTTTATAATTTTTAAAATCCGCATACCAGAAATAAAATTTTGAATAAAACATATATTATTTAAAAAAATTATTGTGTTACAACTTTGACGGGAAGACTGAAGAGTTACACTAACCGACACGTATTCAAATTTGATTTAGAAAACACACATACATATACAAAATCTATATGCAAATTCAACACTGTCAATTTTTATGCCCAAATGCAATGTTGTGAGGGTGCAAATTCACATACAGAGTTTGAAATACCGGTTTGTCTTAACGTAGCGCCGGTTACCAAATTTTTCAAACAAACTTTCTAACTTGGAAGCGGTAACTATCTTATCAACAATTATAAACTAATAATATGTTTTTAAAACCTTACTCTTTGCGTTGTTGTAGACACCATTGAACTAACCATTGACTCCAGCTATTACACATCATTAAATTACAACATATTTCATAATAGAATTAATACAATTAATTTGATAGTATAGTTGTCAGTATTTTTTTTAATAAAATTAGTTAATGTTAGATGAATTTAACCTATAAAAAATTAAATAACTTATAATAAAAAAATTAGTGTTCACTGATCACAACTCAATTCAACCTGTATTCAGAGAGACAGTTCAACTTGTGTACAAAGATATCCAACTGAACCCGGTTTTTTTTCCAAAAATGGACGTTCTCATGCGGCTTTCCCTCGTCCAGCGTTTACGATGCAGCTCCCCTTTACAACCAATGTGATGACTCCGATGTGATGTTCGATCACGCTGGGTGCTCGATCTCGGCCCCCGACGCCGGCGAGCGGCGCGGTCTCCCCCTCGACCCTCTCTCCCTCCCTCGCCTCCTCGTCTCCGCCGCCACGTCCTCCTCCGCCCCCGGAGCCGTCGCGCTTTCCGTCTCTTCTCTACACGCTGCTGCCCTCAAGCTCGGCGTCCTCTCCTCACTCCCGGCCTCCAACGCCCTCATCTCCGCTTACTCCCTCTCCGGCCACCTCCCCTCCGCCCTCCGCGCCTTCTCCCTCATCCCCTACCCTTCGACCGCATCCTACACCTCCATCCTCTCTGCGCTCTCCCGCCACGGCTGCCCCCAGGAGGCCCTCTCCCTCTTCGCCAACTCCTCAGTCTCCCCCGACTCCGAGCTCCTCTCCTGCGTCGTCTCCTGCTGCCGCCGCGCATCTGCCTTCCTCCCAGCTCGCGCAGCGCACGCTTACGGCATTAAGACAGCGCCGTTGCTGGCCTTCTACGCCTCGGCCGGTCCTGCACTTGTCGCGCTGTATGCACAGTATGGGAAGGTGGCCGCGGCCAAGAGGATTTTTGGTCGCATGGACGTGGAGGACGTGGTGTCCTGGAATGCGATGATCGGGGGGCTCGCTGGTGCCGGGAGGGATGGTGAGGCATGGAATTGCTTTCGGGAGATGCGCACAAAGGGTGTTCGAGGGAATGCCCGCACGGCTGTGGCTGTGCTGGGTGCTTGTGATTTGGAGTCTGGCAGACAGGTCCATGGATACATGGTGAGAAACCATGGCAGTGGTTCAAACACCATTCTGTGGAATGCGTTGGTGAACATGTATTCACGCGTTGGCTGTGTCAGCGATGCAGAACATGTGTTCTTAGAGATTGAGCGGAAGGATGTCGTATCATGGAATGTGATGATAGGAGCTTTTGCAAATAATGGGCATGGAGAGAGGGCACTTCAACTTGTCGATGTGATGCCATGTTGTGGGATGCAGCCAGACGCTGTGACATTCACAACTGTGCTCATGGCATGTTGCCACTGTGGCTTGGTTGATGAAGGGCTTGCACTTTTTGAGCATTTTGTGGAAAATGTTGCTCTCAACCCTACTATGGAGCAGTGTGCTTGTATTGTCGATTTACTTGCACGTGCTGGAAGGTTCAGAGAGGCTGTTGAATTTATTGGGCAGATGCCAATGAGACCAAATGCAATTGTATGGGGTTCTTTGTTATCTGCAAGTAAGATGCATGACAATGTGGACTATGCACAGATCGCATTTGAGCAGCTGGTTCAATTGGAGCCAGAGAACCCTGGAAATTTTGTGACGATATCAAATATATATGCAAAGGCTGGAATGGTTGAGGATGCAAAGAAAGTTAGGATGATGGTTGACAGGGAAGAGTTGGTGAAACCTTCTGGACAAAGTTTTGTTCAAGCTATGTAAGAAGGTATATGTTTTGGTGATTCTTGTCTGCATTCTAACCCATCAAAATGCTGGCATGTTTATTTTGTGCTGCAGTGCGATCACTTATTTCTAACCCATCATCAATGCTGGCATGTTTATCAGCAGAGAAATGATTATTGCTTTACACCATGAACAATCTATACAGTGTGTCAGTTTATATTATGTTACAGAAAACGTCTATTTCACCCCCTGAACCACCAGGGTCCAACGTACCTCTTGAACTACAATCCACCTGACTACCACCCTGTACTGTGCGAAAACTTCTAAATATGACCCGGTTTTGGCACTGTAAAGTGTATAGACCTTTTCCTTTGTTATGTTCAAATATTTTTTCTATTTGCTAGTAGTATGTGTGTATGTTCTACAGTGACAGCAAGTATATTGAACATATACATTGACAGAAAGTATCTTGGCTGCTAGACTGCTAGACTAAACGAAACCTTTTTTTCTGTAAGCTTGTTTTTTGTTGTACCTTCTCTCGAGCAATTGTATAGCTAAAAAGTAGATGAACAAACTCTATAGCCTCTGTTGTTTTTCTTCTTCATGATAATGTACTTGTTCATACAGATATTGTTTCATATGAAGATGGAAGATCTCCAGACCACCCCCTAGCTGAGCCATCTCCACCGCAACACCAGCAGGTTTGCAGGCAATGTGGAAGAAGGAAATGCTGACTTCTAGTGCCTAATGCTTACCTTGTCGGAGCTTCTGCTCAGGTTCATATAATGATATTTTTATTTAGGGAGAAGGTTGATCTAGTGCTTTTTTCATAGTTTGTAGGAGATGCTGATCAGTACTCCCTCCAATTCCTTATATAAATTATTTTAGCCTTCTCAACTCTTTCTCAAATATAAATTGTTTTAGAACTTCTAGTCTTCTAGCAACATTTTCATCTTTTCTTCCATGTTTGTTGTGGTCAAATAAATATTACCCCTCATAAATAAACTACTTACCTTTTCCAAATCAGAATAAATAAGGGATAATAAAGTTATTTGAGTTGATTTCTTAATTCTTGTGTACAAATTCATAATGGTCGATATAAGGAATTAGAGGGAGGGGATCTTTTGCTGCAGTGGCATCTGGCCAGCACTTGCTAACAAACACAATCTAGTGGAAATTTTGTGCCATGGGCTGTAAGGATTTGGGGAGAGCATTTCAGATATTTACTGAACTTTTCCCAAGGTCACAGGAATGCATCATGACGGTGGCATCCAGAAATCCACAAAATGGACGCATGCACTAAACATTATAGTATTTTGCTCCAAAGCCGATAGATTATGGCATCATTTGAGACAAACCATGTTATAGATCCTGTTTGATTTCTTGCAGCCTTGCAAGTTGTTTTGCCCAAGGTCTACTGTACTCATATTGGGATTATATTATTTATGATCATTGTATGGAGCTACAGTTGGTCAGGTATTTGGAGAGGCAAAGCAGGAGAAAGCTTTGCAGTCAGAAACTCTCTTGTTCAAGCAATGGTTCAGGGCACTGGAGATCATTGCTGCCTGTACATGCAGGATTCTTGCACAGTTGTATGGACAGAATAGAAGGCCAAAACACAGCAAAAACTACACAATGAACAGATTCAGGTTTAAATGCTGCAAACTTAACCCTTATTAAATACTCTCTTTGTCTAAGAATACAAGTCATATGAGTTTTTGGTGTGGTCTTCAACGTAGAACTTTGGTCATTAATTTCTTTCGCAATATATTATCAACAACTATAAAATTAATATCATATAAAAGTATTTTTCATATACAAATTAAAATATATCACATGCATAGCACAAAAAATACATGCTTTTAGCTTAATTCTCAGTAAAAAGTTAAAAATATTGACTTTTTTAAATGCATGTATGCCTTATATTTTTGGACGGAGGAAATACACTATAATCAGTTCATTATGATCTCTTTTTATGTTTTTTATGTCATTTAGCAAGTATTATGACGCCATGGGCTAACTGAGCGCATCCTGACCCAACACAAACTAATCAGATGGGCCCGGTCCGGTTGACCAAGCCATTTGCCAACATTGCCAAATTCAGTGAGTCGAGTAAATTGATGCTTCCATGTCACGTTATTATATTGTGAGGGATTCTTGATTTTTTTTACATCAAAGCTCTTAAATCTACCAAATTTGTGTCTTAACTTGTTGCCTTTTCAGGTCATAGCAACAATTGCTGAAGTATTCTGGGAACAAACAAAACTTAAGACAAAACAGCAATCAGGAACAAGGTCCCAATTACCACAGCCATTTGCCTCCCAATCAATAGATGATATTACCTTATTCCTAAATAACCAGACATCTGACAATGAAGAGGATAATGTGTGCCTTCTTATTCACAATATTGATGGACCAGCCTTGCGTGATGCTGAATCACAGCAGTGACTAGCTCAAGTTTCGTGCTGCCCGCAAGTTTGTGTTGTTGCATCAGCAGATCATGCTATGCACCTTTGCGTAAGTTCCTGGCACCTGTAGCTTTGTCCTCCCTCCCGTGATGCCTTCATTGTTTAAGATATCTTAATCTGTCAATTACTCTAGTATGGGACAAGAAGATGGTGCACACACTGTTCAAGTGGAGCTGGTATCATGACCCAACATTTGCACCTTACAAAGTTGAAGGTGTGTTCTACCCCTTGATTCTTGCCAGTGGTGGTCATGCCCAAACAACGAAAACTGCCCTTGTTGTTCTGCAAAGCCTGACACCAAATGCACAAAGTGTTTTCAGAGTACTTGCTGAATATCAGTTGGCAAGTTTGTTGTAGTCTTATTTTCTGCAAGAATTCCTGTGGTTTACAAACTAAACCGTATTGCCTTCGATGTCAGGTATGCCTGTCAGTAGTTTGTATACCAAATGTCGTGAGCACTTTCTTGTAAGCAGTCAAGTAACGTTGAACTCCCACCTGACGGAGTTTAAAGGCCATGATCTGGTGAAGATCAGAAAACACTCTGGTGGCCAAGATTACCTCCACATTCCACTTGTTTCTGATGCGCTGGAAAAGTTGCTGCAAGAATTGGCCTGACCACCTGGATTTTGGATATTTTCAGTTGATCGAATGATCACCATGGAAACAAAAACTCAGTATTCCTATCTGTAACTGTATATAGATAATTCACCATTTCAATTTATTAAATGGCTGGTTTCATGAGTTGCTCAGCTATACATATTCTGAGTTTCTACTGCTCGACATTTTATTCTGAGCTGCTCAACAATTTATTCTGAGTTTCTTCCGCCCGACATTTTGACCATGAGCTGTGATTGGTTTCAACAGTCTGTATTTGCAATGCCATGTCGTAAAGGGTCTAATGATCTGTGCATATGCCTCTCCAATATTCGGTAGCAATAAAATTTGCTATCAAATTTAAAATCGCTTGGTTTTTTAACTGCAACTACTTCTGCAGTTGCAGCTTGCATAGAATTAAAATCAACCCATGTTCATTTGAAAAGCATGTTTTTTTTCCTTTATTGCACAGAACCAGTACTACAATGTTACATCTCATTATATCAACTTCTAAAGATATGATACAACATAATGCCACATCAAACATATACATCTTACAGTTGCTAATAGATATAAAGCAAATCTCAGTTTACATGGTGTGGAATACAGCAGAAGGCCAGAAGTGAGTCCTACAAAGGGTGAAGTGCTAAAACTTGATCAGTTTCTCATCCTTAAGCCATAAGAGCATCTCTGATAGACCTTCAGTAAAGTTTCTCGGCTTGTAACCCAGCTCCCTCTTGGCTTTATCACATGAATATGCCCATTGGTGTCTAAGAACATATACTGTCTGCAATCCACAGTATGAAAATCTCATAAGCACAACAGCATGACATTTGTGCAGATGGTAAACTTAAATATGGAAGTAATAATACAGGACATACAGGGTAACTGATAAGTGGGAGATTTCCAGTGATGCGAGAAACAAAAACTGAAATCCACCCGTATATTTCAATCAACCAGAGAGGTACATGAAATCGGGGTGCCTTTGTAGTTGTAATATTAGCAACCATATCAAAAATATTCTTTAATGACAAGTTTTCTCCAGTAAGGAGATATCTTTCCCCCAATCTGCCCTTCTCCATAGCTGCTATGTGCCCATTAACAACATCATCGATATGGCAAAACGATTCTCTATCATACCCATCTCCTATGTAACCAGGTAAGCGCCCATTAAACCGTTCAATCAACTGCAAGAATCACAAGAGTAAATTTCTGGTCATTGCTATTTTCAGGAAGTGTTATATTTTAAAATTCAAGCTAATAAATAATAAATAAAAACATATTAGGCATAGCCATGCCCATGAGCAAGAAAATTCTCTTACAAGGTGGGAAACAAGATTTCCAGTAGTTAGTTTTCCAGGCCCATATATAACTCCTGGGTAGACAATGGTGATTGGCACACCATCTGCTGCCGCCTGCAATGCGATTCGGTCTGCGACAACTTTGGATTTCTCATACTCTGTGCAAAATGTTTTCTCTTGATGCCTCTGCAAATTAGAGCAATTGAAATCTCTTGCAGTTTATACCATTATTTTAATGTGTAAAAGCCCTTTTTACATATTAGTGGATAATATGACGAAATGGTTACTCCTTTTCAACAGAACATGCGTAATTTGGATAATTGTTACTAAAAGTCAAGGGGAGTGCTAGTGTATTGAGCATAATTGTACAAGGGGCAGAAATAAGAGAATGTCAGATGTAATCATGTAAATCAAAATACTTGGGAAATAAACAAAATAGAACAGCTAGGTTTCAAGATTTGCCCATTATATAGAACTTGTCCCTAAAGTTCAATGGCACCTAATGCCTATCCTACTAAAGCACAACTTATATGCTCCTATTAACAATAGATGAGCTTATATCAGAACCTATGGATAAAACTCTTAACCATAATCATTTATGAGGAAATACAATCCATTTATTTATTATTTCAAGCTTTGGAAACATAAGATGATAAAAAGCTTTCACAGTTCAAACTTCAAATCATGGTTTTACCTGTGTCTCATCTGCAATATAACCATCGGTTGGGCCAATCGCAAAGAATGATGACGTATAAATTATCTTCTTTACAGTCGGTGTTCTCTTAGCCGCCTTCAACACATTCTCGAGTCCTCGCACATTGACCTGTTAATCATAGCACAAAATGAACATGCCCATTATGCCCAATTTTTTTTACACCAAATCAAACGGAATTCGCATGCCTTTTAGTTTCATGAACAGAACAACAAACGGAGCATCACGCATCCACTATTGTTGTTGGAGTCAAAGATCACAAACCCCATCACCCTAAGGCCTAAACAGCATTGCACAGAAGGCTAGTGTTCCAGAATCCTGAGCACCCTCTACTTGCCTCTACTTGCTAGTTGCTACAGCCTACAAGAAGACCTACAAAATGAATCAGCACGCATACGTTGGTGAAAACGGAGGGGTCGGGGAGCCACGGCTCGACGGCGGCGGCGACGTGGAAGACCGCGTCGCACCCATCGAATGCGGCGGCGAGGGACTCCTCATCGGTGACATCGCCGTAGGCCAGCTCGACGGAGCCCGGGAGGGCGGAGGCG
>KE372174.1:129651-153386 GCA_000418225.1 Zizania latifolia
CGCGCCGCACAGGCGGCTGCCGAGGTACCCCGTCGCGCCCGTAACCACCACCCTCATGCCGAATTGCCGATCCGACAACAAATCAAATAAACATCAGCTAGCAGCAATGCACGATATCGATATATATGCTGCTGCGTGAGCTTATATTTATACACACAAGAACTACCACGACCATTCGCCAGGTATCACAAAATGCTAGCTTTAGCCTAACTCGGGCTGGCCTGGCCTGCATGACGACGACGACTTCAGTAGTACGTGCAGAACTGCAAGAAGTCACGCAACCAAAGTAAACCACAGGAGCTGCATGCTGCAGCCCGGAACGGCGGGAGGAGCAGATAAGATCGCTTGCTTCGCCATGATACACCGCGTCCGGCTGCCGTCTCCAGCTCTCCATCAGCTCCAGATCAGCCATCTGATCCACAAATTTGACATTCACAGCGTGTCCTCCGGAGCTTACTCGCCTTCAGCGTCAGTCACCGGCCACGTCAGATGATTAGGACAGCTTTTTCCATTCATCTCACCAAAATTCAGACTCTCAGAGCAGGGGCTACATGATATATACAGGCACGACATAATAGAACATTTTCAGGTTCTCGGTCATCTGAAGCAACTCTATTTTGTCTTTTCAGATAATGGACTATCTTTTGTCAATTTGTCCAGCTCTTGTCCTGTTGACGACAGCAGCTGTACGGAATTTTGCATTACCGCACAGGGGCGAAGCCCATATACGCAAACGCACCTATGAAATTTTATTTTTTTAATATTAATTATATATTCTGATCGTATATGTAACTCTCTCAACTCAATATAATACATCATTTACAGCTTAATCAGTAATTTAGTTAATAAAATCAGTCCATACCATTTCAATTTTATATCTTATCGTCAAGTTTCACCACTATTATCGCACGCAATGCCACGTAGTCACATCAACGTCAGGATCCTTGGCAGTATTCACTGTTACATCGTCACAACTAGCCGCCATCCAACTCTATCCCAAACGAAAATTTCCTGTTTTCAGCGTTAAATATTCCATTTTAAATAGTTCGTAAATGCATGCTATTTTTATTTCCCATTTTTAGTGTTAATTAGTACACTACTTTTTGTGCCGTCAAAAATTCCCAAAACTTTTCCAGCCCAGCCCATTGATTTTTCGGTAATCAAATTTGGGCGCACTCGCACGCATCACGAAACGTCTTTTCCCCTTGGGCCGGCCCAGTAAATTTACCATTTTACCCTTCTCGTTCCAACGGTCGATTTCCTCTGCCCCGCGACGTTGAAAAGGGAAACCCCGTCTCTTGCTCTTCCCTTAAACCCTTCTCCTTCTCCTTCTCCGGCTAGCTTCCTTCGAGGGAGGATTGGAGAAAGGGGAGAAGTCGAGTATAGAGAGAGAGAGAGAGAGAGAGAGAGAGAGAGAGAGAGAGAGAGAGGGAGGGAGGCGGGAGGGGATGGCGATCGAGAAGGGGATGTCGGCGTACGAGGCGGCGCGGGAGAGGACGGTGGAGGAGAACAAGCGCAAGATGGAGGCGCTCAACCTGCGCCACCTATCAGCTGCCGTCAGCGAGGCCCCGAAGACCCCTTCTCCCATGGTGACGCTCCCCACTGCTCTCTCAGCATCTGTTTCAAACTTTCAATCGTCTGCTCGCTGCTCTGCTTATACTTAATCCGCTCACCATTCACCGATCGTTCTGTGGCTGCACCATCATCTCTTGTCGTTGTTCTAAGCAGAAGCAGAAGAGGCGCAGGCTCGTTGAGGCCGCGGTCGTGGCTCCCTCGCCTCCGAGGAGGTCCCGCCGCCTTGCGAACCTCCCTGAGGTGAAGTATTCTGAGGTACCTGCTTTGCTTGGTTCAGCTCTGCTGTTTCATTTCCTTAGTAATGTTCAAGGGGAAAAGGCTCAAATGCGCCTGTTTCTTATTCTGATGCATTTAGTTCTAGGTTCAAGGTTGCAAATATATCCTGTAAAATTATTGAGCGCGATTTTATGCTTCTAGTTCGAGGCTGTCGATCCAGCTAGTTTAAACTCTGAAAACGGCCTGTGCCCTATCGCACAGTGGAAGAAGCTGTTCACTTGACGATTTCTAATCTATTGAATTGTTCCAAACAATGCATACTCGGTAGGAACTACTGAGGATTAAACAAATCTCCGGTGAAACGAAATATGCTTAACAATGCCGATTTTAAGCAAAACTTAACTATAATCGTCGTGTAAGATAATCTAAAGTAATGGCATTACAAATTGTGCCAATGTTCCTAGCATCCATAAATGGCATTACAAAACGAAATATGTTTTATTTACTGACAAGTAGCATTTGTCAGCAGGTAGCACCAGATAAAGCAGAAAGGATGAAAAGGTATGTCAATTATGTTCTAACAATAAAACATTACTGCAGGAGTGCGATATCAGTATTGCCTCCCACTGAGTAGCAAAACTACATCCTATTTTCCAATCTCTTTTGCAGGTCTCCTAGAAAACTAATTGACAGCATCTACTTGGCAACCCGTGGATCAGTTTCCATGGAAGCTAGGCTTGAGGCAGCAAAGAAAGCAGAAGAGTTGGAATCACAACTGGACCCGGCATTTCCGTCATTTGTGAAGCCGATGCTACATTCACATGTGGTGCGAGGATTTTGGTTGGTGAGTACTGCACTGTTATATTTCGCGCCCAGCAACTTGTCAACTGATGCCATGAGGTTACTAATTTTTGTGGAATTGTATGCTCTGAAGGGTCTGCCCAGGCATTTCTGTGACACTTACCTGCCAAAACGTGATTCCATTATCACTTTGGTGGATGAAAAAGACGAAGAATTTGATACCAATTACCTTGCCTACAAGAATGGGCTAAGTGGTGGCTGGGCTGGTTTTGCTTTGGATCACGGATTACTGGATGGAGATGCGACAGTTTTTCAGTTGATCAAACCTACAACCTTCAAGGTGTTGATCTACAGAACACTGTTCTGGATAATTTGGACCTGTATCAACATGTTACATATCTGAATATTGTGGATAATCCTTCGAAAATTATTTATTTACAGGTGCATATAATCCGAGCGACTGTTGATGACGGAAATGCATGACGGCATCTAGTGTCATGAGATGGCAAGTTGCATTTTGGGTATGTTTTAGGCTTATCTGTTAGTATTATCGCGGAGCATTTTGTGGGTATGCTTTAGGCTTCATCTGTTAGTATGCAGAACATTTGTTAAGTACCCATATTATGTTTGGAAAAGGAATGATTAACCTTTCCTAGTTTGTAGTTGTATGTCCACAAGTAATGCTAATGAGGCCCCCCGGAAAATTGTAACCGGCAAATGTGGAGTATCAGCTATTTATGGGAATATCTGATGATTTAACATTTAAAAAATGACTTCGATTATTTGCCACTTGTGTTCACATTTAACTCAGATAGTTCTAAATATTCACAGGAGTGGCAAATAATCAAGTAGCCAAAATTTTAAGCGACAAATTATCAAATCTTTCCCCTATCTATGTCTCTGGCTACTGCATGTCACAGTCCTAAGAAAGTTTTAATAGAACACGGACGGTATACTTTTTGGCGTTTAGATTGATTAGATTACGAACTGCTTGTTTGACCTAAAAATTATCCTAAACTAAAGCCATCTAATGCAACATGTACAACAAATACTAAGAACACAAAATGGATCAAAAGGATGATGCTAAATATCACATCAATCTTCAACCACGTACAGCATCATCATACATCAATGTCACCCTACAGTTTCCGAAGCCTTCGCTCTTCTCCCTTCATCATCAAACTGTCTTCTGTACACATATATATATGCGACAGTAGATTGAAAATGATCATCTCAGATATTTCTTCCTTCCAGCCTCAATCAAGTTTGGTTCCCCTCAGTCCTGTAAATGTTTCATGCAAACCATGCCATCAGGACATAAAATGGATCCGAGATGTGAAGATTTTGTGCCCCATCATAAACATACCTCATGTCAAGTCCAGGTTTGTTTTTCAGGCTCTCTGGTATCTTGCCCGTGAGATTGTTGCCGTTCAGGTATCTGTCTTTCGGCAGAGCAAATGCATGAGTCAAGCAAGAAACATTAACTGATGGACACGCAACGAAAACAGAATTTAGGATACTTACAGTTCCTTGAGATTGGCGAGATTTCCCAGTGATGGGTTGATTGCTCCACTTATCTGATTGCCATCAAGATGCCTTTTCAAATACAGAAAAGTTAGCATAATGGAGAAGGGTCTCCTAGCTATGATGAATAGAAAAAAGTCTCCTAGTTAGACATGCATTGAGATTGAGCTTACAATGCAGTCAAGATGTGCATGCCGCTCAAATCAGGTATGGAGCCTGAGAGTTTGTTGCCACTGAGAAAGCTGCAGACAAGATTTCAGGAGAAAAATCAGACAAAGTCGATATCCCATTTGACCATCCGGTTCACATGACTTAATCTATGCGATTCTGTCAATCTTACATAGTTTTCATCCCAGTCAAATTCCCAATACTGTCGGGGAGCGATCCTGAAAGACCATGATTTTTTAGATCCCTGTAGTACAGAAAATGGATCATATTATCACAGTAATAGTCAACATTTCGGTAGCTTATTTACTGAATTGTAATGCCATTCTTTCATCCACCTATACATTGGAGGAATTTTTTTTGAAGCAATCAGCATTGGAGGAATTCAGGGGGGGAAATACTGTATTGCAATTGACTGAAACACCATGGTAATCTGAACACTTACAGTGAGATGACGCGCACAGGTGAGCCGTCGGAGCAGACAACGCCGGTCCATGAGTTCTGCCGCGGCAGGCAAGGGTCGCCGGCCCAGTCCGGAGGCGGGTTCTTGAAGCTCCTCGCGAGTAATTCCATTGCAACCACTGCACAAGTGAAGATCCTATACTTTTTCATCACCCAAAAATTTCTCATAAACCCAATCTGAGTAGCTCAAAGGTGAACTTTTGCTTCATGAAATTTGCAGAAAGAAGCTGTTTGACATATGAACAGCCTGAAATTTGAAGGTGCATACCATCTCTGGTGGCCGTCCTGCCACCGAGCGGCACAATCTGGTAGATCTCGCCGGCGTTGATCAGCGGCCCGACGGGTGACGTCTCGTTGGGCGTGAGCGCGATCTCCGTCTTCCCGGACAGCTGCATCATGCTGGAGTACACCATGACGCCGGCCGCCGAGGCGTTGAGCCCTCGGAAGAACTCCTTGCCGTTGATGGCCACGTCGAAGACGCGCCAGCTGTAGGGGCTCGCCGTGCGCGAGTCCTGGAAGTAGAGCGCCACGTAGTAGCTCGCCGCCGGCAGCTCTACCGGCGGCCACTGCACGGACAGCTTCTTCCCCCGGCTCGTCGTGATGCCGGCCCTGAGCGCCTTGGCCGGCGGAATGTTCCAGAACTCCTCCGGCGAGATCGCCGAGTGGCTCTCCACCGTCGGGTTGGCGTCCGTGAACGGCGCCCAATACCGGTTGTACTGGTCATCTGGATAGCTGGAATGCCAACCACGTCAGGTTAGGATCGATGCGCCGGCGAGCGGTCGCGGTGGACATGGCGTACCTGACGATCTCGCCCTTGCCGCCGAACCGGTTGCGCGCCACGGTGCTCATGACGTAGTTGCCAAAGTCCGTGGTGTTGTACATGGAGTCCTCGAGGCTGACGAGCTCCAGCGCCGAGATGAACGGGCTCGACGCCGTCTCGGCTCGCCGCGCCAGGCACACGCTCATGGTCTTCCCCTGCGCCTGCGCCACCATCTCGAAGTAGGTGGACATGCCGCGCCGGTAGTTGTCGGTGGTGTTCACGGCGCTCCAGTGGGTGCCGTCGACGATCTGGTCGAACACCGGCGGCTCGGCGCCGCCGTCGAAGCCGCCGTAGAAGTATGTGGTGCGGACGAGGTAGCGCGACCCCTTGACAACAGGCAGCTGGTAGCAATACTTGCGCGCCGTCGCGTCGGGGAAGTACCGCACGGTGGCGAGGAGCGGCAGGATGTTGGGCTTATTGACGGCGGAGACGTTGCCGACGGCGATGAAGCCCTCATCCTGAATCCACTTGATGCTCCCTATCTGCTGGTCCTTGTCCGCCCCACAGTTTATATAGAACCCTACCGCAATTCACAAAGACACCATCAATTCACACGTCGCGCGCACGCACGCACGCAAGCATGCAAGAAGAAGAAGATCAACAGCGTCGCCAAGAAGAAGGAAAAGAAGAGAAATGCTGTGTCGATCATGGATTACCCGGAGGCTGCGGGACGGCGGCGGCATGGGCGGAGGGAACGACGGCGACGGCGACGACGACGAGGAGGAAGACAATGGGGATTGGCATCGTAATGTCATAATAGGATTGGGAGAGCAATGGAGCGCGCCCGCGAAAGGGGGGCTCCGAAGGAGAAGAGGCGAAGAAAGGGGGGTCAACGAAGGGAGGAGACAAATGTTTTATGTGTTGGACGCGCTCGCGCGCTGACAACCGGGTTGGACGGATGGTTTCCGATGGTTTTGGGTCCCCTTAAATTTAGCAAGGTTGAAGTGGTCAATCTCAGAGGAAGAAAAAAAGAAAAAACAGGTGGTTTGAAGGTCTTTGATAAGATGTTTTGCTGAGAAATTCAGTCTCGTAGAAACAGAGAGATCGGGGAATGAATGTGTTTTCGAGCAAATTTAATAAAATCGGAATTAGACCGATTACTGATATAGCCGAACAACCGATTATCATAAAAGATAGTCTATTTGTCAATATTATTAGTCTGATTTTTACAAAACTGTGACTAACGAAATGGTACAAAGCTATGTAACAACTCGTTTACCAAGATTATAAGAAACATGATCTTGACAGTCGGTTATGCAGAGTAAAAATGTGGTTGCCTCACACCTGTAGCCCTGGGGAACAAGCAAGTTCTCATCTAGGTTTGGAGTAACTCATGGTTTTCATTAACATATATTTTTCAAAGAATGTATACACTCGAGGTGCGAAAACAAAACCCATGCATGGGCCTAATTGTCAATGCTAGAGCAAAGAAACCATCTGCTTTGTAGCCTGAACTTGGGTGTGTGCAAGAGCTCTGTTGTGGCAAGACTGGTCATTTGCTCAAGTGGAACGCACGACGATGTATGTACTCTCGTGGAGAAGCACGAACTGACCCAGTCCTGTTGGGACCGGGTGTGATCTGATCTTGATTTGCAAGTTGCAACACGAACTTGGCCTATAAACCATCTACTAGTCTACGTGGTCAACTCATCAAGTGCCCTGGTGCCACCTAGATGGAAGGATTTCTTATTTTTCTTAAATGAGATTTGCTCTCATTACACAAAGCAAATACCTGGTGCGATCACAGATTTCTTGTTTTTTTAAAAAGATTTACTCTCGTACCACAAAGTTAAGTGACATTTACTCTTTTGTCCTACTTTATTTGTATGATAATTGAATCTAAATATCACATGTCATACACGTAGAATATGATAAAAGAGTAAATACTATTGTATAAGAGCATCTTTTTTACATGAAGTTCTGCTACTCAATTAAGGGAAGCATGATGGATGCAATTGTTGACCAAGTGATTGATTTGGTCCTTAATTTAAACCAATTCATATATTAATCTATTGTGCAATCTGAGCGATGCTATGCTTGTATGAATTGGTACCAGAGGCTGAATTATCTGAACATGGCTCAGCACGTCACGGCCAGAGTTAGCCAAACCATCCCTTCGTTACCGGTAGCACATAACAATCAATTAATCGACGGTTACCATAACAATCATTTTGGTTTAATAGTAATCAGTTACCACGATTAATCGACGCTTAGCTAAAAAACCACGGTCCTGAACTAGTTAGGGCCCTCAAAACAAGCATTCCCGTAAGCCCGTGGGCCGTGACAGCCCACCGCTTCGTCCGCATGGCCTACGCGAGAGAATATTTATGGCTTAATCAGCTTATTTATTTGCGATTAGATTATTCAGCAAGGGCTTAAATCTGCTGCCCTCTCAAGAGAAGAAAAAAAATTCGAAATGCCTATCGTAGTCGTAACTCGTACGTGTACGTATGTTTCCATGCGAGCGAGCGAGCGGTCACTGCCACTTGCGGGGGTCGGTGATGTTGATCTTCCAGTGCTGGTCGGCGTAGGCGGCCTCCTCGGCGAGGTGGCGGTCCCAGGCGATCTCGATCTTCCTCCGCTCCGACAGCCGGCACGGGCCGCGCATCACCTCCCCCATGTCGTCGTACACCTGCCACCACCGCGCGTGCGCCGCGTCGCTGGCGTACACCCACTGGTCGGCGATGTTCCAGTTGCAGTCGTAGTCGCGGTAGCACGTCCACGGCTTCAGCCCGAGGTAGTGGATCGACCACACCTCCGGCGGGTCGGCCCGGAACAGCCGCTCCTTCAGCGCGCGCTCCGCCGTCGTGTTCGCCCAGAAGTTCTTGAGGTAGTTGACGCGGCGGGGCAGGCGGTGCCACCAGACGAACACCTCGTTGAGGAAGCCCTGGTCGCCGCCGTTGTAGGAGCGGATGGTGCGCCTCTTGCGGATCAGCGACTCGAAGGTGCACTGCGACGGCTCGATCACCATGATCCCTGAGTTGAACAGCGACCCGTCGTTGCCCACCGCCGTCAGCTGCGGGAACCGGAAGAGGACGTCGAGGTCGCGTAGGACGAGGATGTCGGCGTCCACGAACACCACGCGGTCGTACTCCGTCAGCTGCCACAGCCGGAACTTGCTGTAGTTGTACTCGTTGTACGTGCCCCTCGCCGCGCGCGGGTTGCGGATGCGCTTCATCTTTCTCGGGCTCCAGCCGGCCGCCGCCAGCGCCCGGAGCGCCGGCTTCGACACGGTGTGGTCGTGGAGGAGCACCAGGTCGCGGGTGGACCCCGCGCGCCGGATGCTCTGCGCCAGCACGATCGCGCCGCACAGGTACGTGTCCGACGAGTGGAGCACCGTCGCGTACGCCTCCCGCCGCGGCCGCCCTGCCGCCGCCGCCGCCGTCTCCATCATCAGCTCCGACACGTTGAACACCTCCTGTATCCCTGCGCGTTAACGTTGCAACGTACCTCAAAAATCAAGGTCAACCCGACAATCTACCTAACCGGCCATGAAAATTACTCCAAGATCATAACTGAATCAAGTACAGATACTGAGATGCATCATCGTGCATTCATTTGTGCAACGTCATCTTATCTATCAACCAAATCTTTTAGCTCAAAACGAACTACAAGTGTCAGACAAGTCGTCAAAACCACCAAGCTAGGAATCGAATTGCACAGAGCAAGTATCGAGTAATGAACTTTCTGGCGATATTGCGTACGGTTGGTATAGCTAAGATCGATCGGCTAGCTGGTCATCCGCCATGAAGAATGTAGTAGCATGCAAGTATTAATTGGTTCATGCACAAGCTAGCTACACTCAGCTGTCCGGCTGGCTGGCCGGCCACCAACCGAATCTAGTTTAATCAACCGTGTCAATCCATCGATATCGATCGATCGACGTCTGCATTTGCCATCATAGTGCTGCACTGATCGGACGGTTGGAGGTGAAAGAGTTCCAACCAGCACAAGTTAGGTGAAGAGGCCCAGTCTCCTGGTCATGCACATCTTCTAATGATTTCTTCTTTACCAGTCTTAACTATTTCCATCTGTATTCTGATTAGCATGTATAAACCGTTCCATGTGGTATCCTTTGATCAAGAACATATGCCATGTATTAAAGAAAAAATCTCTTTTGCCATTTAATTAGTACAGTACAATCCTTAAAGATATACCAAGATATACTATAATTTTAGTATTAATCTTGATATAGTACCGAGATACCGACAGATATCAAAATTGACACTAAAAATTATAGTAGCTTCTTAAGAACTATAAAATTTTCCTAATTAGTATTATGGTATTCTTTCTTTCATCACGTTAGGTTTAGGTACGGTTGTATGAATTAAGTATCCTCTTATCTGATAATCACTTAAGTACGTAATTAATGTTGACTGTATTTTCCAACAGTGACAGTGTGCTGATCCATTGGCTGCATCCTGCAGCAGCAGGCACACCTAGATCTATCTGCATCTTGCAAGGACAGGTTTTAGCTCGCTTTTGGATAAGACTGACACTGATAGATCCATGCATGATTACCTGTAGAAGTTTCCATCCTGGTGAGGATCGATGCCATTGTGCAGATGAATGATAGGCTAAGCTAGGTTTGATTTGCATGCTACTCTAATCTAACTAGCTAGAATAATTAATTAATTAACCTGGTCAGTTTTTTTTTTGAACTGTACTCTGAAACCAATGAACGGTTGCAAATGCAGTTGTTATGCAGAAATAACCAATCATGGTCTTCAAGATCTTACACCAGCAGAATTAATTAATCATCAGTGTATGATCACTAGATCGATCTCAGTCTAACAAGTTGGAGGCTTCGATTACAAGCTCAATTTCGTCCTAGCTTCAATGGACTGATCATCACCAAGCTAGATCGACAGCATGGATCAGATTCTTCAGGTTTGGTACGAACAGCGAATAATGGGGACTACTAGCTACCACTACCACTGCATCTATGCATGCTTTGCTAAAAAGAAAGTAGAGCGATGATGAGAATCGTTGCAATATGGTCAGCTCCTAGCCTTTAGCAACATTTCCCGACCAGATTACTGTGCTCTTTGGATGGATTGTCCCAAACACCCCTGTTAAATCGTCCCTACACTACTGATCACATATATTCTCATATATATGTCTCAAAGTATTAGGAAGGGATGTAGAAGCAGTCAAAAATCCCGATTTATTACACGTGAAATGGGTTAAGAATTCTGGCTGTCAAACAAGCTCTTAGAGGGGCTTCTGTTAGCTGTAATTACTCTTAATTTGAAATTTTATCAAGCGATTTAAATTATGAATCTAAATTGTAAAACTCAATAGCTACATAATCTGAAAATTAAATATATTAGAATCCAAAAGCTCATAAACATCATATTCTCTAAATTCTCATGAGTTAAATACTTAGCTGTTGCTTATTCGAAACATGCCAATAAGCAGCTAGTGCCTGCTAGATTATGTGCTGTATTGACGCTTATGAATTTTCATTAGGTGCCATGCCATGCGTCTAATTATGCAGCTTTGATGAATAATGAACATTGAACACTGATGTGAAACGGCACATGTCTTTGTCTGATGCTAATGCTCCATTTTCATGCATGTCTCCAATTTCTTCTTCTTCTTATTATTATTGTGTGCGTGGCCTCGGAATTTTGTATAACTAAAATCAACTTCTCTAACTATACTTTACCTACTTTTGCTTTTTAATTACAATTTTAAAAAGAGTATAATGACACTGACAATCTCACATCAGCTGTACTCTGTCTCAGTGTCATTATGCTTTTTTAGTTTCTAGTAGCTCAACCATATATATCACCTATCATGCACACAATATCTATTTCTCTCCTTGTTATCAATGCTTGACCTATACGCATACCGTGCGTTCTTGCAGCATGAAGTAGCAAAGTACTCCATTAGTCATTAACATATGATATTTTTAAAAGTATTAAAAAAATCAATCAACTGTTAAATAATAAGCTGTATTTTATATTACTAACTATGTTTCATATAATAAATCATTTAATTTTTAATTAAAATTCCTTTAATTTTGAGCATGTTTTAAAAATATTAGCATATATAATATTAAATAAATAGCATATTAAGATATATTTTAGGGTGAATTTAATTAAACTAATTTGGTGTTATAGTTGTTACATATTTTTAAATAAAATTTGTTAATATTTAAGAAATTCTATTTATAAACAATTTTATATTAAAAAAATATAAACAACTTGTAATGTAGGGGAAGCAGTAATTAACCAGGCGAGAGAGCAAGCAAATGGGTCAAATTAATGGACGTACCTCCGCGTCCCCAGAGCGGCAGGGCGAGGTTGCATGAGCCGACGGGAAGACGGAGCTTCTCCTCCAGCCGCTCCACGTCGACCCTGTACATCCACCACTCGCCATCCCTGCCCACCACATCGTCGCACCGGAACAGGTCCATCATGGGCTCGCACTCACTGCGCAGCACGACCCGCACCCGGCCGTCCGCGCCGCCGGCCCGCCGTCCCTTCCGCGCGGCCATGTGCGCCGCCACCAGGTGGACCTGCAGCCTGAACACGTCGCGGTTCCACGGCTTGTCCGTCGACGACGACCGGTTGCACGGCAGGGACGCCACCACCACGTCCACGTCGGTGTAGCGGGAGAAGTCTGGCATGGGTAGCTCCGGGCAGGACGGGCCCTCGTCGTCCTCCTCCTCGTCGATCCACTCCGGGAAGAGGTCCGACCACTGGAACACGTCGGAAACCCTCTCGAAGTCCACGGTCACCGCGTCGCCCTCCACGCCGAGCGGCAGCAGCTCGTCGCGCCGGATGTTCACCAGGCCCATCCGCAGCCGCCCCCGGAGCTCGTCGAACATGGTCGGCGCCCGCCCCACGTTCACGATCCTCTCCGCCGTCGCCACCTTGTTCGCCGGGACGCCACCCAGCTACATGCAAGCATCATATTCCAACGCAAACAGATCAAATAAACGAACCACTGACACGGCCGGCCGGCGTCATGAGAAACACCACCGGTGGGGGTAGGACTCACCTTACCTTCCGTGAGAGCTGGGCCGTCGTCGTGGGGCAAGCGTCGCGGAAGGTGCACCGGACGAGGGAAGCGGCGCCGCGGTCGAGGAGGTACGAGTACTTCGGGTGGAGGAGGAGCGCCACGTACGCGAGGAAGAAGAAGGCGACGAACGCGGCGTTGAGCTTTACGATGGCCGCGGCGCGCAGCCCGGCGGCCGGGGACTTCAGCGCCTCGCCGGCGCCGTTGGTCACCCCCATGTAGCACGCTGCCGCGTTATGGCGCGTCCGGCCCACGCTGTAGCCGCCTCCGGCGTACGCCCTACGTCTCGCGCGTGTACCGTACCGTTTGTCTCCGATCCGGGCGGCGAGGTTGGTCGACGCGATCGATCGAGCTGCTGCTGCTAGCTGCCTAAACCGAGGCGCGTTGCATGCGCGGAATATATAGATCGAAGCGGCAGCACACGGCGCGTCGGCGCGCAGGGCATCGCGCTCGGGTTCGAGCTGTACATGTGTGTCACAGAACTGATGCGCGAGTACGTGACAGACAAGATTGCGAGGGCGGCGAGCGGTTGGGACGGTGAGGGGTGAGGCGAAAGGATGGGTGCAACGAACTACGAAGCCACGTGGCTACTTCAAAATATTTTTCTTAACAATTATTTATTTTTTTAAAGATTTCCATACAATTTAATTAAAAAATCAATAAAAACAAAAGGTTAGTTCTAGGATTTAAGCCCCAGCAGTCTTACGCCGATAGTTCAATAAAAATGATCCTGATGATCTTGTAGCCTGGATCCGTCCCTTCTCGGCGAGTTACTTGAGGATTTGCCGTGTCGATCAAGCCCTAATTACGTATTCTAGCTCGTACCGTGACGTGCACCATGTGTAATTAACAGCACCATTAATTTGTATCAGGAGTGAAAAATATCACTCCCTTGTCGAGACAAACCAATAGGTTATACACATATAGAAAAATAATTTCACGATAGTTATGTTTTTTCTTATTTAATATTAATACATTACAATGCGTAGATGCTCATATTTAATACCCTCTGTCAACTCAAGATAAGTTAGACAGCAATCCTACCATGTAAAAGGATAAATATGTTGTTTTTTGCAGACTGAACAGTCAACTAACGGTAGTAGCATGAAAGGATGGGTAAAATTGAACCAAGGTGTAAGGCTTAATTATAAGTGATAAATAAGAAAACCGGAAAATTAATTCAAAATGTAACTTCAAGTATACATGACATACCACCTTTCCTGTCTTCTGGTGCTCTCTTTTGATTTTCTGCAGTAAGCTTCACACATGACCAGGGATCACTACTAAATTATGCTGTGCCAGTGCAGGATAGCCACAAACCACATACAGACGATCGATCAAATTTGCATGATCTGTTTGTTGAGGTTGGTGCATCAATCCCTCCAGAAGCTATGGCGACTGAGCCTATTTGCAATTGAATTAATCCCCAATCCGATCGATTTGTGCATGATTTGATCGGCACAGTTTTTTTATTAAATTTTCAGTGCTGTTCTTGACAGGAACATGTCAGATTGGGATATGGCTGCCGATGTGGTGTCGTTTTTAGGCCTTGTACAGCAAGGTACGGTTTGGTTGCCTAGGGTCGATCAAGTACAGGGCCGACAGCCACAACGCTCGCCTCGCCGTTTCTTCGTCGCCGGGGAGCGCCCTGGATTTGGGCTGATCCTGGCCGTTCGTTTGTGACCCAACGCGTCAGATCAGGTGATGTCAGATGACCGACAAAACCAGAAGGGATTTTGGCGCCAAGGGGGATGAACATTGTAATGTACAATGACGCCACACCTAGGAGAAGTGATAGTAAGATCCTTTTGAGAAGTCGTTTTAGTATTTTTTAAACTCTTTCTCGAATATAATTCGCTTTTAGAAGTTTTAATTATTTTTTATCCTTTTTCTACGTTTGTTATTGTTAAATAAATACTACCATTTACTTTTTTTTGAAAGAAGGCCACACATGCTCAGCTTTGCTTGAAAGCCATGTGATGAAGATGTCATACGAGGACTTTCTACTTTCATAGATAAATAACTTATTTTTTCCAATGCTGAATAAATAAGATACAACAAATCTGTTTGAGTTAATTTTTTGATTCTTACGTGCAAATTCAAAATGATATATATAAGAAATCAGACTAAGGGAGATTTTAGTATTAGGTGGGGTTTGACCAAAATGGTCGTTTTCCGTTTCAAACAATGCGTGTTTCATTACAATGTGCTTCTGCCACTGACCAGCAGGTGCTCCACATTCTGCTTGATTTTAACTTACCAATTGCCCTTCGATGTGCTTGTGCCTGGAGCAAAATTAAGTGCTGAATCTAATGAACAGACATCCGTAATTGTCGTAATCAATCCCAGAAAAAATCACCGGCCCTGAAGTGCTACAACCCAATTTTAATTCAGAATATGCATCCATCCATCCAGCTATTATCAATGATAAGTATGGAACATTTCATCTTGCGTACCAACCTGACAGGCTCTGCTTCATCCCTTGGCCTTCAAGTATCCCAGTCGCAGATGGATGGATAAGCTACAAGCATAGTCACACTGTTGCTGATTCGATCTGCTGATGTGCTTGCCGATGGCGTCAACAACCTCTTGTGCACTTCTTATAATTCTTTAGTGTAGAAAAAGATAAAAAAAACTATATGTTAACCATCCTGATTAAACTATTTATGCCTCCTTCTTGTTCTTCACTTCTTCTGCTAGTGATCTCTTTCTGATGCAATGAATGAGCAATGTATTACTTGATGATTGAGATCAGGTGTGCCAAACACAAAAGCTTCTGAGTTTAAAAATGCTTCATTTCTGCATCAAATGCCACATGATCCCTTTTCTCTGTCTTTATATTGCTATCTGATCAGATGCTTGCATCCGAGCTACAGGCAGAGAGACGATAGAATTGCTTCTGGTCGTACATGCACGTCGTGCTCGAGCTAACGATGCGTGGATTTCATGCGTGGAAAGACGACGACGAGCAAAGCTGGAAGTAATCCGCGTTCAGCAGTGAGAAAAAAGCAGACAATTAGTTGGAACCAATGCTTCGAGGCCGTCTCCTTTGATTTCTTTTCACTTTGGTGTTGCACTCTCTTCTTTTCCTTTCGATGCCAGTGACACTTTCAGTAACTTTACTCCACTGTAATGTATGAAGATTTGTCAGACAAATGACAAATCTATGTAACTTTGGAGAGCCGTTTGGGGATCAGTGATGTTACATCTCACCTAGAAAGACGGTTTGAATGGTGATTTGAAGCACAAAAAAAGCCACTCCTAAGTGCTAGCTAGGTCATGTAAAATTTGCTTACACACCAATTAATTCTAATCTTTTAACCAAAGAAATACTGTTAAGTGAAAATCTGTTCTCCTTTACCTGCACATTATGTCTTCTACTACTACTACTACTACTACTACTACTAGCCCCTGCTGATTATTCCCTAGTTATAGCTTTAGGTTTTGATGCACTGTTCCTAGCAATCAATCTTGGTAAATGGCCAACAATATCTTTGCAAAAGTTCTAAAGAAAAGAAGCCTAGCTACTGAATGAATTTTCAGGGCAGTGCTTGATCAAATCTAACAGGTCAATAGCAGAGGTAGCTTTACTGATTATTAATAGGAGTAGATGAAGAAAGGCAAAAGGCAATGGTATTCTTTAATCATGTGTTGTTGAAGCATGCATGGTACATGTATTTGGAACTATTAGGCTATAGTCACAAAGTTCTTTTGTCTGGCGCTTGCGATTAAGATCGATCAAACATGGTTGGTTGCCTAGTCCAGGTCCCTCTAGAGCACACAAGATTTAACAGCAAAAGTGAGATAAAAAGGTGAGAGTGAGATTCGATTCAGAGGAGACTAGCAGTAGCACGGTTACAAAGTCTTGAAGGCAACTCCATGCCCAAACCCGACCTACCCCGGCATTATCATTCTTATTGTTCCATACTTCCATGGATGATCACTTGAACATCAGTTGTCTCCCTTTTTTTCTCACCAAATCTCGGTGGATTTCTTTGACTTTCAGTTAAGAAAGTTTGGATGAAAAGTTGCCTGGTTCTTCCAATATCTTCCTCCCAGGATAGCATAAAGAAAAGGTGATGGATCGATGGATGATTTGACCTGGATGCTTGGAGAGCTCTAAAGGCTTTCTTTGGTAGTGGAAATCTAGTTGTGGGCTTTTGCCACATACTCCTCTCACTTGAAGAATACCATGCATTTTTTCTGAAACAAAGGATGCATTTTTTAGTGGTAATTCAGACGAGAAGAAACGTGAGTTGTAAAACGTACAGGAAATTCTGAACCTGAAGCGGAAACAGGCAATACATATGGGCTATGGCGTTCTTGTCGACGGCGACGGCGACGTCGATCTTGGTGCGCTTGCCGGTTGCTTTCGGCAACTCTGCCGGCGGGGCCGGAGGCTGATTGATGCGAGAAGTTAAGAAATCCGCGGCCATTGATCGAGGCGAGCAGCCGCTAGCTTCCTTCTACTGTATCGGACTTGAGTGTTGGTGTCGTCTTTGTCTGTCTCGCCGACGGCGCACCGGCCGGCCGCTAATGATCCCCGACGCGGCAACCGATGGATCGATCCGGCCAGTCAAAAATCACGTTTTTTTTTCGTTCCTCCCCCTTTCACGATCGAAGTGACCGCACGGGAACCGCGAGTCATTGTGACCGGAGATCTGACCGAGATGGCGAGATGAGGTAACGGCGCTAGAGCTTGTAGACCTCGCGATCGATCGGCCGCCGGTACATGCGGTTGCGACGTTCCGTCGCCGGCCACCGCGTGTGACTCTGAGAGGGCCCCACAAGGAATCACGCCTTCATGTCAGCTGTTCTTCTCCATCTCCGATCAGGTCATCGGACAGGTCGCTGCTCGATTAATGAGCCACTCCCATGGCGGCCATGCCGGACGGCGCAGAGCCATATACAACAAGGGGTCAGAACCAGTTTTCTTTTTTTAAAATAGATCCAAATCGCTTCCATTGGTAGCGACCTCAATCAGGTGTTCGGTGCAAAACTGCAAAAGTACCGATCAAGCTTCTCGGAGAACGTTTTGGTTTCCTCTGGGAATAGAATAGTTTGGTACCATTTGGTATTGATACTGTGTACTCCCTTCGTTTTATACTATAGGTCATTTTAGTATTGTTTAAATTTATTGATCTATAGATAAATCTGAATAACACCAGAATAACTTATAATGTGAAACCGAGAAAATACTATTTTGTGTTTTAATAAAATAATATAAATTTATTTTATATAATATTTGTATTTAAAATATATATCAATATATCGATATGTTAAATATTGTGTATGAATTAAATAAAATATAATATATATTAGCTTAAATACTATTATTACACATATCTCAAATAAAATTTAAAATATAATTTTGGCTGGTATGAACAGTATTAACTAGAATGATTGGTATTTATAGATACTAGTAAGATGCTCATACTTTACAACGAAGCCTTATTTTTAATGACAAACACCTATTTAGAACATGACATTTATTGAAACAATGTGATATATTATTGTCCAAAACAAATCATAGATAGAGATTTAATTATGCATTAATATTAGCCATTACTCATAGAAAAGTATATAAAACTATCTCTACTAATTACAAGTGCTATTACACATCGGTAAAAATTAAAAGACATTAAATGTTTTGAAATTAAAGCGAACAAAAACCGAAGACTCGGTGCTTTAGTAGAAATTGATTAGCTAAGATTTTTATTTATCTTGGTTCGAGTTACAATCAGAAAATCTATTACATACCCTAAACTGATGAGATTTACATTTATTACATATCCTTATTTCGATGTTTGAGACATATAGCCATCAGGACCCATTCCCACAAGCATGACATCAAACCAGGGAAACCCAGTTGCTTGAGACATTGCAATTACGCCGTTCTTGACAAGCTGCTTCAAGCAAGTTTCATAGTCATCTGCTGCTCCCTCAGCAGACAGGGCATCATTTATAGCATATACTTGGCCAGGAGGAATTGGCACCTACTAATTTAAAAGATAGCACCTGGTTAAGCACATCAGAATACACAACAAACAGATTTACAAACAACCAGAAAACTGATAAAAATGGAATAAGTAGACATAAGAATATATCTCTGATCACCACATCAACCACTGCCTACCTAACTATCATGGTTGCATATTCTAATGATGCCATTCTCCATTTCTCCACAAACACAAATATAGTAGGCAGTGTCATTTTACGGTATATTTAAAGAGCTTGGTACATATTTGGGAACAATTGAGTATGGATACAGGTGAACAGATTATAAAAGCCCACAGTTGAATAAAGTGTGCCATCATTGTTGAATCCAAATGCTTCTCTACCACAATTACCCTACGCTGCTAGCTCGCTGAGAACAGTAGAGGTGTTGTAAACTGGGATAGGAAGCATTAATGTTGTTACTGACTCTAAAGTCTAAACTGTAGAAAAAAATTGCAACCACTTCCCAGTTCCCATAAGTCTAAAAATCTCAATCTATTCACAGATTAAGTGTCATGCCCATGATATGTAAGGAACTAAACTAAAATTAGTTGCAAAAAGGGAAACAAAATTGTATGACCTGGCTATCAAAGCTAATCCAGATATACAGAGATGACAGACAAGTCATGTGATTCTTAAGGAAGACCATATTTTGCCAGAATCACATTTACTTGTGAAGGATTTCAAACTGAAGTTCGATAATAATAATAATAATAATAATGTGTGATACCATTCATGTGAATGATATTCAGCTGCATTGTAAATTCTATCAAAACAGTATCAAGGATTCATCGCAAAGCTAAATAACTCAGTACAAAATGTTGATACGAACTAAAAACCATCAAATTCAATCCCACAGCATCCAAGAGGACAGCAATTTTTCAATGCAACCTGCACTCATCGTATCACACAGTTTACACTATTAATTCTTTGCTTTCATCTTCAATTAACTCAAGCATTACCTACCAGAACTCAATTCCTGAATAATTTCGCTTCACTCTAAACCACAAAACATTTTGCCCTCATCCCAATAGCCTGAACAGATTATGAAGATGGCATAAACGCCTGGAACAAGCAGTTGCATTAAAGAGCACGAAATCCAAAATTACTGGTAATACCTTGTCAAGGAACCTGTGACGCCGTGCCGCCATGCCTAGTCTGCGCGCGCCACTCCAGCCGCACCGCCCGCTGCCCCGCGTGTGCGCCGCCCTGCGCATGTGCCGCGCCAGCCACGCCGTCCCACGCTCAATGCAGCCAGCGCCCGCGCCCCACCTTGCGCCCGGACAGCGCAGCCGACCCCGCCTAGCGATCGAACCGTGCGCCTGCACCTCGCTCGGACCGCGTCGCACGTCAATGATGCCGCCGACGGACCGCCGTGCTTTCCCCTCCGCCGCCCTGTCCCTCGCCGTCCCTGTACTCGCCCGCCTACGCCTGTACGTCCGGCCAACGCCCCGTCGCCACGCCGCCGCTCGCGTGCGCCTGCCCATGCCGTCGCCCACTCATCACGATGTCCCAACGACCTCGCTGTTCCGTCGCCTCCAACCGCCCCCAACAGTGCCGAGTGACAGCACGAGCACGCCCTACACCTACCCCACGCCATGCTGCGGCATGCGCCGCCGTCCCATCGCCATTAATCGGACGCACGTCGCCGCCCACGCCGCCCAAGCAAATAAGAGCCCTCGAGCCCCGGTGGAAGCTCCCTACGCCCCTATTCAAGTCCTCAGACCACCTCCAAGTTCTTCGGTGCCTTGGTTCGAGCCCTTCAGCAAGCCTCACCGGAAATCCCCTCGCCGCCGTTTTCGGGTACGTCACGATCTCCTTCCCCATTGCTCCATTCGTCATGCCAGTAGCGGGAACATAACCAGCGACGTCTATTGTGTCCATTTCCGCAGCCCTCACCACCGGAACCAAAGCTCCGTCGGAGACCCGTGTCGACGCCGCCACGCCCCAATCTGACCTAAGGTACTAAATCCGCCCAATTACTTGTAGCAGTAGATTACCTATACCCTACCATGCATGTTCCGTGGGTTGGCTATGGCGGAACGCCACCGGAGATCGCCGGCGACGTTCGGCCATGACGCCCTCTAGGCTTCACCGTGGGTAGCTTCGTACGATTAGTTGTAGGCCGATCAGGAGCCATGGTTAGATTTCTAGAACCCCTAATCCTGTGAAAATGACCGCCGTTGATCGCCGGAGTACCCTCGTCGTCCCCTGCACCGCTTCTCTATAGATTTACCCCTTTTTATTTATGGTTGAACCGTAGACCGATTTGGAAATCCGACCGTATAATGTCTTCATATCTGTGTATAGAACCTACGATTAAAATTTAATGCCAATCAAAGTTAAAACAGAAAAGTTATATACCAAAAAAATTTCAGCCATGCATGCAGAGTCGTCTTCAACCTCCCGCCGCTGCTCTTTTTTGTCCCTTGCTTCGCTGCCATGTGCGGCCCGGTCGCCAGCCCGTGCCATCCCAGCACGCTGTCCCGCGCCACTGACCAGCGGGCCCCACCGGCCAGCCCGCGCCAGCCTGGCCGCGCCTCCCACGCGCGTGCGCACGCTGCTGTGCGCGCTGTGTTGTGGCTTGGGCCGGTTCTGCCAGCCCACCAGAAACAGTGCTCTTTTTCATTTTCTTCAGATAAAAACAGTACAGCCCGTGCAGTTTAGGAGGCCGGCCCGATTGCAGTGAATAGTGCATTTTTTCTATTTTCGGAATTTAACCCAGGCCGCAGCCATTAACGATGAACAGTAGTTTTCCATTTTCAGGAGTCTCTCATGGGCCAGCCTCATGAACAGTGAAGCACAGTGAAGTTTTCATTTTCAGAAAATGTTTAACATTCAAAAAAATCATATAAAATTTATCCTAGTTTGCGTATTCACTCCGTTCAAATTTCTAAAAATTTCTAAAATTCTAAACTTTAATTTAGCATAGAATAAAGTTGTTTTCCCAAAACTTTTTATATGCTTTTATTTATGTGGTGTTGTTTGTCCTACAGTTGCCGACGCCGAAGACCCATAAGAGTACGACTCCGAAGACCCCGAGTACTTTTTGGATCAAGGCAAGTCTCTCTTTGATCATGCTTGCTCTCATGATTGTTAATTTAATTTTGTATAAATGCATGTTTAGGATACACGCACACATACACTTAAAGTTAATGACGATCGACCTCGCGAGTATGTCAATTAACCCTAAAATTGTTGCATCTAGCCTATCCTTGAAAATTGGTAACCCTATATTCCTTGTCACCATGATGATTACGATGATCCCATTCTAGTATCGTGATGTGGGTTGTCCGTAATCAAAACTTGTCTTTACTCATACTACATTACATGATTGCAAATGAATGAAGCGCGTGGGTTAAAAATGAGAAATGCAAGGTTGTTTTAAAAACCGGTACAGAGTGTTGAGTGTATTGAAAATAAAAATAAAAGAATGGTGTTTTGGGTAAAACTTGCCATGAGACGTCGTCACCTTTCGGGGACCGACTTCAAGTGGCGCATAAGGACCGATTCCTTAGAAAAAACATCAGGCACATAAATCGTGCAACCTTACGGGTATTATGGGATGCCCCTGGTTAAGTATTTAGTAGACTTGGGATCGCTTGCTGTCAATGGACGTGAAATCGCTAGGGTACCATGGAGTGTTGAGAAATGCCCGATGTGCCACCGGAGTATGTTGTTTTGGGTTGAGTAAGAGAACACCCACGGGATTTCATGGGAAAGAGGTCCAAGGGGCCGCCTGATATTTCTTGATCAGATACCCATTGACGAGAGGTCCGGGTCTGACTCGTTCATATGATGGTAAAGCTTTCTTGGGTTTGCTTTGGAAAGGCTTGTCATGAACTTTCTCTACTTCGCGGGTAGTAGAAGTAAGCTCGTGTCGTAAGGGTAAAGTGTACACCTTCAGCTGAAGTATAATCTATTCGAACAGCCGTGCCCACGGTTATAGGCGTATGCCATGATAGTTGCCCTAGCGTAGTCTTGGGATTTGATTTGTGTTAATCAAAACTGATTTGTGGGAATGGATGTTACCAGAGTGCACCCTCGGGATGTACAGCTAGTCTTTGTGGTCGGCAACGAGCCTGTGTGGTTCGAAAAGTCGAAAGGCTTCATAGAGAGAGGGTGAGGTTCAACCCTAGGATGAGAGATAAAATATAATTCGGATAAGCGGGAAAAATCTACCGTAGAGAGGGGCAGGCCAGTACCAGAGCAAAGTAGTTGGAATGATTGTTATGAAAGTTGTGATGTGATGAGATGAGGAAATTTGGAGATTTGTTATGGAAAAGTGTGGAATGGTGGTGGATAGTTTGAAAGAGGTTGAACCGTGGTCTCACCTCTAGAATTTGAAAATGAAATACTTATCATTTTGGGGTAAACCGATGGAGGTTGGGGCCTCTGCCAAAGACTATAAGACACTTAGTCAATTTAACTTGCATGTTTTATTATTAAGCCTCAGTCGTCCTTGTCTTTTCCTTGCATCTATAATCCCTTTCAAGACTTGCTTAGTACGTTTGTACTCACCCTTGCTTTTCCTCTCAACACCCAGAAGCAGCAGAATGAAGATAAAGCTTTTCGCGATGTCCTGGAAAGATGAAGGTTTTCGACGATGGCGAGTTTCCAGAAGAGTGGGGTTTTGGGCCTAGTCCCCAAGTAGATCTAGGAGTTAGATGTTGATGTGAGTGTATGTTTGCTTTCGCTGTTATTTTGTAATGATTGTTCGCTGTGAGGTATGCCTCATTAGCACCTTTGTAAGGAGATAATATTATAATAAGCAGGTTTTGTGATGAGCTACCGCTGAATTTGACGAATATCAGGTATGATATTTGTTTCGATTCAGTTTCATAGCGACTCGTCTCGTACGGTGAAGTTCGTACGGGGCGGGGCGTTACAGACCCCATCCAAGGCAAGCTTGTAATTGCTATCCTCATGGTCCTTGAGCACCACCCTTTCGTCCACCCAGAACACATGCCACTTGCTCCACTCCACCGAAGCCAGGTACGGCGGCTCCACGAGCTTCCTATGTGTAAAACCTGTAGAAAAATTAAATTTAAATTTTGAATTCAAATCCCAAAAAAGTGCAAACCAGAAAAATCCAAACTACTTTTCCAAAACAGTCCACTTTTCAGAAAAAATATTTTTTTCCTAT
>KE372174.1:163591-197034 GCA_000418225.1 Zizania latifolia
TATAGTACAATAGTGTTTCAAAATACTGATAATGTCCTCCAATCAGTACCTTGCACGTTACCGACATGTCTGCATAGACACTTAAAAGTGAACTCCTGAAAAGAGAAGGGAACAATATCAATATAAGGGACATATGATATTTGGTATTAATCAAAGACATATTCAAACATTCAGGATAGAATGTGCCCAAGGATAAGACATAAATCGTTTTAGTTCATAAACCAGTCACAGTACAGGGAAAAATGCATGAGGCATCGAAATATCGAAACGAAGGCAAAAAATGATCAGAACTCTGCATACATACCTGCTGAAAAGAAGGTGGTCATATGTGTTCTTCAGTTTTCTGTCAAACCTGAAATGTTCAAAACAACAGCACTAAGCACCCCATAAATATACAAGATATAAGTACCACAAAACTCAAAGATGTGTAATTTCTGAATTAGAACCAAATCTTTCAACCAACCATATATGAACATTTATAACAGGAACTCCCACCAACTTCTCCAACTTGTTGAAATAAGAAATTTCTCTCCACTCTTGAGGTACAAGAAGCTTCAAGATATCCACTAAATCACAAGGCTAGTCAGTTAAAATGAGTAGCTACACATAAAAAATGAGCTGCAAGACAACGAGATTATTGAAAAAAACACCTGGTGTTGCAAAAACATAAGCATCTCCAGTTATTTGAGTTCCATCAGTAAGCGCAAAGTGTTTCACAGTTCCATCAGGATTCAATTCTATTTTTTGAATACGAGAATTCAGGCGAACCTCACCACCCAAAGACTGAATGTGATCAACAATAGGCATGCATAGTCTTTCAGGAGGATTACCATCCAAGAATGCCATCTTGGAACCATGCGTCTCCTACACATTTATATAAAGTATTATTCTAAAGGCTTACATGTTATCTTCACGATGAGAGAATTCATTTGAATTTTCACAAGGTAACAAACAACAGAGACAATAAATACCAAGGATCTAATATGTAAGGTACTTCTCCATACAGAATAGAAGAATTACTCATATACAACACACACAACCATAGGCAACAGAAGAAATACCTGAAGAAATCGGTTTAAAGCAATCAAAATGCACTGCATGGATAACTCATCAGGATTTATGAAGTTAAGTGCCTTTGACATTGCAATAAAAACCTCATCGTTCACTCGATCAGGAACACCCTGCGCTGATCAAACAACTGTATCAGGCACCATATGAATCTGTTATCCAAAATACAAAAAGGAATTGATAGTTGTATCCTATTCTGTGCTCTGTAAAATATGCTAGTTCTGTATATTAGCTAACAAAGAATTTACTCAACAGTATTGTGTGTTCTGCCAACTTGTGCAATGAATTTTCCAGGTGGGGGAAATCATGACACATTGTTGACCTTTTACTGAAACAGTTAATATATCTAAAGAGTAAATTTCGCAAACATATGGATACTTTGAACCTGCATAAAAGGGTCTGGGGCTCTTATGGAAGACTAAGGTTCCATCCAAAGTAAAGTTCTTTTGCTGGTTGGCTGTCAAGGGCAGATGCTTTACAGCCGACAATCTTGCAAAGAGGAAATGGCCTCATGAAGACACATGTGTGTTATGTAGGGAGACGACAGAAACATGCATGCATCTCCTTATGACCTGTAGATATACCAACAGCGTGTGGAGATTCACCAGAGCGTGGCTTTGTATGGTGTTCGAGCTCCCAAGTGATGCAAACCTACATCTAGGAGAGTGGTGGCTGAAATCATGAGACATTTTTCAGGAATCTCTACGCTCTTCTTTTGACTTCTTGTTTATGTTGATTTGTTGGAGGATTTGGAAGGAACAAAACACATGTATTTTTAAACAGTTCTCGCGGCCATCGGCTCAACTGTTTGCTGACATTAAAGAAGATGTGGCAATGTGGAGAGCAGTCGGTTTTCCCAACCTCCTCGGTTGATTCTTCTAAGTTCTTGGCGTTTGCTCTCTTGATGTATTGTGTTCTTTCTTTATGGTTATTGTAATCATCTTGTGTCGACAACTTTGTAAAAAATTTGCCCTCCTCTTCTTAATAAAATTTGGTCACCTTTCTGGCCGACCTGACTAAAAGGGTCTGAGGCAAAATAAAAGGCATCAACTTGATCACATGAAGCATCTGCATTTCATCTGCAGAACTGCCAATTCTTCTTCCCAAAGCCAATACGACAATAAAGGGCATCAACTTATTTATTAGCAAACAAAAAGATTTCTAGTTTACAACAACTCATATAATCCAGTCTAAATTGATGAGGTAGCTATGTGTCTTGTACAGAAATTTGTCAAACTGATACAGTGAATCCATACCTGCTTTTTCATCCACTCAGAAACAGTTAAACCATCTTGAGCTTCAACGTAAGTTTGGCCACCAACCATTGCTGGCAAAAGTCCAAGAGCAAACTTCACCTTCTCTGGCCAAGTAAGCATTTCATTGTTTCTTAATATGGCCCATACTCCTGTTAAATGCATACATAATCAATGAAAAATAGGAATCAATTGACGACATAAAGATCAAGGGCATGATTTATCATTATCACTGCTAGTAATATACCCACTAATTACATTCATGTGTTAGTAAAACAAAAAGAACTAACACTAGTATGCACTTCTGGGGATCTTGGCTTTATTAAACAACTCCAGCGCTGTATATGATCTTACCATTTAAGGGTGCTGGCAAAGTTTCAGGAAAATCAAACCGGCTGAATTCTCCTGGCTTGTTTGGCATGGCAAATATCATGGAATGTTCCTTCCATTGCAAACGATCATTAATACCAAGCTCGCCAAATAAGTTCTGTATGTTGGGATAAGCTCCAACTTAAACCAAAAAGGTGCATGGTTACATACAGGCACAGAATGAACAGAGTCATACACACACACACACACACATATATATATATATATATATATATATTGTGTGTGTGTGTACTGTTTTGGAAGGAATGGTATGTTGAAAGCAGAGCGTCTATGGATAAAAGAATATATATTCATATGTGCCATGGTATTGTATGTGACATTAAAATTCTCAACCATATAAAATCAACGCAAAAGTTTCTTTGAAAACAAACCTCCATCCGTGTGAATCCTCAGACATCAGTTCATAATCCACAGTGACTCTGAATTTTAAAGTTTAATTTTTAAGAGTAATTCTACATAGATTTTTTACGTATCTTCTTAGAAACCATGGAAAAAGAGCTGGACAACAAAAGTGACGAAAAAACTTTTAAAATTAATCCTAAAATTCAAAATCTGCAGCAGATTATAATCCATAGCAAAAACAAGCAGGCACATAGTTCCCATGCAGCATGTTCAAAACGTTACAGGTACCTACCTATTCATGCTAATGGCAATAACCTAAAAACATAGCATGACGAGAGCCTCAAAATCCAAGATTATAACTTACAAAAGATATGAAGCCCAGTTTCATACCAATCTCCGTCTTCATCCTTCCAAGCAGCTATCTGTTCAGGCATATTCCAAAAGAAACAATAAGCAACAAATAGCAGCAATGGTGACTATGAACTATTAAGAATAAAGACAATCAATGAAATAAATAAAAATTCAGAATAAATAACCAGAATGTTTTTTAGATGTGAAGTGAGCATAGAATAAAACCTTTCCGCCTAAAACATCTCTTGCCTCAAGCAATATGGGTTTATGACCAGCATCTGCCAGATATTTTGCCGTTGATAAACCAGCCAATCCTACAAAAAATCATGCCAAAAACTTATAATGCTAAGAGCACGCTGTGACTGCTCTCAAAGTTATCTAATACATGCAAATTATTTATATGTTAAATCCTAGAATTACATCATACCTGCACCAGCAATCACAACCTGTAATGGTTTACTGGGTTTTTCACTGTTTCTGAAAAATGAAGATAGCTGTCCAGCTTCCAAAAAGTTTATTGTGCCTTCTAATGGAGGTCTTGGAAAATCCTGGCAAACAACCTGCAGAAAAGCCAATGAAATATGTTTTTCACAAGAAACACAAAGGTAATAATAGAGAACAAAAGCTGAACCTGTAGAGCACCCAGTCCACGACGCAGTCTTTTTCCTTTATTCCTTAAGACAAGAGATTTCAAACCAAAGCTCACATGCTGACTACTTTTCAGTGGTTGGATACTGCTACTTGTGAAACACCTCTGAGTAGGAAGTTGTCCCACAAAAGATCTTGCTTGGTTGGTTCCAGTTATGTTCATAGATGACAGGCAGCCAATATCCATGCTGAAGCAGATCTTAAAATTATAGTCAGCTCTTATTTGACAAACAAGCACGGGGCAGAATCTGCATAATCAAGAGGAACCATTAAACACACAGCTCACTCAATCTTTTGTTATGAGCATTATCCAAGTATAAATATGTAAATTGATCCAGTCTGCTATCACTTGGTCAAAAAGTCGGTTATCAATAGGACCAGGGCAGCTGGGCAGCTGTACACTTTCCTATAGATATGCGTGGCATACCATACCTGTTTATTTTACAACTACGTAGACAGTGGAGATATAAGTTCACTCCCTAATCTTCAGCATGTCTCTATGTGATTGCTTACCATTAAATTTGTATTGTTGAACAGAACATGAAAGGGAAATTGTATATGGATGCATACTTTGGTTAGTGAAGTAAATGAACTAGAACAGATCAAGCTGGCATAATAAATACAATTCTGGTCATGCGTTTTGTGAGTGAAGGCCCAATGAGATCACACTACAGCAGGATAGTATCTCCTTGTCTCTTCATGCAAAAATGGTGGTTAGTGCAAATTGAACTCACATCACATCGTGTGCCACTAATCTGTAGAGTCGAATCCAAAACTATGCACTAAATCATGTACTACTATCTACCCTTTGTTGTTAGAAAATCAAACGTTGAACGCCATGAGAAGTTTTCAACATCTCTAGTTCCCACCGAATCTCCACCGCAAAATTACCGCCTCTCGTCACCGCAGCCTATCCCATCACGCTGCAGCTCCGCACCCCGAATCGAATCCCCCAGTTCTACAGCTACCCCCGACCGATCCCCACAGATTTCAGCGCAAAGGAAGCATTAACAGGGAAACCGCCCGCGGAGCAGTAGCCAGCAGCTACTGTTGCTGGTCCGGAAGGGAAGCGGGGCGGGGAAGGCGTGGGGGGGGGGGACTCACCGGAGGAGGGAGAGATGGGCGCGGCGAGGCGGAGGCCACGGAGACGGAGGAGTGGAAGTGGTCGGGAGTGGGAAAGGGACAACGGCGCGCCGGGCGGGCTGGGTGAGGAAGATGTGGTGGTGGAGATGCCTTTTGGCGCCTGGTGCGCTCTACGTTTACGCGGTATATACCGCACACACCAGTACACCACCATCCTCCAATCGAGTAATTTCTGAATTTCTGATATACTTCCCAATGTTCACAAATATCGGTGTTGATTTTGAAAATTAGCGTGCATTTAGTTGAGTTGTAGATTTAAAAAATGATATGAGTTGTGAATTATGAAAAAATTACTACTAGATGTGAATCGTAGAAAAGCGATAAAGTTATTTGGCTGGAATACATGTGGATCGGTTGTAGAGCGATTCCATGATTAACAACAGGAAATATGATATGACACTTTAATTAATAGCGAATATAATAAGCTTATGCGAAGTGATGAAATGATAGACAACTTATAATTTGTATGGGCAAAAAACCGATTGAAAATTTTGGTTTCATTTGATATTTGTTTGGTTCGATTTTCAGCTTTGTGTAGACCATTCCTGGCACTAGTATGTTATGCAAGCTGTATCAGGATTTTTGCGGGGATAAGATAACTGTAAATTATCAAGCAAATGCATTGTTGAACATAACCTGAAGAAATGGAGAGGGAAAGGTTCAGTAGTAGAATTCAGATGCACGGGTATGTGAAAAATCTGGTGTTGATTCACCTGAAAGATCATCTAGAATAAAGACTGAAATTAAGAGATGTTGGCTGCTAGACCAGAGCGGAGTAATTATCTGATGAGCAGGACAGTAATCAGATCACCTGTGCTTTAAGCTACAGGAGAAAAGTAAGGTTCATGATTTCTTTTTTTCCCCCACAGGATAGGCATGATTCTGAACTGAAACTGCCATTTGAAGGGGTAGGCCAACACTCAAACTCAACAGAGAGCGACAAGGTGTGCGTATAATCTCGTTGCACACGCAGTTCTCAGTTCTCAGTTGTCACACTCGGCGGAGGAGACTGTTTGGTTTGAAGTGACCGTCGGCTCACCGTCGGGAGGTTTGAACGGTGGTTGGATCAGCCCAAACTCGCGGGAAAAAAATGTGGCGTCAGTGCATCACTGTATCAGTCCAGCTGCCATCTCCTCCTCTTTCTTAAGACTTCAAGAACAACCACCAAAACCCACTTCGCCGATGCCACCAGGACCTCTCCTCCATCCCTGTCAGATTCTGTAATGCATGGTGAGTTCGTTCTTCACTCCAATTCTGTCGCCCTATTCTTGCAATGACTATGCTGCATGCAGCTGTGTTCGTTAATGAATTCATCCTGTTCCGGTTGACAGATTTTCACACTCGGAGCTGAAGCAAGATGGATGAAATGGACGAACCTTTGGTTGGGACTGAGAATTTCTTCACCGAAGCTACTGATCTGGTAAGTTCATAGGTTATGAATTATGATGTCGCTGAGTTGCATGATATCCCGAGCATTATTTGAAAATGCCGTGCTTTGTGTACTGTGGATATATATATATATATATAACAGGAGAATCTGCCTCTGGAAGACGTTTTCAAGCATCTGAATACATCTCACGGGGGGCTTTCGTCAGCAGATGCTGAAGAACGCTTTCAGCTGTTTGGTGCAAATAGACTGGAGGAGAAGCGTGTAAGTCTGTCCGTTTTCTC
The DNA here is from genome assembly GCA_000418225.1 of Zizania latifolia. Taxonomy (NCBI): domain Eukaryota; kingdom Viridiplantae; phylum Streptophyta; class Magnoliopsida; order Poales; family Poaceae; genus Zizania; species Zizania latifolia. The sequence continues at coordinate 170,458 of KE372174.1, forward strand.
TTCTCACTGTTTACCTGGAAGACATTCCTATTCTGAACTCCTGATTCTTTTTACTCTTTTCTGGCAGGAGAACAAGATCATCAAGCTCCTCAGCTTTATGTGGAACCCTTTGTCCTGGGTGATGGAGGCAGCAGCAGTGATGGCATTGGTCCTAGCAAATGGTGGTGTAAGTGACCTGATTTGTGTTCTTTGAATATTTACATCAGTGGCTGTTACAGAAAAGGATTTCTTCTGTACTCACTAATTTACTGAATATTTTTTCAGAGACAAGGTACTGATTGGGAGGACTTTCTGGGAATTGTCTGCCTTCTGATTATCAATTCAACAATCAGCTTCATTGAGGAAAACAATGCAGGCAATGCTGCTGCAGCACTCATGGCACGCTTGGCCCTAAAAACAAAGGTTTTTGTGAAGAGAGAAAAATGCAAGGGAATCCATTTGTGCTAGTATGATATTGCTTTGTTGATATATATGCATTTGGTTTGCTTGAAGGTTCTTAGAGATGGGCAATGGCAAGAGCTGGATGCTTGTACATTGGTACCTGGGGATATAATCAGCATCAGGCTTGGTGACATTGTCCCTGCAGATGCACGCCTACTTGAGGGGGATCCTCTCAAAATTGATCAGGTAATTGAATTGCCCCCACCAGATCATGCTCAAGATAACACCAACTGGAATGCCGGACTAGTTGACCAATCCAAATAATCTGTTTCGCCTCCATCTTCTTCCAGTCAGCTCTCACTGGTGAGTCCCTTCCTGTCACCAAAAGAACCGGCGACCTAGTGTTCACTGGTTCAACATGCAAGCATGGTGAAATTGAAGCTGTTGTCATTGCAACTGGGAGCAACTCTTTCTTCGGCAAAGCAGCTCATCTAGTGGACTCTACAGAGGTTGTTGGACACTTTCAGAAGGTGACTGACTCATCAGTCTTCAGACTGTACTAAGAACTACATAGGTGTCTGTTCTTTCAGTTATTTCTAACCTGCTGATTTTTCAGGTTCTTACCTCCATAGGGAACTTCTGTATCTGCTCAATCGCCATTGGGGTGATTGTTGAGGTCATAATCATGTTTCCAATCCAGCACCGGTCGTACCGAGAGGGTATCAACAATGTGCTTGTTCTTCTGATTGGAGGGATACCGATCGCAATGCCTACGGTTCTGTCAGTCACACTTGCTGTAGGTTCTCACCACCTATCTCAACAGGTGTGTCAGGATATTATTGCCATCTTTCTTCAATTATCAGTCAGTATATCACATTATCATTGAGTTTTTTTAATAAATTATGGACAGGGTGCCATCACTAAAAGGATGACAGCCATCGAGGAAATGGCAGGAATGGATGTTCTCTGCTGTGACAAAACTGGAACTCTTACTCTCAACCATCTCACTGTTGACAAAAACCTAATCGAGGTAGAATTTTTTTAATGTTAAAATTGTGGTGTATTCTTCTTAGTTATTGATCAGCTATTCAGCCACAGTGCTATTATATATGGTCCTTCCTTTGGGTGATTTCAGGTTTTCAGCAGAGAAATGGACAGGGAGATGATTATCCTGCTGGCTGCAAGAGCATCAAGAGTGGAGAATCAAGATGCAATTGATATGGCCATAATAAACATGCTAGCTGACCCTAAAGAGGTTCTGAATTTCTTTGTTTGATTTAACTACCCAACACCTTCGGTGTGTTTCACAGATGTCACCTCTCTGGGTCAGGCACGCACTAGCATCACTGAAGTTCACTTCCTTCCATTCAATCCCGTCGATAAGAGGACGGCCATAACATATATCGATTCTGATGATAATTGGTTCCGGGTCAGCAAAGGTGCTCCTGAGCAGGTACTCCTGCTGAACTTGTCACTGACAGGCCTTAATCAGATAGTCAAAACTATTAAGTTGCATACATGATACATCAACAAGTTTAATAAAAAAACTTAAGCTGATGAATAAAACGGATAATTACTTTATATTCTAACAAGAACACCTGATTCACTTTATATTCTAACAAGAACACCTGATGTTTGTCACCTTTCAGATCCTCAGCCTCTGCTACAATAAGGATGTTATCGCTGAAAAGGTGCAGTTAGTCATTGACAGATTTGCTGAGAGAGGTCTCCGTTCACTGGCAGTTGCTTACCAGGTTGTAACATCAAAAACAGATTAGTTCACTTTGTTGCTAACTAATAGTTTTTTGGAAAGACCAACTAGTAGTAACTGGCTGAGTTCATATCATGGCTTGCGTCAGGAGGTCCCGGAGAAATCAAGGCACGGCCATGGCGGACCATGGGTGTTCTGCGGCCTACTGCCATTGTTTGATCCGCCGCGGCACGACAGCGCCGACACCATCCGCCGAGCGCTGGATCTTGGCGTCTGCGTGAAGATGCTCACCGGTATCATGCGATGCGCATAAGCTTCTGCTCGTCTCTGCAGCAAGCCAAGAACTTTCTTGATCTTTGTCTCCGTCTCCGTCGCCGTCGCAGGCGATCACCTGGCCATCGCAAAGGAGACGGGCCGCCGTCTTGGGATGGGGACCAACATGTACCCGTCGGCGTCACTGTTCGGCCGCCGCGACGCGGCCATCCCGGTGGACGAGCTCGTCGAGAAGGCCGACGGTTTCGCCGGCGTGTTCCCGGAGCACAAGTACGAGATCGTGCGGATCCTGCAAGGGGAGGACCACGTGTGCGGGATGACGGGCGACGGCGTGAACGACGCGCCGGCGCTGAAGAAGGCCGACATCGGCATCGCCGTGTCAGACGCGACGGACGCCGCGAGGGGCGCCGCCGACATCGTGCTCACGGAGCCCGGCCTGAGCGTCATCGTCAGCGCCGTCTTGACCAGCCGCGCCATTTTCCAGCGGATGAAAAACTACACGGTGAGTTCTTGGATGCTCACCTCACTGTAAAATTCACCTCTTTTGCTTGATTCACAGTGTTTCTTGATCACTGCAGATTTATGCGGTGTCCATCACGATAAGGATTGTGGTATGCAGCATTCGAATTTCTCGTTACAAAATCTCCTAAAGATCTCGTCATAGCATCGCATTGATCTATCTTTCTTGCATGCAGCTTGGATTTGTTCTTCTGGCATCAATATGGAAGTATGACTTCCCTCCTTTCATGGTTCTGATCATAGCAATACTGAACGATGGTAGTGCTCGTTTCTCTGAATTTTGCTCCATCCAAAACAGAAATGATAATCGATTTCATGAGTCATTATTGATCAGGAACTATCATGACAATATCAAAGGACCGTGTGAAGCCATCACCAAGCCCAGATAGCTGGAAACTGAATGAGATATTTGCAGCAGGAGTGGTCATAGGAACCTACCTTGCATTGGTCACGGTGCTGTTCTACTGGGCAGTCACAAGAACAACATTCTTTGAGGTAACATCCACTATTTGCAACTTCTGCATAATCTGAATCCATGGTAAATCAACAAACGGAGCTTTATGTGTAAGAACTGCAGTCTCACTTCAAGGTGAGATCTTTGAAGCAAAATGTTGATGAGATCTCGTCAGCGATGTATCTGCAAGTCAGCATCATCAGCCAGGCCCTGATATTCGTCACACGCAGTCAGCATCTGTCCTTCCTCGAGATGCCTGGAGCTCTGCTGATATGTGCTTTTGTCCTAGCACAGTTGGTAAGTCTCTGAAGTCTGAAACCATCACTGAAAAGAGTAGGGGACTAAATCAAAATCTCTCTTTGTTCTACTGAAACTTTCTGACTATGAAGGTGTTCTTAATCTTCAGGTGGCTACACTGATTGCTGTCTATGCAACAATCAGCTTCGCGTCGATCAGCGCGATCGGATGGGGCTGGGCGGGTGTCATATGGCTGTACAGCCTAATGTTCTATGCACCCCTCGATCTGATCAAGATCGCCGTCCGCTACACTCTCAGCGGCGAAGCCTGGAACCTTCTGTTCGACAGAAAGGTACACAGCATCATCTGTTCGATCGTTGATTCTTTCGTCGTCCAGAGCTCGTTCATGAATGGCTTCAGATTTGTGCTGGTGGATTCTGTTCATTCTTCAGGCCGCATTCACAAGCAGGAGAGACTACGGCAAGGAGCTTCACCGGGAGGCCTGGTGGCCGCCGCGCTCCCATGAACGGAGGGCGGTCTCGGATCATCTTCTCAGCAGCGGGTGGCGGCCGTCGCTTATCGCAGAGCGAGCGAAGCGGCGCGCCGAGATCGCCAGGTAAAAAGAACTGCGAAAAAAACGGAGGATTCAGAGAAAAAAAATCCAACTTTATTTATTGCTTTTGCCTTGCAGATTGGGAGAAGCACACGGGCTGAGAACGCAGGTGCAATCTGTGATGAGGCTGAGGCGTGTGGATTCCGACGTAATTCGGACGGCTCAAACGGTTTGATTTGTTGCTTCAGAGTAAACGGCAATAGCTTTTGTATGGAACATGTCAGCAACTTTATAATAAGAGATGACATATGACCAGTTTCTTTCGGAGATTTGACTGAACAGATTTTACAGATTCAAGAACAGGTCAGATACCCAGATCCATCACCATTCAAGATTCAGTCAATTCTTCTTGTGTACACTGTGCAACAGTCGCATGTCTCAAGTCCTTAATAACTGGCAAAGACACAAAGCGATCCTGGATTCATGATCTCTGCATAACAGCCTAAGAAAAATGTAAACATAATGTTCTACATTTTCTATGTGGAAGTGCAGAGTCGTTGCAGAAAGACCAGGATTGAGATGCTACGCAGTAGCACTAGTCTTATTAATAATCAGTGAACATGATGCTATACTTATCAGCCCTATGTTTCTGGAGCTTCTGAAGATAATATAACCAAATAATCTAATGAACAATCAGGATACTGCTTTGTAGAATACAATCATAGATAATACCACTGGGCCTTTGTTATATCAAGCAACACCTGTGATTATGTACTGATGCAACTGATTTTGTTTTTTTCTTCTTCTTCCATTCTTCTCTCGCTAGAGGCTAGGCGAACAAAATAAATACAATTTGTGGTGTCACAGGAAAAGGCTAGGGTTCTGTTTGTTATATGAAATCTTGTTCTTGGTCATCTGCTCGGCGTGAAGAATCTCCATCGAGCATTCTCTTTGTCATGTTGGCCCTCTGGACAAGCCGAACCAATGCTTGCACCACCTCTGACATTGGTGGCCTGAATTCTGGTTCCGGCTGTAACATGAATTGATTCAAAGGTTCAGACATTTTTTTTCACGCAGAGATGGTTAGTATTGTACAGCTAATTTGCATAGGAGAGTGAAGTCCTACCTGGACACACAAGGCGAGCACGTCAGCAAACCGAGACAGGGACTTTGCAGGGTACAGACCCTTCAGTGCAGGATCAACCATCCTGTCCAATGCATCAATGTCATGCAGCTGGGGAGTCGCCCACCGCACCAGTGACTGCTCAGCCCTCGGTTTAGCGCTGTAATGCAAACAGTCACGCAATCATGCCAATGTTCATCCAGTTACCAAATATATAATTATGCCCAAGCTGAAAACTGGTTATGGCTAATGAGAGGATATACCTGTCAAAAGGTCTGCGCCCGGTCAAAAGCTCTAGCATGACTACTCCAAAGCTGTAGACATCACTCTTGAGGGTATACTGACCAGTCATGTCCACCTCTGGGGCAGTGCACCCAGCACTCTGTTGTGCTGCCTGTAGATGTTTTTTCATGGTGAAATCAGTACAGTCATTAGTGAGCGATGATGTATAAAATGCTAGGTGGAAATAACTCATACAGATCCACAAAATCAAGGATAGATGAGAAAGGGGAGACATCATTGCCAGAAACTTCTATAAGCCCATTAGCCAGGATTTTGATATCTCAGTAAGCCAAGAGTTATCTGAGTGCTGTTATTTTTTATTAACACACAACTGTGTGGCAGCCCTCTTAAAATTGGTTCTTGGATATATCGACCAGAACTATACCTGGAATTCAGCATCAGAAATAAAGCTTGCAAGGCCAGCATCTGAAAGGTGTGGATTGAATTCTGAATCCAGCAGAATGTTGGATGACTTGAAATTCTTATGGATGGTAGACGGAGAACATGTTTCATGAAGATACCTGGGAATTATATTTTCAGAGGACATAATAAGGCATCTACAAATATATTTGAAAAGGAATGTATAACACTACTATCTATTAACTGGCAATACTATTTGATAATGTATAACTGACCCCCCACATTCAGACAAAGCATGCACATGTAGAAGAAACATGCATCTGAAAGTCTACACATAAACATAATATGCAAAGGAAGTTTCCAGTTCAGTAAGATTCAGATGGCATGATATGGTTGACAGCAGTATCCTTAATTCGATTGTCATTAAGAAAAGGATTGCAAATTGAATATGTGAAGCTAGCTAGCAATAGGTCATTTAGTTTTAACTATTATGGATAATGGGTGAAAATAAACAAGGCCCTTCTCTTTTCTAGTTGGATCTGGACACACAAGATAGCTAAGACCTACAAATTCAATATCGTGTATAATGCCATAACGGCATATAGACACTTATCAGACCATTAAGATCAACATAATATGGAGACTTCATTTTTCACTTACTCCAGTGCACGGGCAGAGCCTAGTGCGATCTTAACACGAGAGTTCCAGCTAAGTGGCTTGCTGTATTCATCTGACAGATGGAGTAGATCATGAAGTGATCCATTCCTGTGGAAATCATAAACAATCAAGTGTTGCCCATGTTCCATGCAATAGCCCACAAGCTCATTGAGATTTGGGTGGTGGAGTTTTGAAATCTCTGAGACCAGTTCAACAAAATCATCAGATGAATGGAATGGCATCACGGTACTATCTAGTTTCTTCACGGCCAGAACCTGAATAGAGTGAACAAGGAAAGTAAGCCTCATATATTTAAATGGCTCAACTTGTGATTTCCACTACATAAATACCTTATTACTATTCCATTATATAAAGAAAATTACATAAATATCTTTAAAAGAAAAAGGGAAATGTGGTAACAAAAAGAACAAAGCAAACAGGAAGAATGCTTCTATGCTCATTCGTTTTTATCCATGAGGTCATGACAGAGTTTAAGACATGAATTTCTTCTTAGCTCTGTATAATTTCCACCCTTTTTTTGAAGTAAATCAGTAGGGGAGGCCCAGAGGTCAAAGAATACAAGGAAACTAAGAGGAAAAAGATAAAAAAAACTAAATAGCAAAGAAGAACAAATAAAGCTACAACCGAGAGAGTAATTTACACCCTTTCACCATTGTGATAATGAAAACATGAAATGTTACAGCAAGAGCCTATTGCAGTTTGCAGAACATGACTACCAGAAACCCAGAACCACAAGTATAGGCCTCTTTTCAGGTATCTTACAAATGCAACTAAAGTTTAACATTCATGTACTTTGAGAAATAAACAGAAATAACGATATAAAGATCTGTAGCATACCTTTCCATCATTGAACTGTGCCTTGTAAACACGTCCAAAAGTACCCTCTCCAACAAGGTTGTCCATGCTAAAGCTATCTGTTGTCATCTGTAGGTCTGCAACTGAATAAACAATTGCCTTTATAGGTGCCATATTGCTTTTCTTCATGACAGGCTTGCTTGAATCATCATCATCGAATGACTTGTGACGTTCAATCTTGGGGGGTGGCTTCAGACTAATGGAAGCAGGGGAAGGCAAAGACTCTACATCTACTGCGATAGACTCTTCAATAGGCTTCATGTCTGCAACATTTGCAGAAGCATGTTTTCATATAATTATCTAAAATAGAAAAGAAAACTCATGTATGACAACCATCAAGGCATCAGGAAAAAAAAGACCTTTAACTTCATTTGAACGGAATGAAGTGAATGGCTGGTGCTGTTCAAAATGTTCTTCCATTGCCGCTTTGTGTTTTCTTCTTCTAACCACAAAGAATGCAACAGCTGCTCCAACTACCAACAAGGATATGATAATGCCTGCTATGCCTCCACCACCTATCCCAGAGCTTCCACCAGAATTTGATGAACCGTCACTTTGACCTGGGCCATTCTGACGGTTTGGCGAAGGAGGAGCTGTATATGGAGGTGGTGGCGGTGCTGGTCCAGTACTCCAAGTATTGCCATCAGTTCTATACACAAGTATCATATTAGTTCAGGATATAGCTCTCATATGCATGTTAATAAGTCAAGAGAACCCACTGTAGACTATTTATCTTCTTAAGCTGACTAGGAATCCAGCCAGTGAAACGATTGTTTGCAACATTCCTATAGGAAAGCAAGATATGAGATATGGTACTGACGTACTGCACATGAAAATAAAGTATCAACTACTTATAGGTTGATTTCTTACAGCTCATCAAGGGGAAGATAGGCAAGGACATTGATATAACCAGTAAATTGATTGTTCTGCAAGTATCTGAGAAGAACAAGCATTGGGTTAGCGGAATATCACTCTTAAGGACATTATAGGAGATAAAAATCCATTTCTTACAATTTTTTCAGGCTCGACAATGAAGTGAAGCCTTGTGGTAGGTCGCCAGCAAGAGAATTAAAGGAAAGATCCCTGCATCACATGACATAGGGAAATGGAAAGTGAATATAAACATTAGGAATACGAACAACAACAAAGGATTCAACAACACACAAGTTTAGACCCGTCTGACAATCAATACACAGAAGTACTCACAGCGTTGTCAAGCTATAAAGGCTGGAAAATACATCAGATATATTTCCTTGTAATTGGTTATGATTCAGATTTCTGCAGACCAGGAGAAAACCTTTAGCTCTACAAAGTACATAAATCCATAGGCAAAATCAACTTCAGGTTTGCAAAGATACTCACAAATACTTAAGATTAGACATTGAGAAAATCGAGTAGGGTAAATTTCCAGTGAACTGATTTCCTGCGAGATTGCTGCAACCAAGAATCATTTAACAGTCACAGGACCAGAAATGTTGAGGAAATTTCTAAAGTACAGCTTCATTTGAGGAACTTACAGTCTCTCAAGCTTATTAGAGGGAAGATTATACTGTATCGGTTGACCACCACCAAGATTATTTTGGCTCATATCACTGCACCAAAGAATCAATTAAGACTGTTATCAACTGAACTCCCACTGGACAGGATCAGGCAGGAGATAACTTTGGGCACTCACATCTCAACCAATGAAGCCATGCTATTCATATTGTAGGCCAAATTCCCAGAGAGCCCCAAACTTGGTAATTTGCTACAACATCAAACACAAGCAAAGATAATAAGAGGAATTAAGAAAGAAGGCAGTCTAGTAAGTACTAACTACTTTGCTTCATGAGGCTCACATTGCAGTAACCGATGATCCTGAGCACGTGATACCCTGCCATGATTGGCCACAAGGGTCGCCACCACTTGCCTGCCAACCTTTGAGCTGCCCCGGAGAATTCAGGCTAGTGAAGAGAGTATTGAGAACAGTAACTGCATGGCAGAGACCAACTAATTACAACACTAGATAGTGCATGTCACTGAACAAACCCGTTAGCAAACTTGAAAGTTCAAGGGCCACATATGCCAATGCATGAATTCAGATTCACAAGAAGGGGAAATCTTAAAGAAGAAAAAGAAAGCTGAAATGCTCAGAGCAAATCCCATAGTCTATGACACACACCTGGACCAATTTTTCCCATGCTCCATCTAATAATAAGGCATAAAACACGAAAGAGAAAAGGGTCAAATCTAGAAGCCACGTGAAGGGAAAACGAGTGCATTTTCTTGTTGCAACTGAAAAACTAAAAAATGTTCCTCTCAAACAATGCCATTCACAATCCGGACAATGTTTTGCACGGAATTCCTCCCTAATTGAGATTCAACAAGTATATGAGATTCCTGCTTCTACCAAAACATAACGGAGGCAGTGAGGTCAGTAGCATAGGTCACATTTGGTTAGAAGCAACAGAGGAAGAATATTGGACAGGCCAGATTTCCCATCGAATCGAGTGCATTTCCTTCCTCAGATTAGCGTCAGCTAACTATATCACGGGCAGAAAGAAATACAAATACCAAAGGGAAGGCCTAAAGACCCAATTTTTATCAACCAAACCTACCGGAAACACAATAAAAATGAGAACTGCGTGCTTTCAAGATACTAAACTACCGAAATTCACACATCCTCTTGTTCACTATGTGTCTATGTCCAAAGGATGTAAATCCAGAGCATTCTTGCGGAAAGCCCAGATTTTGCATCCTAATTAGTCAGGATGAACAAAGATTCGGTTAATCGGAAGCTTTTCCAAGCATTACCCAGTTCCAAAACTGAATCTACCAAAACTCGGCACCAACTGAACGAACCACTCCAGGGCAGGAAACACGAGAATAGTGAATTCGCGGCTAAGAATCTCACAATCATCCAGCGGAACTCAACAAAACAATCGAATAGCTCTAAAAAAGGAGAATAATTGCGCTAAAAGAGAAAAATCTAGGTTCTAACTCACCATCATTAGAGTCAGTATCTGCGGCAACCAAGACTTGCTTCTGGGACCAAATGCAGCAGCAGCAAGCGAGGAGCAGGAGCAGCCATGGCGCATCCGCCATTCCACCACCTCGCCCCCTTCCCATCTCCCGCAGCAATGCTCTCCCCGTCACGCTCTCCCCCTAAAAACGCAAAGAAACTTTCCTGGCATAAAAGCTCCCTTCTATAGGCTCCCACTGATTTGTCTCCTCTCTCTCTCTCTCTTCTCTCTGCTGGCTGCCGCTGCTTTTCAACCCTCCGTGTTCTTGATTTGTGCAATGGAAAGTAGCACAGCAGCAGCTGGCACCAGGGCAGCGACGAGAAAGATGAGATCGATGGCCGGTGTCACTTTCAAGGGCATTCTTGCGAATTGAGTAGCCGAGAAGGATTCCTCCAATATAAACATTCGGATTCGAGACGATTTCTTTTCTTATATAATCCAAAGAAAAGGGTAAGGAAACAGTGTTTTTTTTTAGAAAAAGCAGACACATTTTCCGCCCTGGCTTCGCCTTCTCCCCGTGGCCAGGCAGGCAGCCCATTCTACACAGTAACACAGTCTGCAGTCTGCAGCTACCCATGGAAATTCGAGACGGAAAGAAAACAACAAGATTAGCAAGATAAACCAGGGGCATCTGCATTTTCATAAAGAAAAAATGGTACTCGTATTTTTGTTTTTCTCGTCAAATGAATTTGGCCTTTGCTCCCAGCTAGCTGTATCATCGTATCATGCAGGACAATCATTCAGGGGTTAGAATACTAAAATTCAGGAAGAAGCGCGCAGATCCGTCCGGCCCGATGGGCGGTGGCCGGAACTCTGAACCGCAGAATTCGGGTTGGAATTCGGGACGCAGCTCTGCATCTGGTACTAACCAACCAGTTGATGAGGCAGAGGCAGCAGAGCGGGCAGGGTCTCAAGTCTCAACCAAGAGAATTCCAGGTCAGTGTTACTGCTGCTGTAGAATCCAGACAAGTACAATCTGGCGAAATCATCTGACGAGATAAGAGACTCCGTTTGTTTTACCAGTCGAATTCTTCTCTTTTCTCGAAAAAGAAGAAGACGAAGGCAATTATGCAGGATGGAGTCGCATCACGACATGGGCTCGGGCACGGCGCGAGGTTTGCAGTAATCTGCATGTGGCAGCGACACGACACCGTGTGTCATGGCAGCGATCTGGATCCTGCCAGTAATGGAGTTCCTTAATGTTTCAGCAAAACAAAAGAGGACGAGAAGAAGAAAAAAGAAAACTTGGAAGTCAAACATTGCACTGCATGCCAGGATTGCATGTCGAAAGAAAGGAATCCACAAAACGGGATCAGCTGGTGGTGTGTCTAAATTTCCTACGCGTATCGTGATGGCATGCTCTCTCCATGTCGTGGCAACTACTAGCATTTTCCTTTTGTTTAGCTCAAATTTCAGACCTGATGGCCCGTCCGGCGAAAATTTAGTACCCAAATTTAACATTTTTTTAGTTCGTTCTGAGAGGCAAAATCTCCAGGTTACACAAGCGAAAATTTACTACCCAAATATAACATCTTTTCAGTACAAAACATACTGAATTACGGCCATAAGAAAACTGCAGAAAGCTAGGAATATGATCACGGGGAAGTGAGAGGGGTAAAAGCGACATTACCCCTCAGCCCATGCTAATACGGCCACGTTAACAGCTAATTAGTCAATTAAAAATGCTGCCACTCTAAAAGGATCCAGGAACTAGCTTGAATGCCCAATGCCATGGACAGGCAGGACAGCAACATGTGACCTAACAGCAGAGCGAGACATGCCAATCTGAAATTCTGATCCTAAATACTTCGGTTGCGAGACGTGACCAACGGCACCAGCAGCATCATATCCCTCCACGCTCGCACGCGTCAAATCGAAAATGCCAGCATCTCCTAGTCGGATTTATTCAGAACTGTCATGAAATGCCTTCTGAATTTCTGGTCGAGATGATCTTTCAAGAACGCCGTGCAAGCAACTCGTGATGGTCCAGAAATCTATCAAAAAAATAAGTGGGTGTTTGGATCCGACTGTCTAAAATTTAGCTCCATCACATCGGATGTTTAGATGTTAATTAAAAATATTAAACGTAGATTAATTATAAAACTAAGTACGTTAACGAGGGCTAATTCACGAGACAAATCTATTAAACCGAATTAGTTCATGATTTGACAATGTGGTGCTACAATAAACATATGCTAATGATGAATTAATTAGGCTTAATAGATTCGTCTCGCGAATTAGCACAGGGCTTCTGCAATTAGTTTTATAATTAGCTCATATTTAATTATTTTAATTAGCGTCTAAATATCTGGTGTGATAAGACTAAACTTTAGTCCAATAATTCAAACAGCCGTTGCCAAAGCGAGCGGCCGGCCAGCCATGTGTCTCGAGGATTTTGCTGCAAGGTACAGTGAACTTTCTGAACGACGCTTTCAGACTTCAGATAGTACTCGGCAACTACCAGGTATAGATAAAGATTGTCCTACTTTGTACATTGACCTCGTTAATTGTGTAGTATAGTATTACTACCACAGTGTTGTCAAGTGATAAATGGTTACTCCGTAGGTACTAAGATGTCTGCAGATAGAGCGATGCTGGTGAGTCCCAAGATGATGTGTGGTGTTCTTAGAGGAACACGAGCCCAAGATGCTGCAAGACTAGCCTGCAAACTGCAGAACATGGATTTACATAACTACAAGTGAGCTCTCCTTGATTGATACATGCTAGCCGTTCTTGTTGTCGTTAATGTTGGATCGGTACTAGGGCACTAGGCTACTGTCAGATTAGGTTTTTCCATGGCACGGAGCACGGATTAGGTTTGGTGGACCGTGAGATTAGTGACGCTGTCACTGTGTTCCTTTGGATCTTATGGTTCCACTCCCATGCTCGTTTGCTCTCACCCAACGCCAGTTAGTGGCTAACTACTATGTTGCTATCGTCTAGTACTCATTCTGAACTTCTGATCCCTTGTTTTTCCTTCTTTTTCTATTTAGTGGTGATTGGTTGCTGCTCAACGGAGACATGACAACTAACTGCACTTGAGCAATTTGATCGATACAATATATTGATAGGCATGCGTGTGTCCACCAATTCATTCAGAAGTGGGGATAGAAAAAGAATGATGCACCATGTATAATTTCTTTGAAAGGGTTGGTACATCTTTTATATATCGAAGAGGTAAGATATAATTAATCTTAGCATTGGTTACATTTAAATTATAAAATAATAGTAATTGATCAACTGGTAGTTTCCGGTTGAGATTTTAACTTAAACATATTTGATTTAGATAACAAAATTGCTAATGATCTGTGCGGTTCACCAGCATGACATGCAGTGGGCGGTTATTCCATAAACCGCAATTAAATAGAGAGAGATTAGAGATAAAATAAAATGTTATAATTGATTTCTATAATTATCAAAATACAAAAAATAAGAGTAACCTATTACCTACCATGAGGTAACATGCTGCCTTATTTTAATCTCAACCATTAGATCTATAAAAATAAACAATTATTAATTAATTTAGATGAATCTTAAAATTTTCTAAATATAAAAAATGATTTAAAATCATTTATCAACTTTTAGTATTAAATTAATTCATTTAAACTCCTAAACTATTTAGTTAAAAAGTCAGATCATCTGCTCTCACTTTTAAACAGGCAAAACGTAAAGGTAAATCATGTAACTCGGTCTATGAAACATTCAATCGTCTTGTCGTTGTGATGCTTCTGTTGTGACGTGATGGTGGTGGTGTATGGCCAGGCCCGACTAAAATGAGCCTAATAGTGTCATACTGTGGAGCTGTGGATTCAACATGAGAACAAGAACCTCTTCAGGTCTAATCTGCACTCGAAGAACATAGCATTGATATCTGCTTACAGCATCACCGTTAGATGTTCAAATAGGTTAATTACCGCAACATGATATCGACGTTCTTGCGACATTTGAGTGACAGACGATGCAACGCTTTAACAGAAACAAGAGATGCTGTGACAGGAGACGAAAAGTTCATGCGCCATGCATCATCTGGATCAGGAGCTGAAATGGATCATGTGACCAAGTAGAGCGGGCCAAATGCCTCTCTGCGCAGTGCATGGGTCACTTTGTCAAGCTGCATGTAAGGCGGACAGTCATCATCAGCAGCTGACGATGGCGAGAAGCAGACTGCAGCCGTTTGTCTGATGATGCGAGCTAATCTGACAAATTCCTTGACCAGTTTCTCTCTGGAGAGGAGCGATTTCTCGAATGAGTTTCTTCTACATGGGAAGGTTTCGGATGCCCTGGCTCCAGTTATTCTGTTCCGAAGCTTTTTCAAGAACGTCAAGTCATTTCTTTCTTCATCCGTGAACTGAGATAGAAGAATTTACATGAAAAAAAATTCTGGATGGTTGGTTGCTTCTTTCAGAAATGACATATGTTCATAATTTTTAGTAAGTTCAGAGCTTACACTTTCAGGCAGAACCTGGAAAGCCGCCATGTTCTCAAGCTTCCTTGAAGATCTCTTGTTTGCAACTTGAGTAGCTTGAGTGCATTCTTCCAGCCGCGTTCCTGTTGCTTCTGTGCACTGAAATGAAACCACCATATATTATCCAAAAGTTCCACTCCCTCGAGGCCTACATGTTTCACCATCTCTACAGCTCCGTACTGTCTTGCAACAATACCATGAAACAGTACTAACGTTAAGCACGTTGTGCAGAGTTTACTAGCTTGAAAAACACCTAAAGTTCTACTGTTGGTAGCATTTCACTGGAGCTAGCCATATGTTGTGGATGTTCCAGCTCTTTTCAGTGCAAGTATCCCAACAAAGAAGAACATGAAGAGTGAAATGCAAAAACCATACAATCTTAGGGATTAATTACAATCTAATTGAAGGAACTGTCACCTTGCAATGGTCGAGATGATGATCACGAGTGGCCCTGTGAACACCACAGCTCTTGCTCATCTTTCTCCGATCAGCTAAAGGTCTTCACCGGACAGTCAATCTAGCTGCAGAAATGAGCAAGAAGAAAAGCATTTCATGACTCGTTTCATTTTTGAAGACTTTAAGCCATGGATCATGAATTCATGATCCATGCAAGAAACACAAAACCAAACGCCGCTTAAGAACCAAGAGGGAGCCATGAGCCCATGAATGAAGCAACACAAGGAATTTGGCAGCATTGCCTCAAATCAGTGGCAGGCGATCAGGCAAGTGCAGCAGGTGCAAGAAGAGCGGATGAATGAACTCATCAAAGCCGTCCTGGAGCAAACAGTAGACGAGGCATTCGATGGGGGATGGGTGCTAACTGCTGAGAAGTGAGAACCCTGAGCTAGATCCTTTCGCATTTAAGGTTGGTTGCAGAGTGGTTGGTATGGACAGAGCGTGAGGCAGTCAGCAGCTAGCATGGTCCATGATTTGCCTTGCTTCTGAAGCTTTTGACACTCACTGATCTGATCGATCTGTGGCCTGTAACAATGGCTGGTATGATTACGGAAGCGCATGCAGGCATGCATGCATGCAGCAGTGTTCAGTCTTGCCGTGCGTTTAGTTACATCTTGTGTGCTGATCTAATTGGGTGATCTGAGCATGCACTCGTTAAACTCTATCTTGTGCTAGCTTTTGTTCGTGCAATCTCACTGTCTTCGGATGCTTGCGTGCAAACCAAACCACACATGTGGCTAGCTGTTGCACGCGTACTGAACAAGCAGCAGCGATCTCGCAGTCTGTACGACTGTAACCTTAGCCCGGCGAAGGATTGGTGAGAGGTGAAGAGAAGAGGAATATGTTGCCATCGATCCAGACAAGCACATGTGGGAGTCAGCAGATTTCACGGTTTGAGTGGGCCTTTAGGGATGATTGATGAATGGATCATCAGTCAGGAGGGGGAGGAGCATGGGGAAGCGTATTGGCGTCCCATGACCTTGGGACCAAGCCCTAGGCTACTTGCCTACTTCTCATTAATTCATCTCGTCTCTTTTTTCCCCCTTATCCTTGCAAGATTGGTACTACTACAGCTGGGAATCTGTTCACCTGTACTCGATTATGGCAATCTTTACTCGACGATGCCGCTGATTCTTATTGTTGGTATAAGCCAATTCGAGCAGATCGTTGTTCTAAGGGAGATTTGATGATTTTATAACCAAGATAACAGTTTTGATTATTTGCTATCCTGCCCATAATTATAAATTCAGATGGTGACACATATTGTTTTTATAATTGTCAAACAATCAGTTAATTGTTTTGAGTATCACACCATCAAATGTTTCTTGTTTTAAACGATCTGCAGGCTGATTCACTCATGGCAAGATTTGAGATCCGAGCGGCGGCGCCGCGGCGGGCGTGGAGGTGGCGAGCTCTGAACGGCCTCAGCGTCAGCGCCGGTGCACATGCAGCTTCAGCGCGTCGCGGGGGCAAAGGCCGTGTTGCCAGCGCCGGGCTGCGGTAGGCGACGAGACGCCACGGTCACGGTGCCCGGCTGCACGGAGGTGGGAATCCCGTTCCGGCCCAATCCAATACAGGTCTCACGGAGGTGGCAATCCCGTTACGGCCCAACGTTGCGGCCCGACCACTCAACACCGCCACACGGCCACACCAGCTCGCCGTCCTCCGCCCCGTGGCATCTCTCCTCCCTCTCTCCCCTCCGCCGAGCTCTACTGCCACTTCGCCGGCGCAACCTCCTCCGGCCTCATCCCAACCCTTGCTTCGGCTACCGCCGCCGCCTGCCGGCGATGGTGACCCGGTGGCCAGGATCGCCCGGCTCCACTGAAACTCATTCGGCGCCGCTCTCCGCTGTCCTTGGGAAGTTCCAGAATCCCGATTCCATCAATGAGACAGCGGACGAACGGAGGGACAAGGTGAGAAAGAAGACGACTGGGCCAACTCGTCGACGACTACCTGCATCGTCCGCGCGGCTTGCTGGTTCGAGGTAATTTCAAGTCGAGTCGATGAACAAGTTACTCACGAATTAATCCCAACAAATTTGTAATCGATGTCACACAAGTAAATCAAAAAGTTATTAAGAGGTGTACACATGCACAATCCTCGCTCCAAGAATTGCAAAGAACAATCAATTGGTCAATGCAGGCATGTAGAGTTGAGTTGTACACACTATTTAATATGCATGTTATAGCGTGTTAGCTGGATTAACACATACTTAGGCTCAGTTTGCTATTGATGTGCTATGGTGTGTTTATTTTTAATCTGCTGTCAAAGTCAAAAACTTGAAGCTTATAATAATTGCAGTTTATCTGTCATTTCTTTCCAAGTTGTTCTGTATTTTTCGGATCATAATAATATTGCTATTTGTAATATAGATTAAAAGAAAAGCAGCTTGCCAAACAGTAAAACGTATAAAAGCTGTGACACCAAATGAGATTATGTATAAAAGCTGTGACACTAAACGAGGTTATCATAATCCACCACAATGCCAAGTAAAACCTTAATCAAGGTTTAACAAAGAAAATAACAGCCATCTCCAGAAAAATAAGATGAAAAACCACGGCATCGTCAATTAGATATAGGTGAGATAGCAACAGGTGTTTAATATGCATGCATAGCGCTGATTAATTAACGCATAAGTTTGATTAACCACCGCATGAGATCACAATAGTGCGTGATGAAAATGAAAGCTGAAATTACTAGCAATAAAGAACTCATGCATTACCAGGTGGCAATGATCAACAGGAACAGCCGGCAGGGCAATGGCAGAGCCAATGGAGAAAGGGGGACACATCATTCCATGCAACTGATGCAAGCGTGAAGGAACATGGTGAGTTGACCTGGAATCTGGCCAAGCATAGTATATGGCCAGTTTTTGCACTCCTTGTCGATGATGATTTTAACCTCAGTAACACACATTGCTAAACGAAGTCAGCACAAAACAATTTAGAAAACTGAGAAAATTCTGAACACCACTGAGTTCAGATATCTGATGCTTTGGTTGCATAGCATCATAGATTGCGGAATTCAATACAAGAGGGTAAAAGCGAATACACAACCTCTTCTGACAAAACAGAAACATCCTTTTGAATTATAGCAGCTATAAACCAACCCAAGGAAAGAGCAGTATGTGCTATACTGAGATAATTATCAGATTACAATATTACATGATAATTGACTAATAGCAAAGCAAGTGACCACAGAAAATGTCTTTTGATTTAATAACTGTGAGTTGGCAAATGTTGCATTCTTCCCAATGCAAAGTGTAAGGAAGAAGTATTGCATCTAAATTATGTGTTTCTTGTGCAAAATGGGGACAATCAGACAATAAGAAACTGTGCATAGAAAAGGCAATGAACAATTCTTATGTGATTTGAAAAATAAGAGGAGAAGGAAAAATCACAATCCTATTATATTTAACAATTTTACTACAAGGACCGTTGCTCCCCATTGGTCATGTTCCTTTTTTTTGCTCCCCTGCGGACTATCTTACATTTTGATTCTTCATTTTAGGCCTTATAAATATCACATGTCTGATGTTTTGGTTCAGGCCTCCAATGTCAAGTTGGCAGCATGTGAGGCTTTCATAGATTCTTAAAGTTAACTCTTAGCTGTTCACAGAAGCACCAAAAAACAAGAATATATATCCTTTGGTTGGCCATGGCCACAAGTGTTTCTGTTGAGACCTTAAAACCCAAGGTCAGACTAGGGCCCGCATTAATCAGTAATCACTAGGTGTATTATCAGTAAGTCCTATTCTTTTGTGACTTGTTGATTCATGTTCTTTGTTGCAGGTTTTGCGGTGTGAGTACGCAGTCCATGGAGAGATTGCCATCCATGCTCAGGTTTGTGGGTTCAGTCCATCCATGTTCAGGAGTTAATTTTGATTTATTCTTGTTCAACAAATGGGAGCAGAGAAACAAACTGATATCTCACCTTTTTCTTCCAGCACCTACGGCAGTAGCTACAGAGGCAACCTGGGTCTCTTCCTTTTGATGAGGTCATTAACAATTATATTTTTCAGCTCACATAATGATAATTGATAAATCCTCAGTTGATTATTTCGTAAGTCTTTCATCATCTACTAATTTCTGCAGATCCTGTTTTGCAACATCAGGAATCCGCAGTCATTTGGTCAGAAGTCAATCACATTCTTCAGGTAGGTCTGTAAATAATTCACAGAAAATTCTTTTTCTTTTATGTTCTTTGTTGTGTATTCATGAGTTATGTTACAGGTTCTTGCACTTTGTGATCATCCAAATCTGTTGGAGTGAGAGAAAACTAAATCATTGTTCAGGTAAACATCAACTGCCTGTCATAATTCATTAGCAAGCTATGACCATACATAAGAGCACAAAAGTTTGCTAAAAATATTGCTAATTCTAAAGATCCACATTATGGTTTGTTGGTCTTGTATACATTCATTCATGTTTTGAACTTTTCATATTTCTAATAAAAACATATCTGAGCATATAATAATATGCTATTTATACATGAAGGTTTCTCTATCTCTTTGCAGTACTGATGCTATTACTCGGGCAAAGAAAATCCTTTGCCCAGATTCCTGGAGGAGCCACAAGGACATATAGTCACAGTCAGGTAACCATCTGCCAATTAAGTAAACTAGTAACATCCTGACTTCATTCATATAACATTTTTGTTCCTAGGGTATCAAGGGCCCACATGATGAGATTGCTGCTGGGATCGTCTCCCGTGATGGTTTCCCTGCAAGCGCAGATGATATATTCTAACAAATGGAGCAAGTCCTAGTGTATGTCATATCTTGGTCATTTCTAAAAAAAAACAAAAGGGAAGATGCTCCAGTCTGACTATGTGCTTCCCCCTCCTAGGTGCACATGATGATGCAGTTACTGGTAAGCCACTTCTGTTTTCGATCTTTTTGAACAAGTGAGCCACTTTTGTTTTCGATATTTTTCACGAGGAGACATAAATGAAAAGCGGCCAATATATACATCATGCATGTATATTTACTAAGTCATTTGATTTTTTTTAGTTAGATTTATCTAATTTTAACCAAATTTAGGTAAAAATGTATTAATATCTATAATATCAAATAAATACACTACTAAGATATATTTTACGGTGTATTTAGTTAAAATAATTTAATATTGTAGTTGTTATATTTTACTATAAAATTAGTCAAAACTAAAGAAGCTTAACTTCACTTATAAAAAAAAGTCATACGAATGAAATATGAAGTAATACAAAAAAAACTAAATTAAGTGAAGGCAGTTGCACTTGCACATGGTCTATTTGGAATTTTGGATTCGCCGGCGGTCGCCGCTACCATTTTACAAGTAGGCTGCTGAGCTCAAGGCTGATGTTTGCTTCTCCAAATCTAGATTCTTCCAGCTGCTTGTTATCTTCTGCCACCTGCTAGTCCGCTCATTTCATTTTGGCTCCCTCGCCACCAAGACGAACAGGTGAACATTCCTTGCTTCAGAATAAGGAAGAGATCGAATACGGGCATATGCCATATGGGCAGAGTATTATACCTAATGACAGTGATCGGATATAAGAATATCCAGTTGGTTTTCTTCTGCCGATGATGAATTTTACTTGCTCTCTGTTCTACCCAAGAAATTGATGTTCTACGGCAGCAGAGTCTAACCATTCCCATCTCCGTGATGAGTACAAAGCACAGATCTTTATATTCTGCATCAAAAGGCATCTCATTCTCTGCTTCTCCTTCACCTCGATAAAGATAATAAATACACATGCCAGGTACGAAATTATTCATTTGTCTTTACTATATATGTGGCGCCCATAAAGCCAGCAGTGCAAGCCCAGGCCGGGCCAATCCAATTGAGCAAGCACACGCTTGTATCTGTTAAGTGTTAATCTTCGTGCGCCATGTGTTGCATGTGCGAATATTTTTATGAATTAGACAAATCTTTCTTTTCGAGAGACTGACAAAGAGAGCTGTAGTTTTCAGCTGGACACCAAGCAACAAGTGCATGCACAGTGCTTCAGCTCTAGCTTGCCTCAATATATAATCACACGCTGCCACACATCTCACGATATTCCTCGAGATCCTTGTGCAATCCGGCCATTCCCATCTTCTTCAAGCTCTCGACTTTCAAGTGCTTCAAGCTAGCTAGCATCAGTTACACCATGATTCCGAGGGTTCCAAGCCTCTTCCACATCGAGGAGGAGGGAGCCGTGGGTGTCACGACGACGACAATGCTTGCTTCGGCCGGCGAGCTCGTTGGGCTCCGCCTGATCATACAACCGTCGCCGAGGCAGCGTCCGCCGCTGGCCGTGCTGAGGAGGTCGGCGGTGAGGCCGTTGCCGCCGGCGACGAGCGCGGCCGGGTGCCAGCAGCAGGATGACATCGTGGGGTCGTTGGGGTTCTTGAAGCGATGCTACTGCTGCCACAAGAAGCTGGACGCCGCCATGGACGTCTTCGTGTTCAAGTAATTAACGTTTCTAACACAAACACAGTTAGTGACCAGTTGACCAATGATCGGGTTGACACACACATGTGATTCTTGGATAATAGAACTGATTAATCTGTGGTTTTTTGCAGAGGGGAGCAAGCATTTTGCAGCGTCGAATGCCGGTGCCAGCAGATGGCGAGAGAGGAGAGGCGAGAGATCGAGATGTTGGTCAGGAGACGCCGCGACGCCTTCCACAGCCGGCGTGCGGCGCCGGCCAAGATCGGAGGATCATCATCGGAACGGCACGGCGCGAGGCTGCAGATCGCTGCTTCGTGATGAACATATCTGATCGAACTAGGTCCATCTCCGTCGGTTTCTGATCAATTTGCAGGAGAAACTAGGGAGGACGAAGACAATTTTTTCTGTCCTAGATTTTTTTGTTGTCCTCGTCTATGTATAAAAACACGTATGTATAAGTATTTTTTGGTTTCTGTTCTTCTATAACCGGCGATTGTACTAGTTGCTGGGTATAGATGCTGCCAAGTAAAAAATGCACAAGAATATAAAATGGATTATGGGGAGTGAACCACCAAGTAGATAAAATAGATTAGTAGGTTGGCCCACTTGCATCCATGCTCTTATTATTATAGTGTGATATTTCGATTTGACAAATTCCATGCATCATGCATCGTAGTCATGCGGAGTGGACTCTAATCGTTACAAAACCGGTCTGGGACTGGTTACGGGTGGTAGCCGGTCTAGCATGATTATTGTTAAAACTGGTTCGGTTTAACGATTAGCAGACTAGTTTGACAAAAATGACAAAAACAACGATAACTAGATTTTAAACAACGATAACTAGATTGGTTACCGGGGTTTCGTGAACTCTAACCCAACAGATAGGACTGGGTCCTTCGCATGAATTGTCCTCACGATTGGTTTTTCTTGACTGTCAATTTTGGAAAAATAGTTGCAGTTTTGTGATATCTGCTTGACAGCAAGAAAGGCAAAACAGATTTTCACCAAGGGTCCCCATGTACTGCCAACTGAGATTAGCACTTTGATCAGCAAGTCCAGTGATCAATGAGACATGAGATCTTAACTTGTTGGTACATCATGATCTAACACCTAGTGCTTACCATGCTAATGAAACCGTGGATGCCCATAACCATGGTTTTTAGTTAATAAAACCATGGTTATCGATCCATAACCGTGGCTTTTATCTAATCATCACTCTTGTTACCATTAAACTAGATCGATAATAATGTTAACCGGACTATTGTCTGACTGTCACCTGTAACCAATCGATGGTTTGGTTAGCGACATAATAATCCCTATGATATACACTCTGGCAATATGTGAAGGCTGCAGGATACAAATCCTGAAAGCTCCAACAAGGTATATTCATATGTGGCATGCACTATTCGCTTAGGATAGATAATCAACTATCAAGGAATCTGTTAAATGCACGGTTCAGACTTCAGGGAAGAGAATAGTAGCTCCCTTGCCCCTTGGCAATTGGCGTCGAATCCGCCGCCGGCCGGTGGCAAGATACGAGTAATACGACGGCTGATGGCCGTGCAAATCGCCGGTCGATCTAGCATCCCAAACGTGCGGGGATTACGCAGAGCATGAACGCCAAAGGGTCGTAGTGTGATTCGGTGGATCGGGATATCAGAAATTCGAGGCATGATGGCTGCACGCTAGGGAATCTGATCCTGGTGGTCGCCGGAGCTGAGCTCCGCCGCGCCGCGCCGCCCCGGGGAAGGGAGGTCGGAGGAAGGAGAGGACGGCAAAGAAAATCAATACCGTGGGGGCCTTTTTGTAAAAGATGCGCGTGTAGGCTTCCGCTCCTTAGTCCGGTAATCGGACGGCTGCCGATTGCCTCCGCGCAAAGTGGACGGCAGGATATGCGCAAGATCGTAAATTTTCCATTCTAGCCCCTATTTTGGATCGTCGAAAATGGGAGCGGTCCGGAAGTTTGCACGTCGGCCCTTGTTTCGGATCGCCACTCATGATAGCGATCCTACTTTTTTCATATTAGCCCCTGTTTTGTTCCGATATTCGCAAAGCAGTCCCTTGAGTCGACAGGTAGCTCTGTTCCGTCCGTTCTCCGCTTCTCTCGCCTCGCGCCGATCGCGGAGATCGCCATGGCTCCTCCTCCCATCTGCGACGCCGGCGGGAACCTTCTCGTACGGAGATTAAACCGCCATCTCCCTCGTCAACCATAACACCACCTTCTCCTCTGATAGACATGGCACTGCTCTGTATTCTTCTTCTTCTCGTTCCCTTGCATTTTAGCAGAGTTTCATTCGCCTTTATAGGCAACTCATGCGGTGCCTTCACGAGGCCACAGCTTTTGTCGAACAGCAATTGAGCAGCCGAGCAGGTAACAGCTGCTTCAGTAGGCAGGAGTAACTGCGGCATTTTAGCTCGTGTCTCTGTCGAACAGCAGTTTATCCTAGATGGCGTCAACGAGACAACGATCCAACTGCGCGTGAGGAAAGGGAGGAAATCGGCCCATGAAATGAAAAGATGGGCCATGAATTGAATCCAGCACGCGCGGTATGTTGATAAGATCTAGCAATCCAATCGTGCGTTGGGCCTTTTGCTTGTTTTGCGAACGAGGATTGCAGAGTCCCAACTGTGATGCGTAAGGTCTGAACTTACGTTGGAGTTAACTGAACTTCTTCTGCAACAAAAATGAGAGAGTGAACTGAACTTCAACATCTCAACAGGATAGTAGGATGCCTTGAACTTTCAGCTCGGTGTGCTGTGTGCAGCTTTGATGCTATAGCGATCAAGGCAGTGCACACATGCAAATGCCCAGATGCGAGATCTTTATTGACTTGAATGCGAGACACTGAACTTGTTCAAGGTGATAGAATTCTGCTCGCATTACAACGACGCCCTCCCAAGTTGCACGCCGTACAGTTTACCCACAACTTGATTAAACGCCAACCACGAAAAGGCGACGCAACTTGCATCGCCAATTTGCCATGGACAGATAAGAAAATGTCACCGACTTCGTTTTCCCCGGTAAAATAGTACGCTTCTGTAACAACATGAAATTTTGTACATCTTCGTTTTCACCGGTTAAATAGGTACGCTTCTGTAACAACCTGAAATTTTGATCCAATTTCAAGATTTCAGGTTGTTACATAAGCGTAAAATCGTTTTCGTTTTGCGGATTTTCGAAAATCTCGTTACCAACACAGAATTGAGTCCTGCATATATAACTGAAGATCATGTTGTGCAGCTCTGCTTAGGTTGCTTCGTCAATATCATTTCCTAGTAGCAGTAGTTATCAAATACTCTATGGTTCATGGACCTTGGTGCTGGCCTCTGCTAAAAGTGGTCTGTGCTGCCTTGGTGCTGGGACCTCAGGTACCAACTAGTGCCAATCAGCCAATCCCTACTGTATAATTTGCGAAACCTCTTACCTGAAACTTGGCATGCCGCAGGCCGCTGCACCCTGGTTTCGCACCAATTTTGATTTGAAATGGAGAGCGTGACACGAGATCCTGCACGAACAGAGCGAGCCATTGGCCTACAAATTTGCCAAGTTGGTGCAGATGTTCATCAGTTCATGTCCTCTAGTCTACCACCGACGGTACCACACACAACTTGCCCCAAGGCCCCAGCGTAATGCTGACATAGAAGGAAAAGCAGAAAAAACCTATCCATCAAGTTGCAGCTGCAGCTAGCTTTGACTGTAGCTGCAATGCTGCATCCTCAGATTGCAGTATTTGCAGTGTGATCTGAAGTGATGCTTATACTGTTAGACGAGAGGGCAGCTAGCTCAAGTTGGCCACTTGACAATACAGTTATACAGCCTTCCAAGAAACTGGGCTGCGTGGGAGAAGGTTTCGGTATGCGCGGGTGGTGCAGGCCGATCTCTGTGGACCGTCCGTGTGGCCGTGTGGCCATTGGCCGCACACGTTTCGGTCGCTGTTGGGTCCGTGGGCAACACGGGGGCTGCAGAGTGGGATTGGCTTGAAGGATCGGCGAGCTCGAAACCGGGGAAGGGGAGGCCCTTTTTTCTGTGCTGTTTGGGTTATCGGGTTGTGGGTATCAGCTGGTTAGCGGACTCGGGTTCATTCTACATTTGTAACGTGCTAACATGTACTTGTGATATATCCCGTGGATTTTGAATCGTCGTAGCCTTTAGAGTGGGTTTGGTGAGTATTTTTTGATTTGTTTCTTCTTCTGAAATAGCTCAATCTAGGAAGTATCATATTTTTAAAATACAAAAAATAAAAGTTGTTTAGATCTAGATTTCTAACTCACTGCAATTGAATATGGCTTTAAACTTATATGATAATTGCATACTATATCATGTAGAAGTGGTAATAGTTTGTTGGTTTTTTAGGTAACAACAATTTTTACGCAGCTCAAACCACGACTGATTTTATAATTTATGACTGGACCAAACATATATTTTCTTAATGAAAAAAGACTCCACTTTTAGAATGTCAATTTTGTTCCTAAACTCTGTCTCTACCCTTTTACCCATCCTCAGTTCATAAAATAAAAAGTTTTATTTTTTCAATGTTTTTTACTTATTACTCTGTGCTTACAAATATTAATTTATTATTAATAAGATGTGGGGGATAGGCCTCCCGGGTAGGTCACGTGGCGCGTGGGCAGGTAGCTGCGCGGCCCACCCCTGGGCGCAACGCCAGGCGAGGGACCCACCGCACGCACGCGCGCGCCAGCAGGAGTCAGACTCGGTCGAAGGGGTAGGCCGCAGGAGTATAAATAGCAGGACGTTCGACTTAGAACGGACGTTTTGAGGGGTCTGGACACGTCTTGAGACTTCTTCACACG
>KE372174.1:226820-251665 GCA_000418225.1 Zizania latifolia
CGCTCTTCGAAAATCTCAGAAAATCTTGCACCTTCTGCCAACCGTAAAGTTCTCAGTTTTGAAGCCTTCATTTGAAAGATGAGAAAATTTCCTGGTCAGTGCCGTAAATCCTATAGAACTCATGTGGAATTCATGCGTTGAAACTTGAAATGCGTCTGAACATTCGAGCTCTCGGATCAAGATTTGCCACGTATTTTAAGGAGGCAAATTGACAATGAAGCAGCAGCCCACAGACTCAAGCAATCAGGCGCCCACAAGATTGGGAGGGTCAGGGAGGGAGCCCACGGAGACCTCAGCCCAGCCACATCAACATCAGCACACGATTCTTCTTCTCTATTTACGGCCGCAACTCCCTCTCGTGCTCCCCGCCGCAACTCCGGCCGCACCAGCGCATCAAGAAGAAAAGATCACGGCGGCATGTGCGGGGGTGCGATCCTCGCCGAGCTCACGCCGGCGAAGGTGCGCCGGAGGCTGACGACCGCCGTGCTCTTGCCGGAGGCTTCCTCCTCCGCCGAGAGGAGAAACACCCGGCGAAGGACGGCTGCGGCTACCTCCTCGACCGATGACTTCCAGGCACAGTTCGAGCTTTTCAAGGAGGAGGAGGAGGACGACGACGACGAAACTTTGGATGTGTTACAGTTACCCGTGGCGAGGGCCTCCGGCTCCAAGTCGAAGTGCTCTGCTTGTGCGATGAGATCACATCCAACTCCAAAACACAGTTTTTTCGAGAAAAGTTTTCTTCTTTCTGAAGAATCTTGCGCATGCCGCCGGCGACTTGAACTTACACGCTCTCCTCTTGTTCCTCTATCGCCGGCAGTTTCAGATGTTTCTTCGATCTCCAAGCCCCGTGTAGTGGCCGGTCGAAAGATTGGCAAGAAGTACAGGGGCGTCCGCCCCCGGCCGTCGGGCAGGTGGGCGGCGGAGATCAGGGACCCCCGGTTGGGCCGGCGTGTGTGGCTCGGCACGTACGGCAGCGCCGAGGAGGCCGCCAGGGCCTACGACCGCGAGGCCCGCCGCATCCGCGGACAGGGCGCGAGGCTCAACTTCCCCTGCGAAGGCTGCCCTCGCCGGACAATCGACCTGAACCAGCCCGCTGTCGCCATCTCCTATGACGACTCGATGGCTGACGACGCCGCAGGCGCAGGCAATGTTGGCCATGCAGGTATCAGCTCGATTGTAGCATGCAGCATTGCCTGAAATCTTCGTATCAGCTCGATTTTGCTAAACAAAAGATGAAAAGAAAGAAAGAACCCCAATTCTGATCAATGATTGAGGTTGATAAAAGTTATTTTTTTTCATGCTACCGATTTATCAGAAATATCATTACTATTTATTTATTTGTTAGCGTGCTATTACTATTTTACGATACTTTTTCAATATCATTTTGTACGCTTTCAACTCGTATGAATCCACCTACAGTGCTTATCTTTTCTGTATTACTGTTCCTTCGTTATACATCAGAGCCAGCAGTCTCTTTTCTCATCATCGCCGCTGTTTCGAAAGGGCTGCAGCCCTAGGGCCAGAAGCCAACGCGGATGCAACCGCATGGTCCCCATCTCCCGCCGCTGCAAGCACCGCAGCATCGACGGCTGCCCAAGCAATGGCCTCCATGCTAATGCGGCGTGGCGCAGGCGATGCGGTGGGGGATGGCCTCGATAAGCAGAAATCTGAGGCAGCCATCGCCGCACAGGAGATGCGCCAGAGCCAACACCCAGCAGTCACCTTCATCATCACTGCCGTTCCGAAAGGGCTGCAGTTTCGGGCGATGCGATCATCGGCCACCGCGAGCGGGAAGGGCGGAAGGGAATGGCAGATGAGAGAGGTCGCCTCACATGCTCCGTAGCCCACAGGCAGTGGCGACGGCACGTGCATCGGCGTCGGCGTGAGGTGGCTTCGGAGCAGGCGGTGGCTTCTGCAGCGGCCGGCGACGTCGGCGCGTGTGGCATCGACAGCGGGCGGAGCTTCACGCCAGGGCTGAGCGGTCGAACAATGGCCGCGCTCCTCGAAATCCACTGGACAGAGCGCCTCGTAGTAGCCGTCCACCGAGTCGCCATCGTTGTCCAGCTCCTGCACGCCGTGGCCGAAGAAGTGGAGCACCAGGGATATGATCAGGAGACAAAGAACTATTGATCAGGAGAAGGGATGTGATCGGTAATACTAAAATATCATGCTCTGTAAGTGGATCCGTATACGTTGGAAGCGTATAAAATAGTATAAAAGCGAGTATCATAAAATAATAGTAACATGCTAATAAATAGATAAATAGTAATGGTATATCTGACAAATCGATAAATAACGGTGGCATATAAAAAATTAACCCGTGATAAAATACGCGCACTCCAATCGATGAGACCAACATATATATATATTTCAGAGAATTAAACATACTAATTTTGTTGCTTTTTCTGTCTCGGGACAGGCAGTGAAAGCAGGCTGATGAAGATCAAGAACCTGATTGAGCACGGTCCTCACGACGAGCAGATGGTGAGCGTCATATCCGAGCTCATGGAGGATGCGAGCAAGAGCAATAATGCCAGGCTATCCGGGGTGCTGGAGCTGGTCTCTGAATACAGACGCGAGAGGGAAGAGATCGCTGCCGTGGAGAGGGACCTCGAGAGCCGCAGGATGAAGCTGAATGAGAAGAAACGCCAGATCGCTAGGCTTATCATCTGCCCGACTGGTAATCGTGCTGGCCTCTGAATGTTTGAGCTTGCTTGAACACTACAGTGTGCCAGAGTTTCACCTACATCTGCAGTATGTAGGCTGAAGTTCCTGGGCTTTTGAGCTGCAACCTGCAACACCCTCTATGCTTTGGCAGGGTAGGCTGAAGGACTAGTGTAGAGCTTATGTGTGTCATGTGTGCGTGTGTGCATTTCGTTAACTCTGCATTTCTGCAAGCTTTGTATTTGTGAGGAACACCAGTGTTTGTATTTGCATGGATATGTAGAAATGGCATGGCAAGTCAATTTTAGCTTTCGGTTCAATCCGATCTCCTTTGATCCAAAGGATCAAAAATAATTTTCTAATGTTATCCTAATTAGTTCTTATTAGTTGTAGTATACATTGTAAGGGCATGTTTGGTACAGCTCTAACTTTGAGATTTACGTTGAATTTATGGTTTGTATGATTTAATAAAATATTTTAAACTTTTATTTTTAGTCCAAAATAAAAACTATATTGCTCAACTAAATACTCTTAATCCATCCACAGCTCTAGATTTATGATATTTTAGAGCTAGGTTTCACTAGCTCAATTTTTTTGAATCTAGAGCTGTACTAAATAAGGTCTAAATGGTAAAATAATCCTATAAAAGAGTGATGCAGGTAGATAAAATTCTTCTAAGGGAGCGTATCAAGTGTAAACCAGCAAACTCGTGCAACCTTAGAAACTACGAATCAAGACTGTAGAATGCTAATTCATTGAATATGATTAGTAGTGAGATTATTTTGCAGTTAAGCCTCCCACCTGTCGGCCACTTTTGTGAATCCTCCCTACCCCTTCGTCTATACCCCCTGCCTCTTGCATCGCGAGTAGACCCTTTTCCTCCCCTGGCGCTCCGCCGGCCTAGGGAGCTCGTCGCCGCCCCTTCGCTCGCGTGCTCGCCGCCGCCCATGAGCTCGTGGCGCTCTGCTTCCCCGGCCTGGTCAGGGCGCCGCCCACGACATGGACGACATGGACACCGACTTGGGCGAGACATTGACAGGGAACGACGCGTCAAGTCATGGACAGCGGAGCGCCACGGGCTCACGGGCGCGCAGCGAGCACGCGGGCGAAGGGGCGGCAACGAGCTCCCCAGGCCGGCGGAGCGCCAGGGGAGGCGAAGGGTCTACTCGCGATGCAAGAGGCAGGGGGGATTCGCAAAAGTGACCAGCAGGTGGGGGGTTTAACTGTAAAATAATCCCACCACTAATCCTATCTATTGGATCAGCATCCTACGGTCTTGATTCGTAGTTTCCAAGGTTATATGGGTTTGCTGGTTTGCACTTGATATGCTTCTTTCTTCTAAGATTCACTCGATAACATATTCTTCCCAATATTCAAGATGATTCTGTTCCAAAAAATTTACCAGACAGTAGTCGTTCCGATTTTTGTGGAGCTAGCATGCTAGTGAGGAGTGAATGGATGCTAATATGCTATGCGTCGGTGGTGGGTCTCGACAGAGCAATTGGGAGCGGCGGAGGAGTAGCAAGGAGCAACAGGAGAGCAGCGAGGGAGTAGTGGGGAGCAACAGAGGAGTGCACGAGTGAGCAGCAACGGGTGGAGGAAGAGAATGGGATGAGAAGAAGAATCGTCTTATCATTAAACTAAAAAAAGAAATTCATCCTTATAAACCATTTCATTTAAAAGATAGGATAAAACCATTTCATTTAAAAAATAGGATAAAACTATTCTATTCTATCGGGCTCTTGAACTAAACATTTGACACAACTGAAGGTCAGCGATTGTTTGTTGATCTAGTATTGATAAAAATGCATGCCTACGAAAAGAATAAGAAGTGCATCTAATTTTTAAACTGCTATATAACAACTTATAACCTATAAACTTAGTCAAACACTTAAAACTTGATCACCCTTAAAAAGCAGCCAACATTTTAGGGCGATGACAGCCGCCCAGACTGGTTGTAGTCTTGTAGATAACATAAAGCAGGGATGCGCATGAAATATCCAAAAATCTTAGGAGTACACCAACACGTTTGGAGACCCGACTGTATTTTAACATCCAGGTCCCCCGCGTCGTGTCGCACGAATTACAAAAATAGTCGAGGGGCTAAACCAACAAATGCACGCCAACCCGAAAACCCTTTCCCATTGCCTCCCCCCTCCGCCGCGCCGCCACTCGGGCTCTTCCTTCCCTCTCGCGGCTCCTAGGGTTTCGCGCGAGGTCGAAGCATTGGAGCGTTAGGATTCCCGAAGGCCGACGGCGATGGAGAGCGAGCAACCGGCGGAGAGCTACACGGTGGAGGAGCTCGTGGCGGTGAACCCCTACAACCCCGACATCCTCAGCGACCTCGAGGGCTTCGTCAACGACCAGGTAAGCCCTGGCCATGCGATACTTGTGACTCTGTTTGATTCGCTCATGTAATCGTTGGGATTTTTCCAAGGATTGCTCCATGGTCTGCAGAATGCTAAACTGCGCTGTGTTCTCAGATGGAAACCATCCTGATCCCTGAGCAATGCGGAGATACTAGAAATTGCGCTATTTTTGCCTTTTGTGGGCAGACTGTAGTTTAGTATTTAGTTGGAGGGGAGTTGTGAATTAAGTGGCAGCACTATAATTAGTGGCCAGTGATGTTTCTGCAGTACATTTGAACCTTTTTGCAGTACTAACATGGGATTCTATGGCGAGTGCAAAGCAAAGTGTACGGAACTTCAGATGATGCTATGAGATTAGGCAGAATGTGTTTCCATCTCTGTTCCACATGCCAAGTACAATCTCGTGGAAAGAAAATATATTTGCTGATGGGTGCATGAGCCATGTGCTTGTCACTCATCTGAATTAGTGGTCGGACTAAGTGATGGATTTTCAGCTGGTAAGATCTGTGTTCAATGGTCATGAAAGCTGACATGAGTATCGGTGGCATGAATATTTTGTTCAGATAATACATGACCATGTGTCCATGTTGATACTTACTGCTGTTTGGCTTGTGATTTATAAAGAAACAAACCCAACAGTCTGGTTCTAGGCTCTATGATATTGTGAGCATGTCTGGGCATCTTTTATAGCTCAGCTGTTCTATTACAACATTAGCCTTTTCATGTTCCAATCCTTTCAAATTTACTGAGTTTTTCTTTCTATTTAGGTTTCCAATCAAACATATAACTTGGATGCAAATCTCAGTCTTCTCCGCCTTTACCAGGTGACAGTCCATCTCAGTACAAACAACTTTTACCAGGATTATGACTCCACTTATATGTTTGCTAAACGCCGTGTTTCCTTTTGCAGTTTGAGCCGGAAAGGTTGAGTGTGCAGATTGTATCTCGCATATTGATCAAGGTCACAAAACAACTAATGTTAACATTAATAAACAATGGTGCTTTTCATGGTTCATTTCCAACTTATTTGTTCTCTGTATGTCGTTCTATTGGCAGGCTCTCATGGCAATGCCAGGCCCTGACTTCAGCCTATGCTTATTCTTAATTCCGGAGCAAGTGGTACGGAAAATAATTCCTGCCTTCATGTCCATATCCCATTGAAAATGACTTTGACCCTTCCTGATATATTTATCTTCCAATGAAATGCTACTGATGATGCATCTTAACGAGTATTTGGAGTTAAGAAGTCTTGAATCGTGTGCCAATATTCACTGATCTATTTGTTATTTATGATGATTCTGAACTGACCCTGGAACTATACAATCAGGTATATTTACCTGGAGAGTGCAATATATAATATTAACTTGTAGTTGATGGAATAATCACAACTGCCATATATTCAGTATAAACTCATTTGGAATTCAAGTATTTCATTCATGTAAAGGAACATGTTATCCCCATTTATTCTTAGAGATTTGTTGATATCAGACTTGACTATTAATCGATTTTGTTGCTAATAGTTGTGCACTTGTGCATCTATTGCTCTTTTTTTGGTTGGCCCTGAAATGTTCTGCTATCATGTGGAGTTAATTTCTGTCTACGTTCTTTTATTTCAGCAAATGGAGGAACAGTTCAAGACATTGATAGTTCTTTCTCACTACCTTGAGGTATGTTCTTGGCCTAACTACCGTGTAGATGTCGAACAACTGGTGAGGTATCCACTGTTAACCTCAACCAACTTCCTTACAGACTGCTAGGTTCCGTCAGTTTTGGGACGAGGCATCGAAGAACCGCAGCATATTGGATGTTGTTCCAGGTATATATATTTCGTGTGGAATTTGGACCATATTTTGGTCATATATTGTGAATTGCAAGCAAGAATGTTGATGATTGCATTTTTCTCATTGTCCTGATGCACTGTGGCTTCCGGTTACTGCATTTCAACATTTTCTTGCACAGCTCATATTTTAGAAAGTAACCTTGTGCTTGAGTATCGGTGTTTACCATGCATTTAGGCGACATATTCATGCCCAACTATATGGGTCTGTGTTATTCTCCTATTGGTTTGATGATAATAGGCACATAATGCATAAGATTACTACTGTTACCATATCACGAAGCTGTCTATCTATGCTAACTACTGTTTTGTATTTTCATCTCTCTCCATCGAGAAAGGGTGCCTTGTGGCTGGAGACTTCATTTCTTTTTAACCTAAGGGGAACTACCTATGGATTTTTTTTTAAGGTGAAGGTTTACTCGCTACTAATCTTCCTTTCACAGGTTTTGAGCAGGCAATCCAAATGTATGCGATACATGTGCTGTCCTTGACATACCAGAAAGTTCCTAGGCCTGTTCTGGCAGAGGTAAATTATACCCTTTTAAATTAATTACGTGAGTCCTCAATGGAGCATAGGCTTTCATAGAAGCTTTTTTTTGTTGTAAACTTTAGATGATCAAGGATTCATGCTAATTTAAATGTCATATTAGATGAAGCTGCCAAATTTATGCCATATTAAAATGTTACCATCATCATTCAAATTTTGCTGCCTATCCTTAGGGTGTTATTAGTTGCTCATATATGGATTGATTCTTCTTGATTTTATAACTTGTCACATTTCTTCTCAGGCCATCAACATTGAGGGTCTTGCATTGGACAAGTTCCTGGAGTACCATGCTGCAAACTCAGGTTGGGTGATTGAGAAGGGTGCACATTCTCATATAATTGTCCTTTCACGCAATGAGTTCAATCATCCTGAGCTCAAGAAGAACACAGCTGAAACTGTTCCATTCGAGCACGTAACTCGCATATTCCCTGTCCTCAGCTGATTCAGCAACCAGATCATCATAGTTTTTTTTGGAGTGAAGATACTTTGAGCGCCTGTATTTTTCTATTTTACGATGTAATGCATTTTAAGGTTTTGTGCGGTCTTCCTCGCTGCTAACACCAACCAGTCAAGTACTACTGTCGATCTGAGCATCATATTTGCCAATGTATGTTCTGTAAGCATCCTGTCGAGACATTATCAGGCCAAGCAAAATTTTTTGCATATCAGCTCTATGTAAGGTTTTGTGCGGTCTTCCTCGCTGCTAAGATTTTTCCAGTGTGTGGCTCTGCAGCCGTGCAGCGTAGGTCCCATTGTCAATACGAAACCACCAATGTGGTCAGTCTCACTCTCACTCTGCAGCGTAGCTACTGTTTAGAGGAAGCTGAAGAGTACGTAACTACAAGCTCTCCAAAACAGGTCATATATATACTTACAAGCCCTGCACGTGCAGGTGATGTGCGCCTTTCCTCCATCTCTATTCCTAATGGAAGAATTCATTGCCGAGAAACGAAGAACGGATCCATTGCCATCTCTACAAATGGTCTACTTCGCAAAAGAATCAGGATCATTATCATTAATAGCGATCCTAATTGGGGCCTTGTTCAAACAGGTATGGACCGCAATTAATGGGAGAAGTCCTCCAACAGGGTCTCTTTTGAAAAAAATCCAGGCGCGATCCAGAACAGTGATGTTTTCAAAAATAGTCCAAATCAATCTGAAACAGAGGCTTTCTTGAAAAAAACACGGCCCAGCCTTCTTCAAAAAGGTACGGATCGCTATTAACAGGAGCGGTCCTATAGGGTCTCTTTTAAAAAAAATCCAAGTGCGATCCGAAACAGGGTTTTTTTCCCAAAAAAGTCCGAATCAATCTGAAACAGGAGTTTTTTTTTTATAAAAAAAACACGGATCTCATCATCTCTAGGACGTTTCTGAAAAAGTAGTCCGGATCTGGCAGGCTGGCAGCGTTCCAAAGAAGGGACCTTTCTGAAAATAGTCCGGATCGCTGCAAATGGTAGCGACCCGAATCAGGGGCCTTTCTGAAAGAAATCCACACTTGGGCCTTAACGAAAACGAGAAAAAAACTAAGTCATATATGAACTTGGGCCGGCCCATCCGCCCATACGACACACATGGGCCCAATGGAGAATCGCTGCCTCACCTAGGGTTTTCAGGCGCCGCACATAAGAGTCCCCCTCTCTTCTCCCCCGCTTCCCTTCGCGCCGCCATCCCCTCCTCCGGGCTCTAGTCCCTCCCCCCGCTTCCCTTCGCGCGCCACCGGAGCACACCGCTCGCGACCCCTGTCCACCATGGCGGCAGCGGCTGGAGGCGGAGGCGCCGCGCGGGCGCTGTCGCAGCGGGAGCAGGACATACAGATGATGCTCGCCGCCGACGTCCACCTGGGAACCAAGAACTGCGACTTCCAGATGGAGCGCTACGTCTACAAGCGCCGCTCCGACGGTACGCACCTGCCTACGGGCATCTCCCTCCTCTTCCCATCTTCCTGTTCGTCAATGCTCACAGATAGCCATTGCCATGAGATTTCCTACGTAGGTTGGATGGGTTGTACACTTGTATCGTGGATTCGTGATTCTGGCCTTGTTTATGTATTCTCAGTAGCCTAGCTTTGCCAAAGTATCCAACTTGCTGTTGTGGGCTACAATTGTTACGGCACGGTGATCAATATCGTAACTTTTTACTACTAGCTAGTGCTGATCTGCGTTTGAATGTGTTAATTATCAGCATATTTATCTTGTAACATGTTACAAGTGATGCCGTAGTTTAAGAGGAAGGCTTGGATATGAATATGAATACTTGAACATCGTTGCTGCAATTCGTAGGCATCTACATCATCAATCTTGGCAAGACATGGGAGAAGCTGCAGCTCGCGGCTAGGGTCATTGTTGCCATTGAGAACCCCAAGGACATCATTGTCCAGTCCGCCCGCCCCTATGGCCAGCGTGCTGTCCTCAAGTTTGCGCAGCACACTGGTGCGAATGCGATCGCTGGAAGGCATACACCTGGTACCTTTACCAATCAGCTCCAGACCTCCTTCAGCGAGCCGCGCCTGCTCATCCTCACTGATCCAAGGACTGACCACCAGGTGAAAATAACTGCAATGTCAAAGTAGTACATTGTTGAATTAGGTATGGTTTTGTTGCTGACCGTGTATTCCTGAATTATGTGCAGCCAATCAAAGAGTCCGCCCTCGGCAACATCCCAACCATCGCCTTCTGTGACACTGATTCCCCCATGCGGTATGTTGATATCGGCATCCCAGCCAACAACAAGGGGCGGAACAGCATTGGCTGCCTGTTCTGGCTCTTGGCAAGGATGGTTCTGCAGATGAGGGGTACTATCCTCCCTGGGCACAAGTGGGATGTCATGGTATGTGGTGTTACTAAACCTCGCAGAATGTATTGTAAGTACATTACATGAAGATAATATCATGACCTTTGCATGCTTATACAATGAGTATGTATTTGTTGCAGGTTGATCTGTTTTTCTACAGAGACCCTGAGGAAGCCAAGGAGCAGGAGGAGGAAGCTCCTGCAGCTGCAGACTTTGCTGCCATCACTGATTATACAGCACCTGAACAATGGCCTGCTGATCAGTGGACCTCTGATGTGGCTGTTCCTCCAGCTGCTACTGGTGCTGAGTGGGGCGCAGCTCCAGGTCTGTTTTCAGTCCCCTCTTGATAAATTTTTTTTTTAACCGGGCCCTTCGATAAAAATGTTCACCCTGTATAAAACTGTCGTGGACCAGAATTTTGTATCTTGATGCTCAAAGTTTTGTGTTACTGATCATATTTGCAGTTTTCTCTGAGCTTTCTTGTATAGGTCAAAATTTGCATGCGCTTCACACCTAGTTACTAAATCCCTATGATTAAGCTTCGGTAACTTGAGCTCATCATTTCTTTTTTCTGTATATGGCAGCTCCCGTTGCTGCTGCTGATGGATGGGATCAAGCAGGAGCACCAGTAGCAGCGGAAGGCGCCGCCGTTCCGCCAGTGGCTCCTACTGGCTGGGACACAACAACGCAACCAACTGCACAAGGCTGGGAGTAGACTAGGCTATCACTACCACTTTGAGATGTCTTCTGCAGTATAAGTTAAATATTTCCGAGTCATGATTATCCAAAATCGGATGGATCATCTATAGCTACACCATGAACTCTAGCGTTTTAGGAATTTCTAGCTGAACCTGTTGCTTCTGCCCCTGTTTTCAACATTGCTGTGAGGGTGAGCTCGGCAAGATGTGTGGTATATGTTAAGGTTCCTACTCGTTGGCCTTGTTTATTTTGTGGCTTTTATATCTATAGTTTGGTGCAATGGCATGGCTTTATATGTGCAGTTCGGTTTTCAAATTTGATACGAATTTGTTGCTGCTTGTACTGTTTGATATGAATGTGATTGCACTTCCAGGCAACTCAAGCAAATCTGATGTTTCCAATGCTGACCAAAACTATCCAATGCACAATGCACATTGTTGCTAGCTTGCTGCCGCTGCTGTAAGAAATCTACAGTGAAAGACGATCGCCGTCAGAACTTGGAAATGATTCGCAAATCGCAAGCTAGCGTTTCAGCAAGCCGCCAGCCTTGTCGGCCATGAAAAATCGAGGTTGCCAAGGGCCTCGACTGTCTCGTCGTCGTTGGAGAAGGTGAAGAAGCCGGCGGGATCGGGCGGCCGCCGCCCGGAAGGCCGTCTCGGGTGTGACTGGCAAAGTGGCAATACGAAATTACGAATAAAGGTAGGGTCTCCTGTGAAAAAGGTTCCTGTGCTGCTCCACATGGGCAGATCTAAGACGCTAATCCGCTATCGGACGGTGAAAGGTCACCCCGGTTCGGATCGCTACCATTGGTAGCGACCCGTATCGTTGTTGGTACTAACGGATTATAGTACCAGTACGGGTTTCCTAAATCAATCTCGTCCGCTTATTTGTAATCTTACGGTCAGAGGTGACCCAATTATTAGGAGCCTATAATAAATTGTACATAATACAGGGGTGTTACGGTAAAACCACTATCAGCCACTCTACTGGACCAATCTGGACCGCACAATACAATCGGATGGTTCACGTGAGACCTTGATTTGGATCTCTCCATCTCACTTACATGTGGGCCAGGTTAACAGCGCTTACGACTCCTCGTACCTCCCCGGCGGCGTCGCCGCGCCGGACGCAGCGGCGGCCCCCGCCTTCGCCGCCGACGTGCGTGTTGACCGCAACGGAACCATCACCTTCGCCGCCGGCATGTGTGGGGACCAGCACCGCCGACCCGGGTGGAGTTATTCTCGTTGGACAATGGAGAGAGAAGGTTAGTATTCCTTTTTTTGTAGACTGAGTGGCTCAATTCGTTCTTGATCAAGCAACGATCTTGCAGAGGAATGCTTTTTGATCACTAACTTTCTAGTGTTGACTCTATCCATAAGGTGCACTCATGCAGTTTCATTTCATTCATCTGAAGGAAAACAAAAACCACAACCAATCTGTGACTGAAACATGGTCTCATGCTGTGGGACGATTTACTCACTAACTCCTTAAAAAGTATAACTGTAGCACTCAGAGTTTAAGCCAAAGACTGTCACTCACTGGATTGTCCTTCACCTCAAAATGTGTACTGTTTCTCACTTCACAGCCAAACCCAACTTTAGTCACTGGGTTAGCCTTCTTCACCTCGAATCGCATGCTAGTTGACAGCCAAAAACCAGCATATCAGTTGATTCTGAGAATAGTGTGTTTGCTATGTTTTCAAATTCGATACGAATGTGTTACTGCTTGTTCCTGGACTCCACATCTTCTTTCCCTCCTGTGTTGTACCGTGAGAGTAACAATAGTGACGTACACAAAGAGAGTAAAGTAAAAATCGTTAAATATGTATAGTTCTGTAATCGTATTTACAAGAAGAATTAGCATTTCTTTCCTTTTCGCAGAGGTTGTCTTTTTATCTTTTTTTCTATTGAGAGCCAAAGATTCTAACTAAGCTAATCCTTGTAATCCTTGGAAAGAATCAGATATCTGTATCACCTATTTATTATGTGCACTATGATTAATTCTTCACCATAGCAATTCAATCATGTACCCCAACCGAACCAAGCTAACATGGTTTCATTCCTCATCAGGTTCTCACGTTTCAGCACTTTCTCCTGGGCAACCGAGCAGATGCTTCTTCCCGTTGTTGTGGTCTCTTCGATCATTGAGGCCTTTGCACGCAGATGCAGCTTGCCCTCGAGCATTTCCTTTGCTTTAGCTGTGAAACTTTCTTCCGAAGTTCTTTTTGCCAAGACGTCACCAAGAAATATTTTTTCGCACTAGTAGCAAAGCATGCCTCCGTTAGCCACCCATTGTGCGAAGCGGTCAGAGTAGTCGCGAATGTCTGACATCTGGCTGCTTGAGCGTGACAGATCTGTGTCATCTCTTCCCTGCCAACAAGAAGAAAAAGATCAAATATTGATAAATATATTAGAGTACATGCCTGAAGATGGGAAATCATGAAACAATAGATCAAATTTAAAATTTTGTAAAAATTGGAACGGAGGGAAGCCGATGTTACAGTAAGTTTGACTGGCATATAACCTCAACTCCATATTGACCTGACTAAGTTTTTATCAAGGAAAAGCTTTGTGTGTGTGTGTGGTGTGGTGGGGGGGGGGGCTGACCTCGTCATTGTGTCCCTGTTCACTGTATGACGTAGTTGATTCAACACTGACAACATCCATAGGTGAATTGATGAGCGACGACCTGTAAATGAGTCCGAAACACCTTATTGTTGTTAACCATTACAATAGTTGCGAGTAATATCACATCTCGACCTAGAAGTCACTCCTTGAGCAAGGCCGCAAGGGGATGAGAATTGGTGCAGTATGGTATACAAATAAATCAAAGTATACGTTACCTCTCAAAAATTTCCTCATCACAAGAATTTCCTGAAGATGATAACAAATCAAGATCAAGAAAATTTGAAGAATGCAATTCAGGATAACCTAGTCTTTTCAAGTAACTCTGCCGCTCTTCTGAAATTGAATGTCTTCCAGGCAACATGCTATAGTTTGCACTGAATATAAGAAAATGCAGTTAGTTGATGTTACATTCATGGACAAGCAGAGGTTCTCTCCAACAGCCAATTTTGAACAAGGATAAGCGCACCTGGAGCATGGGTTAGGTTCACACAGAGATATCTCTGGTGCAGAATCACTAGGCTCTCTAATATCATCCAGCTGTTGCATTGGGAGCAATTCTGAGTTTGCAATGTTGTTTTCTCCAACATTACAGTCAGATACAGGTACAGTGTTTTCACATAAAATATTACCATCCGACAATGACCTCTTTATTAATGATCTGCTGATATGAAATGGATCAGTTACTAAATTGGGCATAGAAATTCCAAAATTCAAGAAACCAATCTAACAAAGTACAATTGGCAGAACTACAGTGGACTATAGATTCCAGATAGCCCCGATTCATAACTACCATGGATTATGGATTATTGCGGGCACACTTCCCAAGCTCCTAAATTATGCAATTTCTCAAAAAACATTCAATACGAAGATTATCAAAAAAATGTTTTAAAGCCATTTATCAACTTATTTAGTATTAAATTCATTTGTTTGAATCCTTAAATAATTTTCATAAACTCAACATCATCCGTAATCCATCATCCAACTTCCAGATAGCCCCGTTCAAAACAGAAGCTGGATGATGGATTACGGATGATGCTGAGTTAATGTGAGCAATTAACACCAATTCAAGCCGTTATGACCCTATTAATTTGTAGTTCCAAAATAAGTGTTAGTATTGTTTGATTTAAAAAATAGACAGTTAGGGCAAAATAAAACGCTTGACATCTATTGCATTTATAACATGGATTGAGAAGTGAACAGGTCAGATTTACTCTGAATCTTCGATATTCCATATGATTGTCAGATAAACTGTTTATTATAAGCTAAGGTTGTACTGGATATTCCAGCTTTCTGAGCAACATTTCTTATTGGAAAAGTTGACTTCAGTACCTTCCAGTTTCTTCAGTTAAAGTTCCTTGCCTGCCGATATTGTAGTGCTGATCTGAGTCCAACTTCCACAGCGCAGGTTTGCCTTGTTGCGGTTGGAAATGGCCCAAGAACCTGTCAATTAAAAGTCAGAAACCTTTTGTGATACTATACCAACAATACCAACACTTCCCATGGTTCTGTCATATGTTTTTTTGTCCAATAATTCTTTCTAATGTATATGTACAGAGTGATACAGACATGAAGAAGCTTACACGTTGATAGCATCCTGCTTCTCAGGATCAGTGTAGGCATTACTGTAGTAGCGTTGAAGGGTCCGGAGGAACTCCTGAGATTGTGTTGCTGCCTTCCATTGGCCTCTTTGCTCGCAGAAGATCTGTAGCACATATGAGTAACATGGAGAACTCAGGCATATAATTCAAAAAAACACTTTGATTTTCAGGATGATAATAAAAAATAGAAGAAAATGAGATTACGATTATGGAACTACATTACTTATTAAGAAGAAAATTTGTTTTGAAAGAAATAAATTAGGATAATTGACTAATGAAAGATGCAATGTTTCAAAACACAGACACCATTTCAAGAGTTGTATTACACAGTAGTGAAACACTAATAATGCTCCAAGGAGTCGGCAAATATAACTAGACAAGTACCTTGTTGTGAGCAGCAGAACCGCCATATTGAATAGCTAGGGTATCACCCATCCTTTCATAGAAGTCCATCAGATCATCGGCCAAAGGAGCATGCAATTCAATTTTAGGGGTTCCACTGAGCTTCAGCACATGAAGTTGACGCTCTAATGCAGCTAAGCCATATGCAAACTGTGCGACGTTTGTGCGGTCCAAACAGTCTATGCAGTTAGTCCTGAGGACACCCTTTTGCCGTAAAAGAGGTACCAGCTTAGTCATGCAGAAATTTTGATCCTCAATGCTTTCAATGTCACCTGACTTGGCAACAGCTCCTTGGCCACTGTGATACATATAAAAGAGAAGTGACCATTAGTACGGCTAACTGAGCTGATAAGAATAAGACCAAATAGCAATCAGAGCAGCTTGTCCAAAAGTTGCCTTCTTTTTATTTATGTGTTCTACTGTTCTCCAAGACACAACTTTGACTAATACAAATTTATTACAGAATCATACATCATGAAAGAACGTTTGTGACAAGTAACAGTGGGTAGTTTTTCAGTGGCGAGGCAAAAGTTCAACATAACTCTTAAGTAGGCCAAAAGTTACCTTGAGACATCCTCAGATTTTGATGTAGTTATCTCACCGTGGAAAAAATCAGTTCGATCCAACACATCTGATGCTACCTTGTTCAACAGGGCAAGCACATTAGTGCCTTTCCTGCAAATAGCACGCAGTACTTAATACTTTAGGCAATTTACAAGTAACTACAAACTTGAATTGTAATGGCTTATCTAGAAGACTCCCTTGGAATACAATAGCTTACCTTCGAGAAAGCTTACTCAGATCCATGTGTAAAAACTTTAGACGTTTGTCATCTGATAGCCCCTTATTAATATAATGTATGGCCTTTGCAAATTCTGCACGGAGCAAAGATTCGCGAGGCTTCTTCTCACGAGTCTGAGAAAAATACAGTGGATCCAAAAGGGATATTATAACTTCAGATCAATAACAAAGAACAAAAGTATGACAATTTGGTTCCATTTGGCAATTATATTGATAGATTACAAGTCAGTAGGGATTTACATGGAAATTAAAAAAATGTCAGAGCATAAACCAAATTTATATTGCACACTTACGCTC
This sequence comes from Zizania latifolia, assembly GCA_000418225.1. Lineage (NCBI taxonomy): Eukaryota > Viridiplantae > Streptophyta > Magnoliopsida > Poales > Poaceae > Zizania > Zizania latifolia. Next base: position 243,452 of record KE372174.1, read on the forward strand.
ACCTTGATCAAATTTAAGATAATTATTGGATCCCCATATCTAAGCGCAAGGTTCTCAAAATGTAGGCGAGTTGCCTTGTAGTCTAAATCTGGTTTCACTGCAGGTAGCAAGGTGATCAGAGTATTAGAGAAGAGAGTCTACAAAAGGCCAATTCATGACAGACCACTATCAGTCCAGAACTTACATATGATATCTGGCCTAATATTCAGTCTTGAAGTTTCCTGAAACCAGACAAGAGGTATGGATCCTCTATGTTGTACAACAGAAGATATCTGATGTGGGATTTCATCAGGCGTGTCTTCAAAAACAAGTTGTTCGGTCTCAACATCATTGGCAACCCTACCCTTTTCATTAACACCTCTTTTCAGGAATCTGTATTTCAAAATGATATATGAAATAAACATTGTAAGATCATTATAAAGGTGGCATTGTTTAGCTAAGCTTCAATTTTTTAATCCAAATTAAGGCACTAAACCCAAAGGCTTGTAATGCTAACCTGGTTCCAGCAAAATGACGCGAGCGCCTAGCTATAAGTGTCAACCAGAATTCCTTCCCAGATACTGAGAGCTTTGACTGAATGCGACAAAATATGTTTATTAGCATGTCTCTGTAAAATACTTGAACAGATGAAACAAAATACTCTCATAAAGAAAATGCAAACCAAGTAGCAACAAGAAGTTGTTAGTTCTCACAAACATTTAGAAATGCCAAATATACATGGCATAAAGCAAAGGTCTTGCACCAGGATGGCAGGATCAAAGGACCATGATCAACAATAGCATTCAATTTCACTTCTAAGCATTGGCATGTTAAGATTCTATAGAAGATGGAAAAGGACAACTTAGGAAAAGCATTGACAGTCTGCTGAGACTTACAAGCAAATTTTTTGACTCAGGAAAGCCTCAAGCAGCTCAAACTGAAAAATGTCAGCAGGTTATACAAAGCCATGCCTTTGCAAACCCTTTATTTCAAGCTTTCACTACAGGTCAGGTCGCACAACGTGGAGTAAAACACAAAAGTCAGTGGGATGGCATTGAGTTAGCAGTTTCCCTAGTCGTGGTCTTCATTGATGAATAGATGGTGCTGGTGATATGCGTAAGCTCATCAATAGAGATGAAAAGAATGAATCAAATAAAATGCAGTATCAAAGATTTAGAATGTTGCAACAGAATACCTGTTTAAAAAATCCATGGATTAAGGCAACAGTCCAAATTGTATTCTTGAGATGGTTCCGAATAGCTCGTGTCAGAAATTCGTTCCAAACAAACATTGTTTCATAAACAACTGGCCCAGTATTCTTGTCAGTTATGTTCCTTTGAAGGCTGCGCATGATGTTGTAAGAGTAGCTGAAGAAGAAGTCTCGAGAGAGATTGACCGAGCAAAGGAGCCGTTTATATCTACAAAAAGTGAGAAGTAAAAACATGAATCTCTGCAGGCAATACAAATGAGAAACTCTGGCAAAAATGTTTATAAGTAGAATATTTCTGGATCATAGAAAATCAAAACATTTCTATATACCTCTGACCTTATGAACACCACATACAAAGCTCAAAACTGCAAGAATTGCCATATGCACCAACCATATGAGTAGGGTGCATATTATTATCAACAAGCAAATTGTATACTTATAGGAATTGTATACTTATAGGCAAAAGTGGCATTAAGTGCATACAAAGACCAAATGGAATTGCCCATGTGCAACTAAAAGCGTGAATATATGAAGAAAAGATTATCTGAAAAATATGCACACAAAAGAATTCATAAAAAAGTGTACTCAAGGGAAAAAATGAAAAACATTGGCGCTGATAGTGCACATTGTCTTTTCACAATGTAGCAACAAAATGAACTGAAATATTGCAAAATGAAAGTGACCTACAAAAAGATAAATGAAATATGAATACATGAACTATTATATGTCCAAATACAAAAGAAAAAAAGCTGGCATCTTCTATATTGTTAGGAACCAGCGATGGATTTACAACAGGCAATGCACAATATTTACATATTGAAAAAATGAAAGACCTGTTCTCATCCCTAGAATAAGCCACGTTGGGCCAGACTATAGGACTTGGAATTGCGATCATTTCGCTCTTGCCAACAGAGTATATATCATGACCACAGATTGTGCCAACTTTCCTTCTTCTGGTAATTACAACCATGTAATAAGGGCCAAGGAACTTTATAAAACCTGAATAAAGCAAAGATGGAGTAAATGTTATAATTTGAACTACAAGAAAGTTTGATCGATACACTATGGGTATATCAGTTCATGTTAAATTACCAACTATTCCATAGCATTTTGTGACAAATTTCAGCCCACCAGTCAATCTATTCCCCTCATGAATCCGCCACAGCAGTTCTTGGCATTCATTCTCTGTGTAACCAGTAGGATCTTCCTCGATTCCCAGCTCAGTAGACTCCATCCTGTCAATCTTCAGCACCCTCCATAGAGTCCTGGTCTTGTCCCTTCCGATAAGATAAAATTTCTACAGCAAAAGATCAAAGTCATATTAACTACAACGAAAGTTAAACAAGAGATAATGAACAAGAATTTTTGACATCAACTCCTTTGCATTAACAAAACAGTATCGAGGAACAAAATTAGTTCCTATATATTTTGTGCTGAACCAATAGTGAAAGCTTGGTTTCTGCATCACAATTCACAAAGCTGAAAGCTAACCAGCCTTTGAACATCCCAATATATATGCACTAAGGCACAAGATCAGCTCAAACAATGTATTTTGGAACTAGCATAGCAGGATTCAATTACACATTAGTGGCCAAAAACACGAAGTTCAGCATCCATGATTAAATAAGATTTCTTTAGATAATGATTAAACAAGATCATAAAGCAAACGTTTAATCTGCCTGGAAAACATGCAAGAAAATAGCAAAACAATAGCCCCCTTTAAGGAAAAATCCCCCCTTTAATTTGTTTATAACTCTCTTCCATCCCCAGCAAAAGAAAACAAAAAGATGGATCTTTCCTTACCTTTTTGCAGCCTTTTACACTATAACAAAAATGAAGCGAACCAATCATAAAGGAGATCCCTCACAGGCTCACACAGTGCGAGCATTAAATCACTCAAGAATATAATCAACCATAAACGAATAAAAACACAATCATTTGTACAGTCAAACACATGATCTGTACTGACACAAAGAACTCCGTATCTATGGAACAGATAATCCAATTCAGACAAAATGAAAAAAAGCAAATAAGAAAACAAAATGTTGTGATAGATCCCTACCGATCTCGTCTCGTAGAGCCGGAACTTCTGAAGGAATTTGCCGCCCATCATAGCCACCATCGGATTCGGATCAGATCAACAAACAAAGGCGCAGGCACCGCGAATCCAAACCAAGAAATTCAGAAGAAAAAAAACTCCGTGTGGTTCATCTCCTCGTCGGTTGTTTCAAGTAGAGCATCTTGCTCGCTCACACAAATGCTGGGAAAAAATCCAATGAAAGCTCCCACCTTTCGGATCAAGAACGGACCAGCAACGCCTAGAGGGCCAACAGATTACAGACGGATCGAAATCGATCCAATTCACACGCCAACTCCGAGATATCTCCAGAAAGAGCGCACTTGGATCCACACAAGATGCAAGAACAAATAGGACTAAATCGATGCAAAATCAGCGTCTCGGCCGCAAGAAAACGAGACTTCCGGTGAAGCCAACCGGTACAATTTCACGCAAAGCTTTGGCCGCCCCAGCGGGAGAAAAGGATCGTAAATAGGACTCGACTAAATTTCCTGTGCAAACAGAATGGATTTTTCTGGGGGAAACGAGGAGGAGAAGGGGGCAACCGATGGCCACAAGAGGCTGGCGACGACGCCGTCGTCCACAAAAACACCACGCAAGAGACGAGAGAGGTGAGAGAGGAAGGGGGCAAATACAATCATTGCCGCAACACAGCATCTCCTTGAGCTGGATTTATACTTTCTTCTTTCTTTTTTGTTAGTAAGCAACTTTGTTTTGTATTGTCCAAGAGGAAACTGGTAAATGCCATCTTTTTGGTGTACTTGTACACGACGAGGTAACAGTGAACATGACCAGAAAATTCAGAATGCATTTTTACCTTTTCTTTCTTTTCATAGCAGAATGCATCGTTTTTAATAAATGGAAATTTGGTCGCCTGTCCTTAGCGTGTCTGACCAGAAAACAATGTAGTTAATCGATTACAATAAATGGAAATTGCGAACAGTTCAACACGCCTAACCGACCAAAGTTCAAGGATAAAATAGAGATTGTATTTGAAGAGTGTAAATAACTGAAGCAATGTAATAATATTCAGATACTACTTCTAAAAATTCTGAAACTGAGATGTATTTTTTATTTCCCGTTTTAATGAGGGAATAGCAACAAAAAAGAAAGAACTGCAAAGCTAAGGCAAACTACTGAACAGGATGCGAATATTCTTAGGCTGGATTTCAACAGGGCATCACTGGATTTCAACTAGTGTGAGCATCCATAAGGTATTATTTATGCAATGCTGACAAGAATGAGTGTTCAACGAATATGCCACTTCCTGATAAAGGCTCGAGGATATAAAAGTACTTCAACTTATTTTCCTTATGAAAAGCTACATATTCATCCAACAATTAGATTAATATAATCCCTTGTTCAATGTGCACTTGTTGCAGAACAGCATCTCCTCCATCCATGAATCTTATATTTCACCAGGGGAAGCAACTGTTCTTACTGAAGCTATCATTGACACAGTTTACAGTCTATCAGGTAACTAGTACTTAAATTAAAAACGAAGTTTTGTTCCCTTTACATGTGTGGAGTCAATAGCGTCACCGGTCTATTCCCAGGACCACTCATCCTTCCATCAACCAGCTTCCAAATTGCAGCAGCTGATGTGTTCAGGAAAACGAACATCCAGAATAGTCTACCAAATTTAAGGAGCCAGTGAACATGCAGAGCTTTTGCCTCCATTTTTTTTTTTTTTGAATAAGAAGCTTTTGATTTGGACAAAGATCTTATCCACTCAATCGAGGGCTCATGATAAGCAGCTGGTGCCACAGTCCATTGGATCATCAACCTTCAGTTAGCACAGTACTTATCGTAAAATTAACACATCATTGACAATCAACATCACTGTGTTTTTTACACGGTTACTTTTAACCTAGCTGCCTGCTGGATTCCGGACAGGTGTTGCATGCAGATCATCTCAGTTCTCAGACACATGGGAGACACGAGATGGTTAATCTCGTACATGCATTTGTCAAAGCCTTTTTGACACCTCTTATGCTCCCTCCTTTTTTTTCCATCTCTCTTTTGACCTCTTTTTTTTGCAGGTTGCTGCATCTTTTTCAGGCACTGGGGAGTGAGACTTTGGGTGATTAGGTGTGTGACTATCCCTTTTTCCACATGAATTTGAAGGGGAATAAGTGGCCATGAGCATGGCCATGTAGCAGATTGGGTCACAGATAGGCAGCAACAGTGACCACCATGACAAGCACAAGCCATCCTTTATGTCCATCCTGGATAAGTAGGTCTGGTATGAAGTATGAACAAGTCCACAATTATATAGTAGTATTACTTTCTTTTTCAAAAATCATGTCCCTTTTGTCTACTGGCATGGTGTTTCTACTATTTTCTACGGTTGTTCATCTTGAGCTTCAGCCTGTCAGGTTTTTTTTAATCAGTGCAAAACCAAGGTAGGTTTAGCAGTTAGCACACAGCCTTGGCTAATTTGCTATGTCCTGGGTAGCTTTGACAAGTTAAAAATGTGCTCTGTGCAAATTAGTACTTGTAAACAATTTGGTTAATTAATCACGAAATCGTTGTATTGGCATTTATCAGGGACAACTATCTCTTATGGCATCAAAAAGTCCTAATCTTAATTATTTGATTACACATACATGAGTTCCACGAGGTGTCTCTGACGAGGAGGACGCTGATTTAGATGGCTGACGCCTAGCAGAGCTGCCATTAGTGATTAGTCTCAGGCCTCTCATGTCCAGATTTACACTATATTAAGATGAAAAATGAGATGCCGTAATGACAAGGCAGAGTGCGACATAGTTAATACAGAAGGCTTGATTGCAAATGCAAATCATGTGGTACTCACCAGTCACCAAACAGACTAGTAAACTAATTAAAACTGAAGTCATCGCATTTCCAGAAAAATAATCCTGAACTAGCAGCCGTAATTTTGATATGAAGAACATGTAACAACTTGACCAGTTTAAAATGAGTTCAAGGCTCTGATCAATTGATAAAAAAACACATTGACGTGCAGTTCTAGTTAGCTTGAAAACCACTTAAACGAGCACGATTGGTCCATTGATCCTAGCCTAGTCACTTAATCTAACCAAGAAAAATCTCCGGGACGCGATTGAACGATTCGTAGCTCAACAACCAGAACATGACACATGCATCCACCTGTCAGCAGCCTCTGTATTTTTGTAGAGAGGCATCCATCTGTCAGTGTCGCTTGTGCTGAAATTCCATGCACGCACTCTTGCGTCCCTTTCGGATCGCGTGCTCAAGTCAATACAGGTTGGGTAAACCTGAATTTTGCTAATTAATGAGATGCTTTGCATCGATACAGCCTGCAACGATTTACTGTCGATTTTCTCCAGCAGCATTCTGTAATAACTTCCCTCGCTATCAACACCATTGTTAACGGTAGGCAGCAGTTAAATGCTTCCAGGTTGTAGTTCTGGTGTTTCAGTTTAGTTCCTAGCTTAGCTGACACTGGCCATCACCATTTCATCATGTGATCTAGAATCAATCCTAATGTTTTATATTAATGAACTGTACTGTGGATAATTAGAACGCAAGCGGCCAGGCCGTACGTACGTAGAACTACGCATTTTCACTCTGCTGCACATCCTGTCTGCATTAACCCCACCAGCAGGCAAGCGTAGTCTACCGGTAAGCACACGCCGTTGTTAACTAATCAGATTAATTACAAGAAAGTTACTTGCACATCGATCACGTGGGAAATTAAACGCCTAAACCAACGCATGTCCAGCGATCGGTCAGGCTGGCACGACGCCGATCGATGGATGGATGTGATCGATGCCGTTTCATTCATCGCTTGCTTAATTAACGCGGTCCTGTTTTCTTGAATTCTTCAGAGATATGCCAGAACATGCATCAGGCCAGGAAGGCAATTCCAGCTCACTGCCGATTTGGAATTCTCTTGGAGGGAATCGCCGGTGACGTGCCATTCTTTTAGCCCCGGTGATTAGCAGAATTTGGCATGTGATTAGACTAATTCTGACAGGATTATGTTAACCGAGCTAAGCTTTTCTCTGACCAAACACCCGTCATCTATGTCAGCTAATTCCTTTTCCTTGGATTTAATCAATTCAAAAGCTCGTTCAGTTATTACAGAACGCGACGACGACGACGAAACATTCTTGATCTATAGTTTTAGCGAGTTCGTGGGGGATTGCTGACTTGGCATGGATCAACAGAAGGCGTCAGAAGGGGCGCCAGCTCTGACCGTGGCTATGCGACTTGTTGAGTTCCTGGCCACTTGTGTGAATTGTGATTAGAGTATGCTACTCTTAAGCTTGCTCTCATTAGGATACTCCAGGATTATTATAACAGTTGGCGTTAATTAGCTACCTACCAGCCTGCAACAGAAGCATGCAGCTATGGGTTCCAAATTATGAAATGAAAGTCAGCTCATGAGATCAGGCTTATCACATCGACATGAAATCAGCTAACACGAGGTTGTAATTAAGGCAACAATTGCTGGAAGCTAGCATCGTGCTGTAGCCCGTGCCAATCCATTCATATCGATATCTCAAGCGACCTGATGACTTGATACCAGTATATATAGATAGAACGAGTGGAGTGCACTGAACACGAAGCATGCAGCTGCAACCTGTGACGACTCACGACGGCTTCGGTTGCCTGACGGATTTCGTTTACTCGAAGCGACGATCGCTCACGTCTCGCGACTTCGGTCCTAGCTTAAATCTTAGAAACAACCGATATACATTTTTTAAAAATAGAAAAACCGTTGTTTGTTCATGTTGTAATCTTCTATATATTTATTTATACATTACTTAGTTACGTACTAAGTTTTATAATCTAATTAAACTGTCCAGTGCTAAAGATTTTTTTTCAAATAGTTGCAATTGATTAAAAGCTCTCATGCCGTATGTTTTTTTTACCCTGTTTCGATTATTGTCCTTAAAGATTTTAATCTTAGAACACTATGAAAACTACTTCCCTATGA